>JAZKJV010010275.1:1200000-1601515 GCA_037367405.1 Ottelia alismoides
AGGGACTTTCCAGCGATGCGTGATTGCAATATTTGCTGAGATGGTTGGCGATTTCCTAGAAGTCTTCATGGATGACTTATCGGTCCGCTGCGACTCATTTGATACTTGTCTATCTCATCTGGATCAAGTCCTCAAAAAGTGTAGTGAGGTGAATTTAGTGCTTTCTTGGGAAAAAAGCCATTTTATGGTTCGAGAGGGTATTGTGTTGGGGCATGTCATCTCCAAGAGGGAAATGGAGGTTGACCCTGCCAAGGTGGACGTGATCAAGAAACTTCAACCACCAACTAACATTAAACAAGTACGATCATTCCTTAGGCATGTCAGTTTTTAAGGCGCATTTATAAAGGACTTTTCAAAGATTGCCCGACCGCTCACAGAGCTCTTAGGAAAAGACACGGAGTTCATGGTAGATCACAGGTGTATCAAGGCCTTTGAGTTCTTAAGGAGAAAAATCATGGATGCTCCTATCCTACATGCCCCATATTGGTCTCTTCCTTTTGAGATCATGACAGATGCTTCGGACTTTGTCGTTGGGGCCGTGTTAGGACAAAGGAGAGAAGGGATTCCTTATGTTGTCCACTATGCAAGCAAATACTCGATCATGCTCAACTGAATTATACCGTCACATAGAAGGAAATGCTTGCTGTAGTGTTTGCCTTAGATACATTTAGGTCTCATCTTTTAGGGTCTAAGGTCACAGTGTTCACTGATCATGCAGCCATTAAGTACCATGGAAAAGAAGGACACGAAGGCACGTCTTCTTAGGTGGATCCTATTTTACTCCAAGAGTTTGATTTTTAGATCAAAGATAAGCCATGAGTGAAGAATGTAGTGGATAATCACATCTACCTCATAGAGTCACCTAGTTCCTCTGAGACTGACCCCATCAAGGACTCCTTCCCTGACGAGTCGATCTGTTCTGTCGACTTTCTCCTATGGTATGCCAACATGGTGAATTTGTTAGTATCCAGGACAATTCCTCATGATTGGCCCAAGAGAAGCATTGACCGACTTAAGTCGGAATCTAGGAAATACCATTGGGGGGATCCGTTCCTTTTTCTCGCAGGACCAGATTGTGTCTGGCGGAGTTGTATTCCTCAGGAGGATTACATGAGTGTCCTCACCTACTGCCATTCCTTGGAGGCAGGAGGACATCACTCCGGGAAGAGGATCGCCTGGAAAGTGCTCTAATGTGGCTTGTACTAGCCTACCCTATTCAGAGATGCATATGCATTTGTTAGGTCATGCCCAGTATGCCAGAGAATGAGAGGGATTATCGGTCCCAAAGATGAAATGCCCATGCAAGCGGTCATTATGGTTGATGTTTTTGATGCATGGGGCATATATTTCATGGGCACGTTCCCTAACAGCAATGGTTATGAGCACATTCTCTTGGCGGTGAATTATCTCTCTGGGTGAGTGGAAGTTATCCCCACCCGAGCCGTGGATAGCAAAACTATCTGCAAGTTCATGAAAAATCATATCATTTCACGGTTTAGTGTTCCCAAAGTCATTATCTCTGACGGGGGTAGCCACTTTGTTAACAGGGAAATGAAAAAGTTAACAAAGGACTACGACATTGAACATGGTGTCGCTAGTCCATACCATCCACAATAAAATGGCATGGCTGAGGTGTCGAATAGGGAGGTGAAGGGCATTTTATAGAAGCTCCTCTGCCCTGACTGGAAGAACTGGTCCCAGCTCTTGGACCAAGTTCTATGGGCATACCAGACAACTTACAAGACCCTGCTTTGAACCTCCCCATTCAAGATGGTTTATGGAAAGTCGTGTCATCTGCCTGCTGAGCTAATACACAAATATGAATGGGCATTAAAGAAATTGAACTGGAACACTCATGAAGGACAGCATAGCAGAAAGATGGATCTAAATGAGTTTCTGAAAATAAGAAATAAGGCATATGATAATAGTGTGATTTACAAGGACAGAATCAAGCGTTGGCATGATCAGCACATCAGAAGAAAGAATTTTGTCCCAGGATAGAAAGTATGGTTATTCAATGCTAGGTTGAAAATTTTTTAGGGCAAGTTGAAATCCAAATGGATGGGACCCTTCATTGTCAAAGAAGTGAATGAGAACGACAATATATGGATTTCAGAGCTTACAGATGGAGCACAACCGTTCAATGTGAATGGGCAATTGCTAAAGCACTTCGTAGAGCAGTTAGCCCAAGTTGAGGAGATCTCATTCATGCGCATCCCAAAATCCCATGATCTTATCTTAAGGAACGCATAAATTCGCATCAATCTCATATCTGTACCACAACCTTTCCCCCGACCCCATCGGTTCCCTTGTATATTTTCTTCCTAGACTTAGGCCAAGGGGGGAATCGATGCCAAATGTTTTTATTCATCATTCTACTCCTCATTCGATCTGTATATTCTCCAGATCTCATCGGTTATCACGCACTCTTGCCCTATACTTAGGCTGATCAGAGCCTAAGTATAGGGGGGACCGATGCTCGCATGTATATATTCGACCATTTCTCCTCTTGACCTCAGTCGCTTTGCTTTTTCTTCTTCTTTTATACTTAGGCTGAGCAGAGCCTAAGTATAGTGGGGGTTGACTTCATTTTCTATTTTTTCTCTCTATGCTTAGCATGAGCTATGTCTTCTTGTAGTTTCTTGTGCTTTGAGGAGATAGCACACACTAAGTATAGGGGGCTTGTATATATCACATATATACTATAGGGGGCTTGTATATATCACATATATACTTTACCCATAGCTCGCACTTTCACGTATTTTCCTATATATTAATTATGGGATGGGTAAAATTAAAAAAAACAGCAAAATAAAACACACACAAAAATCAGAAAATAAAAAAAACGATGATGAAAAAAATCTCTTGCATATCATCCTTTCATGATAAAAAGAGAGAAAAAAGAGAAGAAAGAAAAACACAAAAAAATCTCTTTACTCTTGCATATCATTCTTGCATTAGAAAAATCAGAAAATAAAAAAATGATGATGAAAAAAATCTCTCTTGCATATTATCCTTGCATGATAAAAAACAAAAAAAGAAAAAAAAAGAGAAGAAAGAAAAAACACAAAAAAACTCTTTACTCTCGCATATCATTCTTACATTAAAAAAATAGAAAATAAAAAAAATGATGATGAAAAAAAATTTCTCTTCCATGTCATCCTTGCATGATAAAAAACAAAAAAAAGAGGAAAGAAAAACTCAAAAAATTTTCTTTACTCATGTATATCATTCTTGCATTCAAAAAAAATCTTGCACCTCATATTGGACCTCATATGCATCTGCATTTCATTTGCATATCTAGCATATGTAAAGTGGAAAGTTATTAGGTTATGAACCGAGTTGTGAGTAGAAGTGGAGAGTAGTCTTGACTTAGCCTTAATCTACCCAATTTCTAGAGGAACTTCATCGAGAAAGAGGATTTTAGAAGCTTCAGGTCTTTTGACTTAATTCTTCAAGTTCCACATGACAATGTACAACCGTTGACTCTTAGTGTCTAACCTGGTCGCTTGATTTTGGGTATAGCTTTTAAGTAGGGAATAAACATGTTCCCTCGCACTATGCACTTATCTCAACTCAGACGGGATGTTGGAAGATTGTGCGAGTCTCTTTTCTGGCAGTGTGGACATCTAAAGATCGGAGTATGGGTTGAAATAAAGTTTCGGAAAAGGGATGGACGACTAGACACAATTTCTTGTAAGAACCAAAACATGTACGGAAAAAAATTCCATATCCGTAGGGGCCCAAAAAGATCCATGCAGAGTTACCAAAAACCCATACCAAAAATAAGCCAAATTACCAAATAAATATCTGACCAAAAAGGTATAATCTTTAAAAAAACTTGCAGATCTTAGTGGAGACTTGGCTAAACTGGCCGGCTTCACAAGGAGAGATGACTACACTGGTCACCCTTTAGTTCTTTTCTCTTTCTTCTAATTTCTCCCCCTTTCGATTGTGAACACAACTCGACAGACCTTAGAAGGAAATACCTGACTCCTTGAGGATGAGCTATTGGGAGGGGGGTTTGCATGGTAGTCCGGCATTCTCGATGGGGAGAGCTAAACCTTTTTACACACATGAGACAGTTGTTCAATGTTCACGGGGTATGCTTTAGGAGAAGGATTGATCTAAGATGACTTTTGAGTCGAATCTGTTACAATGATATGTAGAACTTGAGGGCTGTTGATTTTAAAATCCCGTCTCCCAGAAGTTCCGCCACACTGTTAATTCAAAGGTCGGGTCTAGCTCCACTTTCACCTTTTGTTCATGACTTTGGTATGGAACCCAAAATCATTTTACTTTTGCATTTATTTCATTTGCTCGGGGACGAGCAAGGTTTAAGAATAGGTGGTTGATGAATTAAAATATGAAAATAGAGCTTCATTCCCGAGAAGTTAGCTGCATTACATCATTTATTTTGCATTTTTATCATTCATACATTTAAAATCAATATTTGCATTTTTAGCACTCATAATTGCATTCATAATCATATTCACATTGCATCCAACATCTTGCATTTTTAACTTAACTCCAATTGACCTCAAAACACCTCCATTGTGTACATATTACTAACAAGATTAAAGGAAAAATACAAAAAAATTACTAACTCAAATAAATTGGCCCGTGAGACAAAACTCCAATTTCAGACCAGACAGACTAAACCACTCTTATCTTCCTCATACAGTGTCCAATTTAGGTCTACTCACTTTTAAAATAATACATTCAAAGACCTTCAAAACAAGACCAATTTCATAAAAATAGGAGCTCGTATGTGAAAGTTGGATTTTGGGCCTCTTTTGCGCATTTTGTCTTTTAGCAGTTTTCGACCTATGGTTTTATGTACATAATTAACTCTTTTTCTCTTCTTTATTTTTAAGATATATTCTTTGATGAAGGTTTTAATAAAATCCACAAATATTCAAATTTAAAATAAGACTGAAATCGAAGAAACTAACTGAGTTCGAGTGTCCTTCGCAAGTCTGTACAAATATCTCACTTTTTCTTCTTTATTACTATTTTCTTATTTATTAAAAATAAAAAATAGATTATTGTGTAAATATTTATCTTTGAATTTATCGTTATTTTTTTCAATTTTCCTTAATTAAAAATCACTAAAAAAATTACAAAACCCCTGAAATTAGGTAATCTATGTACATAGAGTACCCTAAAAAATCATTTTGCATAGATGACCTTTTTTGCTCTTGATCCCTTCATGAAAGTTGTAGATCTCATCGAGACGAGCAATTTTCATGTGATGAACTTTTCAATCCGAGGTTGTTTGGTAATTCTTTTGGATTTATCTTTTATTTTTATTTCCTTATTTTTCTGGAGCTGACAGCACATGGCAGCTCTTGGAGCTGCCACGTGTCAGCTATTTTTAAACTTCTTTTTTTTCATTTTTTAAAAAAAAATATTAATTAAATTAATTGATAAAAAATAATCTCTCACCTCACGTGCATGGCACGTGAGGCCTGCTCACTCCATCTTTCCCCCTTCTTTCCATGCATGTTATCCCCTTTTTCTCTCTATCTCTCTTCATGACTCTTCTCTTCCTCTCCAGTCAACCCACCAATCCTGTAACTTCCGCCTCCTTCTTCACACCCAAATGCACACACAACCACCGATCGGTGTCCCTCCCTTAACCTCGCGGTCGCCACGCCAATCACCCTTATCCCCTCAGCCAAACTTCCTCTCCCATATAAGACCACCTCCAGTCATCTTCCTGGACATCCGCCAATAGAAAGGGAAACCTCCAGCTTCATGTGAGAATCGGTGACAGCGAGTGCTCGCGTTTGACGGCGACGACGAAGTAGCTCAAACTAGGCGTGATCCAAGGCTTCTCTCGAGCTTTGCTACAGATCTCCCTGTAGATCTGTTGAGACTCGACCTCTTGCGCCGAGATCTCGAGGTGACGATCGGAAGCTCCCCTTCGAGCTTCCCCCGATGAAGAACCCCTATGTAATATTCTTCTTCCCTTCCTCTTCGCTCCTTATCTCTCATTGTGTCAAACACTCCTTTCTTTCTCTCAATCCCCTATTTTTATTCGTTTACTATGTTTCCCCAATCGCTTCCATCGAACCACATTTTCTCTGCCTTCTACACGCTCCTTCCTGGAGTCCCATCATCGCCCTGCATCTTTAACCTCGCCATGGAGTCACCATTACCATCTACTCCACCTTCTTCCTCTGCCCGAGAACACCTCCGGTCTGCACACAGTTGAGCATCAACCGTACATCATCAACATCTGCTATAGCTACTGGATTGCATCCTCTATCCAAAGATCGCCAAAAGAACTTCACCTTCTTCATTGACATCTGAGGATGGCTCCAGCCAACGAGCGCCGCCGACTCACATCCGGAGCACTCTGCCATCGACGTTCCTCCACCTGCGAAGGATCACCACACGACCAATAGCCGTGTGTCAGCCGCGACCAGCTGCCAAGAGCCTGCAATCCACCTCCTCGTCAACACACCACCATGCGGAGAACCTGCACGTCGTCGCCGCCTCCTGCCCGACCGTGCAAGGAGCTTCTCCCCCATGACCATCTGCGACGTAACCCTCCATTCTTCGCGTGCACATCAGCCAGGTCGCCTTCACCGTGTGGCCCTACCACCGGCCGCCGCTCTCCACCCACGCGCACCAGCACCTTGTACGCACGTGTCCAGCAGCGTCGCCTCCCGTCGGATCCAACGAAGAAGAAAGGAGCAAAAGCCCCATCACGTGAGGAGCAGCTGCTCCCTAGGTCAGTTGTGTCAAGACCCTCTGAGGAATCAACAATCGTGCAGAAGTCCCCGCCTCTCCAAGGTTCACGTGCTTGGTACGTAACCAGGTGGGATAATTGCAAATTGGCCCTTGCATGTTCCGGTAATTACATAAACATCCTCGTCAGCATATTGCATTTTTTATCAATTTTTTTAATTCTATTAATGCATATAGAACCATGTCTTTGCATGTTATTTTGAACATCATTTTGGCATCGTCGTTATTATTGAAAATTGCACTTTGCTATTCAATTAATTCTCTACAATGTGGCATTTGATTGATATTTTTATTCTCTGTGGTTATTTAATCATTATTATTTTTGTAGAAAATTGAATATTTTTCCCATCTTATGCTTAAAAATTCATATCTAATTAACCATAGTTCCAAAAATCGCTAAAATGGATAATAGAATTATTTGTTAGTAACATTATGCCCAAAAAGAATTGCATTTGCTCATAGTTTTCTCTCTAAAAATTATTTCATCCATTTCACTAATTAATTTTTAATAGTTATTAAATCTAACATTTTTAGGGTTTAGGATTTTTCTAAGATAGATCACCTAGTTACATATCTTAGATAATTTTATTTCCTGAAATTAATTAGATTTAATATTTATTATAATTAATTAATGAACATTCATTGTTTACGTTATTTTATTCACAGAAAATTCATTTTGCATTTAAAAATTCCAAAAAATTACAGTAGTCTAATTTCATTGTATTTCACATTCTGGCCAAGTTTGAAGATTTTCGGATGTAATTTGATTGAACTTTGCATTTTAATCCCTGAACTTTGCCAAAATTGTATTCACCTCATTTATTGCATTTAAAAATACTAAAAAAATCCTCTTCAAAAACCTAATTTCGAGATCGACTTTAAGACAACTTAAGGAGACAATTGCCTCCCTGAGTTCAACCTAGGACTTAGCAAGTAAAAAAAGAAATTGACCGCTCGCTTTAGTTTGACATTAATTAAAATAAGAGGTTTTTTATTAATCGTGAAATTACCCGCCTACAACGCAACATCTTTTAAGCATTAATTCCATCGAATTAAGAGGATAAATTCATTGTTCTTCACTTTCCCTTTAAGAAGTCATTGTTCTAGTGTTCAGGTTCCTTGCAGTAACTGAAGATGTCCTTTGATTGTGATTCTTCAACTTGGACTCTACTTTTCCTTCTTTGTGTGTCCAGAACCGACATGTCTCTTTTCACGAGTCATTACCAAACCTGCATCATTAGAATCATATTTCCTGATAGCCATATACCGAAGTCCACGCATGTGCAGACTCGCATGGATTTCCTCTAGGGTTATCAATTCTCTTCCCACAACAAATGACTGAACAAAATTCTCATATGATAATAGAAGAGAAACCAACAAAATCAAGGCATCATCCTCATCTTTAATCTTAACGTCTACGTTTCTTAAATCCATCAACAATGTATTGAAGCGATCTAGATGTTCTTTAAGATATGTACATTCCTGCATGCGGAGAGAGAACAAACATTGCTTCAACAACAAATTGTTGGTCAAAGACTTCGTCATACACAGACTTTCGAGTCTCAACTACATGCCAGTCACAATATCCTCAGCAGCAACTTCTGTAATAATCTCGTTCACCAAACACAACATGATAGTTGAGTACGCCTTCTCTTCCTACATCGTCAACTCAGAGGGTTCGAGTGCCTTCACTTTCTCTTGATCCAACGACACCCATATGCCAAACTGCTTCAGAAGGGTGCACATCTTGATATGTCATATATTGAATCTCGTGTTCCTTGTGAATTTTTGATCTTCAGATTGTGCGACATACTCTTTCTTGATGATCCAAATAGAACACAATGCTTTGATACCAGTTTGTTGTGAATCACAGAAGCATGAACAAATAAGATCAATCAAGCAAGCACGAAATACATGGATCTACAAGGTTCACCCATAACTGGTCTACATCCTTGGGCATCGACGACCAGTTTTCACTATGTGGAGAAAGACAGAAAAGTACAGAGGATACATAGATCTCTAACCTTAGGGGAGTTTATATACTACTCCCTGTACAAATGGATCCCTGATATAAATGGATCCATATACTTGAATACATACAACGAGACCTTGTATGGGTATGGTACTGTAGTAGGGGGTACATACGGGGTTCTTGAACCGAGGTCGGATGGTTAGGATTCAAGGCATATCGACAAAATCTTATATGCCTTATTCACCAAGAATTGACCATCCGCCCATCCGCATTATTTCATGCTAGCTTACAGACCTCCCACCCTAGCTGATAACTCCATGGACTTAGAAGGTCCATTGTATTCTACCAAATCTCCATGCAAAATTAAAGTGATTAAATACCATTTATCGATGCCTCTCTCATTTGCAATTGATGATCCACATCTATTACAACTAAATGGTAAAATGGTCACCTAGAGCCCCATAATCTAACTAATCATCCAACCAAAAGCAAAACTCATCACTAATGCTAAGATAATGTATAAAGGATTCAAGATCTGAGGAAGAATAGAGAAAATCCCTTTTCAAAAGTTTGATGGAACAGATAGAAATCCATTGCTCTAAGAGAGGGCCCTCGAAACATCGTAAATCTTTTGCAACAATGAGAAAAAGGAGACTGAGGTATTACCCATGACACGAGTGACCCAATTTGCTAGATGGACCTTATTCATCACCTCCATTTCAAGCACACCTAAGCCACCATCATCCTCACATATCACAATAATCTTCCACCCAACTAGTGGTACACAATGGAAATCCTCGACACCTGACCAAAAATCATCTCATTGCAGTCTTTAGAATTCTACAGATCCTCACGAGAAGACTCCTAAAAGACAAAAAGCAGATTGTAATTGATGACAAAACTAACCCCTTTCCTAGAGGTAAGAGGCATTCAATCTTCTCTACCATGATTAGCCAGTCTGACTACTGAAGCTACCCACAAACGGAAAGTAAGCCAAGGTAAATGATCAGTAGGGAACCACACTGAGACCTTAAAGAGATCTTACATATTGCCACATCATCTTCCGATAAGCCAAACGGGATGAAGACATACTTATCACCATTAATTTTGCACCCTTAAACCTCTCTAAAAAAGCTTAATACCATACAGATACCCTCTGCCTCATGAGTGGCCCATCTACAAAGAGAATCATGTCATCAGCATACCGAAGGATAGAGATCAATAAGTTGTTCGGTTAAGACCTCTTAGAGAAATATCTGTCAATTACAAGAGAAACCATCAATGCAAAACATTAGCCACCAAAATAAAGAATAGAGGAGCCAGAGGGAAAACCTGTTGGAATCCCCCCCCACACACACAGTTGGATGAAACTACCCTCTTGACACCAATTCAAAGGCACTGAGAAAGAAATCATAGTCACTATTTATTTATCCACATAATCCAATCAATTGGAAAGTTGCAAGTGGAAAGAGATTCCCAAATTAAACTCCAGGTGACACAATCACTGACTTTGGAAAATTCAACTTTATAGAGAAATCCCTTTGTCTTCTTCCACTCTACAACAATTACCACTCCATCCATTTGTTGACATAGAATTATAGTTGTACGAATATGCAACTATGAAGTCGAAATCCCATGAAGTTGGTTTATGAGAACCTTAGCCACAATGAAGTAAATGGCATTTCACTGGGGCAATGGGGCAAAAGACCTCCAAGCATCAAGCCTCATGGGAAACCGAAAGATGAGGGAGCAGTTTTACCACTTAAATCCACGTTTCTGTAACCTCAACTCCTCCACCACATCCACCACCGGATCCCAGAACCCAATTAAGAAAATATAATAAAGCCATCCATTTCTTGAGATTGACATTCATATTGAAGGAAGCCACCGAATTCTCAGCTGACGTAAAAGCACGAGTTCACCTTATAGCTTGGTCAATAGGAAGCATCAGTACATCCTTTTCCAACCAGCTTAAGCCCTTTGACCTCCTCGTTTCTCAGAAATAGCCAACCACCACGACCCCAATGTGAAGATCTCCTTCCACCCGTGCTCATCCCACCTTAACGAATTGGATAAGATTGCAACGTCTTCCTCCATGAGAAAAGCGAGTATTGGCATCTCCTTCCTTCAACTAAGTTTGCGTAAACCTTTCTTGCCACTCTACTCTTGCATGCGATCCTCTTTGAAAAAGAGTCCTTTGATGGGCCTCCCTCTTGCTTCTCTCCTACGCCTCCAACTCACGAGAGTCCTCAGGAGCATCCAACCTAGCAATCTCGACTAGGTCACAACCATCGTCTCATCACGACGGGCACTGATCACCCTACAAAATTCATCTGCAATGTCTTGATACTAGACGCCATGTCCCGAGATGTAGAACTAGAGGCCTACACTTCCCTCCAACATGCAACCACCCACTATCGAAAACCACTGGTGACAAGTTTCTCTAGAATCCAAACAAATGGAAGTATGATCAAAGTGAGAACGTCACAGAGAAAGCTTCGGGTTCATAGGAAAAATCTCCACTAGTTCCATTGAATAAAGGATGTGTTCCAACTGAAGGTGAGAAGATGAGTTCCTCTAGACGTGACAATAATTCACCGTATCCAACAACTCCAAAGTTGAATCACAAGTTCGAGAAATGCAATATACCAAGGTGTCCAAACCACTCCTCTCTTGCGTCTGATCTTCCAAAAATAAGATGACATTGAAATCACTACCAATGGACCAAGAAAGTTTGTCAAAGCCCATTATCGCTTAACCCAACTCCTCTTAGAGCAATGAGCTAGAGCACACACCCATGTATCCATACACCACCGAAAAGAGAAGACAAATGCCATCTGGCATACGGTGGACCTAGCACCGTAGACAACGAGTATTGCACCTCAATCGCTTGATTCCAAGTCATCCGACCTACGGTGGACCGTATTAAACACATGTAAAAATTAAGTATTTTATTTCATACTTAATTAAAAAAATTATAAAAAAGATAACTTCTTTTATTTGCTTCCTTCTATCAAAAATAAGAAGGATGGATTCCTTATTAATAATTTCATATTCAACGTAAACAAAATAATGAGATGGAAGAACTCATTCCTTTCCATTACTTTTTCAAAATTCCATTCCTCACTTGATTCCAAGTCTAGAGGAAGAGAAAGGGGGTGAACAAGCCATGAGTAAGATTCTACCGTCCTTAATTTTTGCTAACTTTTAAGTGTCAAGTTCGATACGTCCATAAACCTACCTTTATTTGGTAAATTGTGAGACCTAGATGTTGAAATTATTCTTTTTTAGAGAAAAAACATGTTAACTTATGGATTAGGTCTCGGGGTAGAATGACTTTTATGTCCTTTATTTTATAGAAATGTTGTTGAATTGATTAGATTTGGAGAGTGATTCTAAATAGAAATCTGACTTTATTTTTGCAAAATAGATTACAATGGAAAATTATGAAAGTCCACTACAAGAAAACATTCACTACAATAAAATTATGCTATAGTGACACTTTTTGAAAATCAGTCACTAAATCGGTCATTGTTAAATATATAACAATGATGGTATTCGTTGTGGAATTAATTCTTATACTTGAAATTAGCGACGAGTATAATATCCATCACTATATCATTAGCGACGGTCGATATAAAGATGCTTATATGTTGTTAGTTTTAGAAAAATAACTAATCATCGCTAAATTTTAAACTAAAAATTTAGTGATTATTAGTTGAGATTTTGAAAAATAACAACAAATAAGCGTCAGTATATGGATCATCACTAATGGTATAGTGATAGATATTATATTCATAGCTAATTTCAAGTATAAAAAATATCTTCGCAACGAATAATATCTTCATTATATATACAGCTGATGTAGTGACAAATTTTGAAAAAAGTGTCACTATGGACTAAATTTTTTATAATGTGTTGTGACAAATAAGTACAACGATTGATCTCTAACAACAAATGGCTTTATGTCAACGAAAATTCCATCACACAAATGTTCACACTAAAATTATCATCACACATATACATTAAAATAATATGTTGCTACAAGTTTGTGGCAACAGATTATCTGTTCTAATGAAATTATGGCTAGCAAACTTCAAGTAGTAGGTATTGGTGATGTTAATATCTGAATCCATTGGAATTAACTAAATTTCTATCACTAGAGTTTGTTGATATGATATATAAATTATGTAAATATTATTTTTTTGAGAAGCAAGAGGGTGAAGTCCCAAGGCGAGACCCACCACAAAAATTATATTAAAATCATATCAAAAGAGTTACATTATCTTGCAGACCAGAGGCGATAAAGGGAGAGATGCACAAGGCAATTACATTTTCAGAATAAAACCTCTGGTTGTTAAAAAGTAGATCATTCCTTCCTCCCCAAATGACCCATAATGCCGCAAAAGGAAGAGCACATTCATCCGTCGAGTTGCCCCCAAGCGACCTTGCTAGCCTCCAGAAATCAGACTCACCACTGATAGCGGCCCATGGCGCCCCCACCTTCTTCCACACCTGCATCGAAAATGGACACTTAAAGGAAATATGTTCCGCATCCTCAATATGCTCACCACATCTATCACAGCTCGTGTCAGCAATCCCAAACAGTCTTCCCCTTCTCGCTTTGTCACAAATCCTACCCCTCCTGAGACACCAGAGGAAAATCTTCACCCTGCTAGGGACCTTGCTAGCCCAAATAATCTTCATGTCCTGAACCAAATTCGGATCGACGTAATCCGGGCTCCCCCTGAACATCTCGTAGGCCCTCTTCACCAAGAATCTTCCCCCTTCCTAAAGAAAATGATCCCTCCCTTGCGTGATATAGGAAGGGGATGGCAACTCCGCTCGCAGTCTGGATAAATCCTCGAACCTCCGCTCTGGGATAACAGAAATGAACCAAGGGTTCCACGAACCATAATCACAAGCATCCGTCACAGAACAACCTTTGTCCGCCGCCAAAGCAAAAAGCCTAGGGAACCTAGCGCTAAGGAACCCCTCGCCAGTCTAGTCATCCTGTTAGAATCGGAAATCCTCCCCAGCGCCCACCTTAGGCATCAATCCCTCCTGCAACGTTGGAAGGATGTCACGAACACCACTCCAAAGAGAAGATTCAAATCTTCTTCTCCTAGTCTCAAGTGAGCCCCTAACACCATAAATACTGCGAAGTAACTTGATGGCCAAACTCTCATTGTTGCCCCAGATCTGCATCACCCACTTGACCAGAAGGGCCTTATTCATACTGCAAATATCTCTAACTCACAGCCCTCCCTTGCATTTCTTCTGCGTGATCTCCTCCCACTGAACAAGATGAATGTCAAACCTCTGCTGCCTCCCATCCGACAGAAGAACATTCGCATCATTAGCTCTATCTTTTTTCTTACACCTGCCGACATTAGGCACGTTGAGATGAAAAAGATGGGTATAACTGACAAGACATGCTTCAAAAGCGTTAATTTCCCAGCCTTTGAAAGTGTCACCGCCTTCCAACCTACCAGTCTCTGTTCAATCTTTAGGAGAACCACATCCCAATCCGCTTTTCTGAGTCTGCCAGCTACCAAAGGGAGACCCGGGTAAGTAATGGGCAAATTTCCCAAGGGGCATGCCAGGCATGCCGCTCTATTGTTGCCCTCCGCCTCGTCCATTCTGAACTGAATGATGACAGATTTGCTTCTAATTATGTTGAGACCTGAGATATTACTAAAGATATCAATCAGTTGTCTAGCCCTTCTGTCCATATCCTCCGATACCCCTAAGAATATCACTGTGTCATCAGCATACTACAACAAAGACACTGAAAAAGATCCTACCCGGAAGCCCTCACACCACCCGCCATCAACAGCTCTCTTGAACATGACCGCCAAAGCATCAACATCCAAAACAAAGAGCATCGGTGCAAGCGGGCATCCCTGTCTCACACCCCTCTGTGGCAGGAAAAAAACCTTCGGGCTTCCCATTCACCAGGATCGTGAAGGAAGACGTCATGACACACCTCTTCATCCAAGCAATACAAAGTTCGGGAAAACCGCGGTACTGAAGGGATGTCCAAAGAAACCTCCAGTCAACAAAGTCATAATCTTTCTCAAAATCGATCTTCCACAGCAAGCCCTGCTTATCTTCTCGCCGCCATTCCAGACAGATTTCTGAAGCCATAGCTAAACCATCCGCCATCTGCCGACCAAGGATAAAAGCCATTTGATTCTGTAGAATAATCGTATCCATAACCCGCTTCAACCTGTTAGCAAGGACCTTAGCAATAATAAGATAAATTGCATTGGACACTATTATCGATCTGTAGTCTTCTACTCTTAATGGTGTATCCTTCTTTGGAAGAAGGAAAAGCAGCGCCCGATTAATCTTCTCGAAGCCCCTGTTGGCAACTCTAAATTCATTAAGTACCCTCAAAACATCTTCCTTCAACAGGACCCAAAACTCCTTGTAGAAACAAACAGGAAAACTATCTGGCCCGGGGGACCCGTCCGAGTTCAGCCCCAAGACTGCCTTCTGAACCTCCTCCTTTTCAAACTCTGACTCCAGCTCCTGCACGTGTGCCATCGAAAGGGACTCAACCCCCTCCCCCCGCCAACCCCATCCAGTACCTTGCTCCCTCCTCGACATCCTAACAAAATTATCCCTTAGAGCTCGCTCTAATAAGGCATTCCCTGCCACTCTTTCACTCCCCCACCTGGAGGCTCTGAATGAAGTTTCTCCTTCTTATACCTGACACCACTGAGTGGAAGAACCTTGTGTTAGCATCCCCCCCTGTAACCACTTTTGTCTAGATCTCTGCTTCCACTCCACCTCCTCCTTCCTGTCCTCCTGCAGGATAACATCCAGCAACCTCGACCTCTCCTCAACCTCTACCTGGTCGAGACCCCTCTCGTTGTCCAAGCCATCTAGCCTGACCACCCCCTGTTGTGCCACACGCCGACGCTCCCTTCTCTGTGCTTTCACTCCCCGGCCATAATCAATGAGGAACTCTTTTAGCATGATCAATTTAGTAGCTAGATGAGTCACTGCCGAGCAATCTACCTGCCAACCTCTCTACCGAGCTTCCACTTCATCCCTGAAACAAGGCTCCAACAGCCAGGCCCATTCAAATCTAAACAAGGATCTATATCGAGCGCCCTCCTCAGATGACCAAATCAGCAGTGTGTGATCGGAGTGAGCCCGCGGCAATGCCCAAGCCCGGGATAATGGGAAAAATTCCAACCCCTCAAGGGAGAGGAGGAATCTGTCAAGCCTCGACCTGGACCTCGAATTTCGCCAAGTGTAAGCACAACCAACAGCGTCTACCACCCCTAGTCTAAGGGCATGAATCTGATTCTGGAAGTCGTCCAAACCCCCATCTCTCGCTCCTCCCAATCTCAGCCTGTCATCCAAGAACAGTGTCAGATTAAGATCACCTCCTATAAGCCAAATGCCAACATCTCTCTCCACACGAATACTTGACAGATCCTTAGCCAGCGAAACCGGACCAGGGGAAGTGGGTCTCTATACAAATTATGTAAATATTATTCACAAGTGCAAATTTGTTATTCAATGCAAATTGCAAAGTATATTGTAGAACTTTGGGGCAAATATTATATGTTAATTTTTATTTAAATAAAAAGGAATAACATCATATTTCAATTTATTTGTTGTTATAAATGAGGTACACCGGCTTTTCGGGAGCAGATTTTTTTGTTGTGGTTGTTAATATGATTTTAAAAAATATTTGATCTTAATGGTAAAAATAGGTCTATTTAAAATTGTTTTAAAAACCCGTGAATGTTTACTATAACTTTTACTTTTAAGATAAAATAGTTATAAATGTAGAATTGAGATGAAATTTGACAAGTATATAGAACAATATTTATATATTTAATCTACACAATAGGATTTTGCAAAAATAAATAAATAAGTTGCAACAGCAGCCGTGTTGTGGGTCCAGAGGTACAGACACACATCCGTGTAATTTGTGAAGATAGATATTAAGTAGGCTGCCATGATACGTCCTTTCAAGATGAGAAGAAGCTTCTTCATATTTTTTCCAACATCTTGGACGTAACAAATAATGTGACACGTACTCTGTACACATCATTCATAACCATTCATTTGCTCTGCTCCTCTCTCGCATTACGGGTGGTCTGCACCTTAACACTGCACAAGAAAGGATCAAACATATAAATACAGAAATTTACATGGAAAAAACATTCAGAGTAACTCAATCAGTGCCATTCTTGACATTAAAAGAAAAAAAGTTCTTACAAATATTTTTTAATAAGAACAGATTGTCGCTAGTGTGTTTACCATCAAGTATAAAATAAAACATTCAATTTTTGAGGAACAATTAACACTTATACAATCTCATTAAATTTCGATTTTAACATGGAGTTGTTTACTAAAAATTCTAATTTAGAGAGATTCAATTTTTAGTAGGTGATTTCACCAAAAATTTATTCTATAAGGACCCATTAGAACAAGCACTAGTTTATTCATAAACTAAAAATCAGACCACGTGTAAAATTGAACTCTTAAAGTTAGTGGACCCTTGGCAATTGCACTTCAAAACTATGCTAAGGAATGACCCGGAACTCAATGCCATAAAACCAACGTACATTATACAACACCAACACATGTTCAGATGTAAAAACCCACACCAAAAAACCTCGATCGTAGATACGAAGCATAGTCAATAGTAGAGTGGCTGACATGACAGTGACCTTTACGGCTTTACTCGATGTTAATAGTGACATCTACATCCTTTGTTCAGATCTCGCTCCGACGGAACTCATTTACTTTCTGGGGAAAAGAAGAAAAATACTTCCATGAGAGAGGATGGATCCTCTGATGTAACAACCATGCTGTAACGTAGGGGATCCGTTGGATGACGATAGGACAACCCTCATTGGGAGCCTAAGATGATTGACACACATCTCGGAACTATCCGATCGTCATCCAACGGATCCCTGCGTTACAGCAGATGATCCTCTCTGTCCGTAGGAACAAGCGAAGGGAGTAACAAGAAGCCCACCTGCAGCAGTAGTTATTCAAGATGAGATGAAATCCAACAGCTAAACACTCATTGGATCAATTCGGCAAACAGCTGACTGACACGAATCACGAATGAGCTGTGCTTATGCAATGATTTCTATCACCTGTCCAAATTCTAAAAATTGACGACCCCTGTTAGACTAAGATGGGTACGTTTTGATTCCCGTTCGAGGTCCAAATCGGGCTTCTATTATTTATTGCCATCTGTGGACCATGTCTTATATATATTGATGATTATCAGACCCACACAGCCCAAAATATAGATCTCACTCACCCCGATCAGCCACATGGCAAAAGCGGATTTCTCCTTTTGAACCACTCCTTTTAGAATAGCAGCATATAATAATACTGCTAAAGCGGATTTAGCATGGCATCCAATCCTTATCATTCTCGAAGGCAAATAATGGTAGAAATGATACAGGATCTCTTCAATATATCTGTCTAAGTGCAAATTACCCCCCCTGTCAAAATCAAGAACTCTGTCACTAACATGGTCGAGAGAGTTGATCGGTCATGCGAATGGAGGAGGAAGGTCGCCGGGAAGACACGATGGATATGTGCAGGTGTTGCAGAGGAAGAAGAGGAGAGGCTTGTGCAGGTGATAGGGAGGTGGCCATGGGTAGATGATGAGGCAGCCTGAGAAGAAGAGATGCTTGATAGATATGGAGTAAATTTATAAAAAAGAGAGAAGAATTTGATAGCAAATTGACTTAAAAATGTAACTAAACAATCAATATCCTGAAATGCAAAACTTAAATCCACTTGGATGGTTTGCCAGTTGAGTAGTGTGCTTGCGATTCAAAAGTTCAAGGTTCAAATCTAATTATCATTTTTTTAAAAAACACAGTTGATTTGCCTTAAATCCTAATCATCTGGCATATGTTGAAGAACTTTCATATGCACCCTCTTCTGCATGCCATACCCCAACAAGATGGGTATGTCGCTGGAGAAATTTTTTATATATTAATAGTTCTATTTCTATTTGAGTATATGGATCGGTTTGTATCAGACATCTGTTTGTACATGAGTAGTATATAAACTCCCTTAAAGTTAGGGTTCTCTGTATATATCATATATAGTTTCTTTTTCTTCACACAGTGAAAACCGATCGCCGTCATCCAAGAACGTATCCCAGTTATAGGTGAACCTTATAAATCTGTGTATCTTTTTTTATCTTGCTTGATTGATCATGTGTGTGTGCTTCTGCGATTTTGCAGCAAAATGAAATTTCTTTATTAATGTAGACTATGCCATTGTACTCAAGCCTATATAGTAGTATATTTTGATAAGCAGCTTAATAAGAAACTAAACACTGTTGAAATAAAATTGGTTGTATTATAATATATAAAAAAACAAGAACTTTTTATTTGAGTTGTACTGGTTTTATATATAGAGAGAGAGGAAAGGGATAACTTGCCTACTCCACTTTCTTTTTTTCAATTTTTTTATTTTTTTAAAAATGTTTTTTGTGGATTTTCATAATTATACCCTTTTAATATGTCATTCAAATTTCATTAGAAACAGAAACTCCTACGACCGCCATCCAGAACATGTAAAATACAACAAATCTGTGACCGTTAAGAAATGACCGTCTGGATGGAGGACGTAGGAGTCTCTGTTTCTGAAAAAATTTGAATGACATATTAGAGAGATATACCTATGAAAATCCATAGTGACATTTTTCAAAAAAAATAAAAAAATTTGTGAAAAATAGATGTGAAGTAGGTAAGGTTACCTACTTCACAAAGTAGGCTCCCTTTCCTCATATATATATATATATACATGGGAAAAGGGAGTATGCACCGGCGGGTGCAGCTAACTAGCTTCACCCGGCCATTTTTCTTATTGATTTTTTTATTTTTTTGAAAAAAAACTTTTGGAAATTTACTTAGTTTATTGAAAAGAATATGCGTTTCAAATTTCATGCAAAACAAACACTCCTAGCATGCCCATCTAGATATGGTCAATTTCAATAATTCTGAAATCGTTAAAATGTCATAGCCTTGATGGAGATGATAGAAATGTCGAATTTAGTTGAAATCGGTATGATATCATGGTGATATATGGTGATTTAAATCCCCCTAGGTTTCATTTCAAAAACATAAAAAAACAATGAGAAAAATGGCCGGGTGCAGCTAGTTAGCTACACCCGCCGATGCAGCTTCCCCAACCCCTATATTTTTTTTGAAATAAAGCGAGGTGATATCCCGAGATGGGATTCACCGCCTTATGGAATTTTTATTAGAAGAACATGTATAGAGTACATCATCTGGATGCCCAGAAACGATATAACGAGTTACAGTGGGCGAGAACGTTCTCTGGATAAAACCTTTGATTTTTGAAAATGAGATCGTTCCCCCCCCCCAAATAGCCCAAAGAACCGCAAAAGGTAATGTGCAGTCATCGGAAGAGTTACCCTCCACTGACCTTACCGACCTCCAAAAGTCAATGATTCCCCCAGTCGAGATCCACGATGTCCCTACCTCCTTCCACACCTGCTCAGACGTCGGACATTTGAAGAATAAATGATCTCCATCTTCCACCTGCTCTCCGCATCTGTCGCACTGAGTGTCTGGAATACCAAATATCCTTCCCCTCCTTGCTTTGTCACACAACCTACCCCTTCTCAAGAACCATAGGAAGATCTTGACCCTGCACGGGATCTTTCTAGCCCAAATAATATTCATATCCTTGCATAGATCTGCGTCCATGGGCGGCGTGTTACAATTAAACTCCATGTATGCCTTCTTTGTCGAGAATCTGCCTCTGTCCCACTCGAAATGGTCCCTGCCCTGTGTGATGCAATCCGTAGATGGGAGCTCCAACTGCATCTTGACTAACTCGTCTGAATGCTGGCTAGAGAGGACCGACACGAACTGTGGGTCCCAAGACCCCGATATCCCAACATGCCCCAAGGTACAATCCTTCGATGCCGCCAATGCGAATAGCCTTGGAAACCTACTGCTTAGCACCCCATCACCCATCCAATCATCTCTCCAAAACTTAAACCCATTCCCATCCCCAACCTTCGGACGCAATCTCGAAGCTACGAGAGGCAGAACTTCTCGTACCCCGCGCCAAAGTGGGGATTCAAACCGCACTCTTCCTGCCTCCAGCGACCCTTGCACCCCGTAGAGCTCACGCAACAGTCTGGCCGCCAACCTGTCCGTCTCTCTTCAAATCCGAGTGATCCACTTTGCCAACAAAGCTTTGTTCATGCACGCCATATCTCGAATACCTAAACCTCCTTCGCTTCACGGTCGTGTCAACTCTTCCCAACCAACTAAATGCATCCCCGTTCTCTGTTGCTTGCCATCGGACTAGAAAAATCTCTTCATCATGGCTTCGATCTTCTTGCGTACTCCTACCGGCATCAATCTTGTTGAAAAAAAGAAGATAGGAATAGCCGAAAGCACATGCTTTAGGAGAATCAGCTTTCCCCCCTTAGAAAGCGTAGTTTCTTTCCACCTAGCCAATCTCTGCTCCATTCTCTGAACAACAATGTCCCAATCCGATTTTTTGAGTCTGCCAGCTACCAGGGGAAGTCCCAAATACGAGATCGGTAACTCCCTAGAGGACACTCCAATAGCTCTGCCACTCTATTACCTTCATCTCCCTCCATCCCGAAAGGGATTACAACAGACTTATGCTTATTGATCTGGAGGCCTGAAAGACTGGTAAAGACCTCAACAATCTGTGCCTCCCTTCTTTTCATCTCCTCTGATCCTGCCAGGAAAATCACTGTATCGTCTGCATATTGTAACAACGGTATGGAGATGTCACCACAATGAAACCCCTCGCACCAGCCTTCGTTCACGGCACGCCTGAACAGCACTGCTAATGCATCAGCCACCAAGATAAACAACATCGGTGCTAATGGACAACTCTGCCTAACTCCCCTCTGTGGTTGAAAGAAACCCCCTTCGGGCCTCCCATTCACCATGACCGAGTAATAAGAAATAGTGACGCATCTCTTCATCCAAGCTATCCATTTGTCTGGAAAACCACGCCTCCTAAGCAACACCCAAAGGAAGTTTCAATCCACGCTGTCATAGGCTTTCGCATAGTCGATCTTCCACATCACCCCTTTGTTCTTCGCACGCCTCCATTGGAGGCAAATCTCAGATGCCATAATCAAACCATCTGCCATCTGTCCCCCGGGTATGAAAGCTGACTGCCCCTGAAGAATCACCGAGTTGAGAACATTCTTTAATCTGTTTGCCAGGACTTTTGCAATGATGAGGTAAATAGCATTAGACAACGCGATCGACATGTAGTCTTCCACAGTTAATGGATGATCTTTCTTGGGTAAGAGAACAAGTAGTACCCTATTCACCCTCTCAAAGCCCCAGTTCCCCTCCCTAAACTCGTTGATCATGTCCAGGATCTCTTCCTTCAGCATGTCCCAGAACTCCCTGTAGAAAAAAATCGGGAAGCCATCAGGACCTGGGGCACCATCCACGTTCAGCCCCCAAACTGCCTTCTTAATCTCTTCCTCCTCGAACGGAGCCTCAAGCCCCGTCGCTTGCTGCTCTGATATCACTTCTACTCCTCTCCCAAGCCAACCCCAACCCTCCCCTCGCCTCCTTCTAGAAGCCTCCACAAAATGCCCCTTGAGGGCAACCCCCAGTTGTGCGTCCCCCTCCACTCTGATCCCTCCAATATTCAGTTCTTGGATATAGTTCCTCCTTCTTCTACCCGAGGCCATTGTATGGAAAAATTTTGTATTTGTGTCTCCTTCTCGCAACCACTTTTGTCTGGATCTCTGTATCCACTCGACCTCCTCTTTCCTATCTTCCAATATAATCTCTTCTAGCAGTCTCGCTCTCTCCTTAAATTCTTCTTGGTCTAGGCCTCTTTGATCATCCAACTCATCTAATCGTGAAACGCCCTCCTGAGCAGCTCCTCTCTGGGATCTTCGTCTCGTCCTCACCACTTTCCCGTACGATAACAAGAACATTTTTAGTAGTGCCAGCTTGCTTGCCAAACGACCCACTGTCGTCCCTCCCGGACTCCAGTTGGCCCACCGAGACCTCACCTCCTCCCTAAATCCTTCCTTCTAAAGCCAAGACTGCTCAAAATGGAAGAAAAATCTTGTCCTTGTCTACTCCTCAGAAGACCACAGAATCAGTGTATGATCCGAGTGAGATCGGGGCAATGCCCAAGCCCGAGATAAAGCGAAGAGCTCCAAAGCCTCAGGCGAAAGGAGAAATCTTTCAAGTCTGGATCTAGATCTAACATTACGCCACGTGTAAGCGCTCCCTGATGCATCCATAATTGATAGCCCTCGTTCATGGATAAAATGTGCAAAGGCCGCAGAGCCTGGGTCACGTCCACCTCCACGCCTAGGCTGGTCCTCTGGGAGTAGAGTTAAGTTGAGATCTCCTCCAATGATCCACACTTCATCCTCCAAAAGTGATGCTACTTGGTCCAGGTCATCAGCGAGTGAGTCACGGTCATTACCCGTGGGTCCGTACACGTTCGTCACCGTAAAGGATCTGTTGTCTAATCTGCGCTTCAGACGTACTGAGATAGAGAAAGGAGATCGCCCCTCACCCACCTTCTCGAGCTCAGACTTCTTCCATCCCATAATCAAGCCGCCTGCTGCACCTTGAGCGTCTACTGCTGCAAACTCGAAATCACACCCACCCCTTAAGTCCCGCCACAACCCATCTCCTCCTCTGGAGATCTTCGTCTCTTGCAACAAGATAATATTTGCTTTTGCGTCCACTATAAGGTTTCGAACTCCATGCCGTTTCTCGGGGCGGCCAAGACCCCTCACATTCCATGATAATATCTTCATAAAAGCACCACGTTTTTCTTCTACAATGGAGGCACAACCCCAAGCTTTCAGAAAATCTTCTGTCTAACAGGCTGAAGTAGATTGGGCGTCCGATTGGAGACGCTGCCTCCCTGCCTTCCGCTGGTGACTCCTGAGCTTCTGAACTGGTCCCTGCGGCCGCCTCCGTTGACCTCCTTCTCCCCCTTTGCTTCCTCTTAGGAAACCCCTTCCTTTCAAAAAACCACCCGAACCACCTGCAATCATCACCGCCCCCCGCCCCTTAAGACCTCCCCTCACCTCCTTCTCATGGGCCTCTTCTGTCAAATCCTCCCCTAGCACCCCTCCTCCGCAGAACCCCTCCCCGACACCTCCTTCTAGTGGACCCTCCTCCAAAAATCCCTTCAACCCTTTATTCTCAACTCCCGATGAACGCCAAATTCACCTCTATAATAATGTGGAATTATGTCGTAGTACAGGAGATGAATTTGGTTCAGCAAAAACCACAGACTTTGAATGATGTAGACTATTTATACTTGGCAAGTGTACCAAGGTCGAACACAGGGACACGGCTGCCTAATTCAGCTTTTGAATTTCGATCCATTAGGTGTGAATTAATTCCAAATTCAGGTCCACATGCAAATTATGCAAAAGACAAAGCGATGTTATGAGGCATGTGTTTTTTTTATTGGGTTTTTATGCAATTTAAAGATGATTCATGAGCAAATATGCGAGAGAACATGTATGCTGAATACAAGAACACAATTATACCCTAAAAATAATGAGCAATATGATAAAAATGAAATTAGAGGCAATTTAATCCATCATTGAAAAGCGGTCATCACATCACAGCAAGGCAAGAAGAGCAAGTCTCAATTAACACATAAAAATTCACTTTAATTAAAAGAGTGTCAAATGAGACAAATAGATATGCTAAAATGAAGAGGACAAAATAAGGATCAAAACGACACTAAAATCATGCAATTTGGACCTACGATGCTCAAGTTATGCTAAAAACAGTGCAAGGGCATAATTGTAATAAAAATGCAAGAAAAATAAAGGATAATTATTGCATTTAGGTCCCTAGAAGGACCTAAATGCAATTTCCAAAAACCGCCTGGGCTTAAGTTGCAATTTCACCAATAGCGCGCGGGGGCCTTTATGCAATTTTGAAAACCTCGGAGGGGCTCCCCGTAAAATACCCAAGCACGCACGTGAGGCACGTGCCTGGGGACAAGATGTAAATAGCAGATATTACGGGGTCTTTCGCACAAAATACCTAGCATCTCACGTGCTAAGCACGCGAGGCTAGACTAGGGTCAACTCCTGTAGGTTCGGGCCACGTGGACCCTTCTAGAGGTTCGGCGCGAGGCTCGGTCCACCCGAGCCTATAGGTTTAGAGTGAAGGCTCAGGTGGCGTCTGGGATCGCCACGTGGCATTATCAGAGCCGTCCGATCAGGAAGATCGGACGGAGCCTGTATCTTCGTTCTCCGCCTTGGCCCACCGGAGAAGGCAGGTCTGCGGCGAGCCCTTGAAAGCTTCACCGAGCTCCTGCAGCTTGCCTGACGATCGGTGAAGACTGCGTGGGGCCTGGCGGAGGTGCTAGAGCCATAGCGAAGCTCCCTGGAGGTCTGGAGCTCCCCGTCGAAGCATGGTTGTCAGAGGATAAGCTCGAGATCAGCGGGGAGGTGCGATCTCTGGCTATTGAAGAGAATGGACCTGCAAACGTTAGTATAGCCGAAGCGGGGAGTGTGCGAGTGGTTGTGAGGTGAGTGAGTGGCCGTGAAGCGACGGTAGGTGATGGTCGGAGGGCTCTTCACCGGCGGAGCAGGTGAAGAGGGGGGTCGGTACGGAGGGGGGTTCTGGAGAAAGGGAAAGGGGTCGGCGAGGGACCGAGTGGTTGGGCGAAGCGAGTAGGTGGATCAGATGAGGTTGGAGATGACCTGAGGAAGCGGGAAAATTCGGAGAAATTACAAGAAAAAGTCTCCTCGTCGGAGCAAGGAGTTGGCGGAGGGGGAAGCTTGGGTTGAGCACCCTGGGGGCACTACGGTCGTCGCCCAGCTGGTCAGCCCCTTTCCAGCGAGCTCTGCAGTGGCAGAGCCACCAGAACACGGCAGGAAGCACCGTGGGTCAACACTAGACCAACCTCCATCCTACTCCTCTCCGTGCGCAATGCCTTTTACTCCCCGGCAACGGCGCCATTTGATGAACGCCAAATTCACCTCTATAATAATGTGGAATTATGTCGTAGTACTGGAGGTGAATTTGGTTCAGCAAAAACCAACAGACTTTGAATGTTGTGGACTATTTATACTTGGCAAGTGTACCAAGGTCGAACACAGGGACACGACTGCCTAATTCAACTTTTGAATTTCGATTCGTTAGGCTCTGAGTGAATTAATTCCAAATTCAGGTCCACATGCAAATTATGCAAAAGACAAAGCGATGTTATGATGCATGTATTTTTTATTGGGTTTTTATGCAATTTAAAGATGATTCATGAGCAAATATGCGGGAGAACATGTATGCTGAATACAAGAACACAATTATACCCTAAAAATAATGAGCAATATGATAAAAATGAAATTAGAGGCAATTTAATCCATCATTGAAAAGCGGTCATCACATCACAACAAGGCAAGAAGAGCAGGTATCAATTAAAACATAAAAATTCACTTTAATTAAAAGAGTGTCAAATGAGACAAATAGATATGCTAAAATGAAGAGGACAAAATAAGGATCAAAACGACACTAAAATCATGCAATTTGGACCTACGATGCTCAAGTTATGCTAAAAACAGTGCAAGGGCATAATTGTAATAAAAATGCAAGAAAAATAAAGGATAATTATTGCAATTAGGTCCCTGGAATGACCTAAATGCAATTTCCAAAAACTGCCTGGGCCTAAGTTGCAATTTCACCAATAGCACGCGGGGGCCTTTATGCAATTTTGAAAACCTCGGAGGGGCTCCCAGTAAAATACCTAGGCACGCACGTGAAGCATGTGCCTGGGGACCAAGATGAAAATAGCAGATATTACGGGGTCTTTCGCACAAAATACCCAGCATCTCACGTGCTAAGCACGCGAGGCTAGGCTAGGGTCAACTCCTGTAGGTTCGGGCCACGTGGACCCTTCTGGTGGTTCGGCGTGAGGCTCGGTCCACCCGAGCCTATAGGTTCAGAGTGAAGGCTCGGGTGGCGTCTGGCGTCGCCGCGTGGCATTATAAGAGCCGTCCAATCAGGAAGATCAGACGGAGCCTGTATCTTCGTTCTCCGCCTTGGCCCACCGGAGAAGGCGGGTCTCCGGCGAGCCCTTGAAAGCTCCACCGAGCTCCTGCAGCTTGTCTGACGATCGATGAAGACTGCGTGGGGCCTGGCGGAGGTGTTGGAGCCATAGCGAAGCTCCCTGGAGGTCTGGAGCTCCCCGTCGAAGCTTGGTTGTCGGAGGATAAGCTCGAGATTGGCGGGGAGGTGCGATCTCCGGCTATTGAAGAGAATGGACCTGCAAACGTTAGTATAACCGAAGCGGGGAGTGTGTGAGTGGTTGTGAGGTGAGTGAGCGGCCGTGAAGCGACGGGAGGCGATGGCCGGAGGGCTCTTCACCGGCAGAGCAGGTGAAGAGGGGGGTCGGTACGGAGGGGGGTTCTGGAGAAAGGGAAAGGGGTCGGCGAGGGTCCGAGTGGTTGGGAGAAGCGAGTAGGTGGATCAGATGAGGTTGGAGATGACCTGAGGAAGTGGGAAAATTCGGAGAAATTACAAGAAAAAGTCTCCTCGCCGGAGCAAGGAGTTGGCGGAGGGGGAGGCTTGGGTTGAGCACCTTGGGGCACTCCGGTCGTCGCCCAGTTGGTCAGCCCCTTTCCAGCAAGCTCTGCGGTGGCGGAGCCACCCGAACACGGCGGGAAGCACCGTGGGTCAACACCAGACCAACACCATCGTCGCCTCAACAATTCCGCCCCTCCGTTGTCATCAGAGGGGCGGAGGAAGCTAGGTGGAGGCCCAAAAATGGTGGACCGATCTCAGCGATGGCGGAGGGGGGGTTTAAATAGGAGGAATAGGTTGACGGTTTCATGGTGGTGAGGCGTTGTTGCGAGGGTGATTTAATGTCGAGGGTGTAAAGGCGGCGAGTGATGACGGTCGCGCGAGGATGGCGGGAGATAGGGCAACGTGGGGCAGCCATTAGGAGTGGGAGACATGGCCAGAGTGGCCTTCCAAAATAGGAAGGGGGGGAGGTGGTCGGCGAGTCGTAACGCCTGGGGCGAGACGCGCTGGAGATTGACGATGATTCCTAGTCGTCGGATCTAGGGATCCGACGGCTAGGAGAGGAGTGCGGGTGGAGGGGCGAGATCGGATCCTAGGATCTGATCGTACGGTTGAGGCAAGGGCGCTAAAGAGCGGTCCGGATGGAATGATGGTGGAGATCGGATGGCTGACGTGAAGATGCGATGTGGCGCACGGAGAGGCGTAGGATGGAGGTTGATCCAACGGTTGTAGTCGAGGCGCTAAAGAGAGGTCGAGATCAGATCTGGTGGCTTGATCTGACGGCCGAAGATAAAGTGAGTGATGGACGGTGGCGATGAGGGCGGTCTGAGATGATCCAACGACCCAGGAGGGCGCCGGGTGGCGTGATCTAAAGCGGGCCACGTGGCGGCTCCAAAGAGCGCCACGTGGCCCATTGAGAAAATCAGAGAAAAATACAAAGGAAATTAGAAAAGAAATAGTTAGAGGCCGAATTAGGAAAAAGTCAAAACATGAAAGTTGCTCATCTCGACGCGATCTACAACTTTCATGTTGGTCAAAAAGCTAAAAGAGGTCATCTGTACAAAAGCTATTTTGGGGGGGGTATTCTTAAGGGGATAAAAATACCCAGTTGTGGTTTTGAGATTTTTTTTGTATTTTTTATCTTTTTAAAGGTTAGTGAACTACAGACAATTATTCTACCTAATTTTAAGGAATTTTTGAGGATAAAATAATTACAAGAAAATAAAAGGGAATTAAAAGCAATATTTTAATGGTAAAATATATACAATATAGTACATGATAAAAACAAAGATTTAAAGGTTATTTTATTGGATTATTTAAGACAGGGGTTTTAATAGTGAGTTTTTAGCATGTTGAATACGAGATTCATCAACTCCCTCCTCCCCCCTAACACCACCCTCTAATCCCCGTGGAGGCATCTCCTGCTGCGTAAACAGTCGTACTTCCAAATCCAATCCCGACCGTTGCTCGGGAGCCACTACGTCAGCGCATACCTGGTTGAGCCCTCCCCCTTCGACATGTGCACGGATTGACAC
The DNA here is from genome assembly GCA_037367405.1 of Ottelia alismoides. Classification (NCBI taxonomy): domain Eukaryota; kingdom Viridiplantae; phylum Streptophyta; class Magnoliopsida; order Alismatales; family Hydrocharitaceae; genus Ottelia; species Ottelia alismoides. The sequence continues at coordinate 1,228,839 of JAZKJV010010275.1, forward strand.
TGCTGGAGGCGTCGTACTAGGTCCAAGATGGTGCCCAAAGGCCGAGTTCAACCCATCATCCTCGGGCAACACCATCATTCCATCGGTCCTGGATCCCCGGGCAGGGATCTCGACTGCGTGACTCCTCTGGCCCACGAGTACTCCCAAGCCCCCAAGGCTCACGACGTCAGCCCTTGAAAGCTCCATGGATGTTTTAAGCTGGTTGTCGCATAGTGGGTCCTGATGAGGACCCGGCTCCACTATCAGCACATATGTGTCATTGATCGTCGAGACGGGATCCACCTGCACTGATTCCACTCTCTGGGGATGCTCACGACAACTACCACACGGCTCGGCTCAACCTGGTGATGCCCCCGCCCCCAGAACGATGCCCCGTTCTGAAGGTCCAGGCGTTTGTTCTTTTGGATGTTCTCCTCGTGCTAAACTTGGGCTCTCCGTTGGATATATATTGCAATTTTCCCTTTTCCGTTGAATTGACTCTTCATTACTTTCTCCACGTGGTATATATGTTCCTCCCATTTGAATTGCATGGCTATATTCCCTTTTTTTGTCGACATGATTCCCTAGCATATGACATGCTGTAATTAATCTCCTGCCTGTATATATGCTCATGCCTGTATTGAAGGTGATTTGATGGCACGTTTCCTTTTTTCCTCGTAACGGGTCCGCGTTACTTCCTCCACCCGGAAAAAAAGCAATGCCCGCTTGATTTGCATTCATTTGTTCCCTTTTCTGTCGAAAGGACTCTCTAGCATTATTCACGCCGAACCGCACAAAGCCCGAGAAAGATGTTGACGTTTTGGCTTCCGTAACGTCTGGTGTCGCAGTCGCGACCGTTTGTTTGGCGACCCTTGGACTCCGCTCCTCGCCGGAGCAACGACGACCTCCGACAACTTTCTCCCAGCGGTGCTCCACCCCGGACGGTAACACATCGACCGTCGCAAGCTCCACCTAAAAGATACGCCTCTCCAACCGCACCTCCCACCAACCAAGATGTTGAGGGTGGAGGTCCCGTATCCGAATGATGAGATTAGGTCGCTCGCCCCGATCAACTCCAGCACTGATGATTTCTTCCACCTCCGTTATCCTCGAGAGAATCTTCTGCACCCGATCCAGAGTACGCCAGAGATAAGGAATCCCTCGTACACGAAGCATGGACAAGGCGCGAGTTGATATGAAGCCGTCTGTAGTGCACGCCGGTCTCCATCGAATAAGCAATTTCCTTGAATTTGACAGTGCTAACAACCTGTCTGCCTCCCCACTATCTAAGCCCCTGTCCAACACCCGCCAAGGCGTCACCAAGACCACATCCCCCTTGAACCTCCCCCCCAATGCCGTTCCGACATCCGATGTCCCCTTAAAGAGGACCTCCCTTCCACCTCCTCCTACCAGAAAATTTGTCGAGCTCCTACGACAGGATCCGTCTGGCTCCCAACCTTACAGACCCTGCTCCGGTGCGCAAAGCCATTACACTTAAAACAACGAACAGGTTCTCGACATTGACTCACCAGTGGTCGTGCGCTCCGAAGCGAAAGCATCCTCTACCAAACGGATGCGGTGTATGCGCTAAGCTAGCCGTTTTGCTCCTCGATGATAGCATCCCGCTCCGGCGATTGCGAACTTCCACCCAATCATTGTTGAGTGCGGATCTCGGCAGACCGTCCCCGACGCGAACCTCCCGCTCCGCCAACCGCGCTCGCCCTCCCTCTGCCTCGCCCTCCCTCTCCCTCATCGCTCCAATATGCTCCAACCCCTATATATATATATACTCACATTGTGTAGTGTTGTGCAAGACTTTATCTTACTGATTCTCATATACATATGCAACAACCATTTCAAAATGACACACTTATGTTTTCCAAAAATTATTCACCCCAGACACTGATTTCATAATTATCTTGTAGAAATGTAATTATCATGCGTAAAATATGTACATTTTTAAAAAAGATTTTGTATCTGTATCTATACAAAATATTGCAATAATGTGTACACTTACCTTTTTTTATAATTAGACACTGATTCCTATAAAACTTTTGTTTCTACATTTTAACCCATATTGTTAGAATTCACTATTTAAATGGTTAGTTTTAACAATTTAAGGAAAGTGCTTTTATATTGTTGATCCCTACGAGATATTGCAAGAACACTTATACTTGTCTAGTGTACATTACTGCATATTGTAAAGAATCAAAGAAGATAGTCGGGAGGTTTGTCGGATGTTAAAACATAGAATTTTGATGGGAGTTGGATTATGAATAGTTTAAGCTTGAAGTTTGCGAGCACTTGAGGGTACGTATGATACACTGTCAAGTCAGAGGCCATCTAATGCGGGCCACAAAGGGCGGGACCAATAGTATCGCTGAGGTGTCTGCTCACTACCGAAGATAAAATCAACAATTAACCCATAGGTGCAGATAAAGCAATATAATGTTGAGCGGGATAAAACTTATTATAACCCAAACAAAAAATTGTATAGGGTACACGTATTCTAGATGTCGATCCACAAAGAACTATGAGGATAGGCCAATAATCATTGTACACAAGAAGAAACAATAACTAATTTTTTGTGTGTTTTTGAATTTTTGAATTTTTGTGGGTTTTTAATGATAATTATTTTTATGAATTTTTAATTTTATATTTTTTTATTTTGTTTTAATTTTATAAATCTTATTTTCTTTTTATATTTTTTATTTTAATTTCTTTTACTTTTCAATATATAATAAGTAGTGTATATATGTATATATGCAATAATATGTATAATATAAGTGATATATATTATATTGGATTTAATGGGGCTGCCCCCTGTGGGCAGCCAACATGGCTGCCCCGCCCCTTATTTTCAGCATTTTTTTATTTTTTTGAAAAATATCACCGTGTATATTCATCCCTATATCCCTCCTATATGGCATTCCAATTTCGTCAGAAACAGAGACTCCTACGGCCTCCATCGAGATAGTGTCGATTTAATCCTGTTACCATTAAAAATGATTGTCTGGATGGAGGCCGTAGGAGCCTCTGTTTCTGACGAAATTCGAATGGCATATAGGAGGGATATAGGGATGAATATACATAGCGATATTTTTCAAAAATAAAAATAAAAAACACTGAAAACAGTGTGGGGGCAGCCATGTTGGGTGCCCCCTTGGGGCAGCCCCATTAACCTCTACTATATTTATATAAAATATATGAAAAATTAGTAAATACTATTAGAAATAGTTATTTTTATTTTTTTAAGATATTAAAAACATTTTTTAGCATTTATAATAATAATATTTATATTAATAAGTATATAATTATATATATTAGAATATAAGCTATATAGGCTTTTATATTTATAAATATAACTAATAATATTAAAAAATAAAATAAATTGTTTTTGTTTTTTTATGTTTTCTCCATTTTTATAATTTGTTAAGATTTTTTTCTAAATTTTAAGTATTTTAAATTTCAAAATACTCCAAAACATGGAGCAATTAAATAGGTTGAGATTGATTTGAGATTTAAAAATAGATAAAGGGCTCGAAATTTCTCAAAAATGAATTTTAATATGTAATAATATGTATATATAAAAATTTATAATAGAAAATTAATTTTTTGGTATTTTTGAAAATATTTTCTATTTTTTTAGGGTTAGAGAGGGGTTTCAAATTGTTGGATTTTCTTTTGTTATTTTTTGTAATTTTTGGTTTGTAGCTATCTTATATAATAATATACTATCTCTATTTTTGGGAATTTTTAAAGGAATTTTTCTATTTTTGTGTTTTTATCTCTAATTATGGAATAATTAACACCAAAAAAATTTAAATAAACTGAAAAATCAAATGGCAAATAAAAATTATAGCGTGAATAAGCATCATTCAAAGCTCACTCAATAATTTTTGCACTATTTATAGAGCAAGATAGTTATTTAATCCAAAAAGAAATGCACAAAATAATTTATACATGCCTGATAGGGGAATATATTTTTCTTTAATAGAATATATATGATATTGACAATATCCTAAAAATATGAAAGAATAAAATAATTAAAGAATATAGTTCCCTTTTATTTATATACATATAGGTGTTTTATCTATGTTTTTATATAACTTTATTTTATTTTTTTATTTTCTTGTTAGTTTTATTTTGATTTTGATGTCCACATCAATTATAGATAATGTTTACAAAATTATAAAAATATGAATTTGTAAAAATAATGAGTAATGAATAAATTGAATATTTTAATCGATATTATGTACAATAGAGGTCTAAAACCTATCTTTTGCACAGCAACTCCAAAAAATATAAAACTACTACCATTAAATAGCTCATGAAAAGTTATATACAATTAGAGGTGATTTTGCCATGTTTTGAGTTTTTATTTGGAAGATATTGATTTGTGAAATTTGGTTTCTGGCTTTTTATTCTGGGTATAAAATGTACACTATGTATTATTTTTGTACAAACTCAATTTTGTATTTTTATTTTCATTATTATCTACAACTTTTATGTATAAAATTTCTTTATTTGATGCATAAATACTTAGATACAAAATAGATGTCAAAAATGCATAAATCAAGAATGAATAAATGAGGTATTTATTGTATTTTTGGCCCTTATCCCCCCTACTTTATTCCTTATCGACCAATTCCATTCTGCACCTGATCTCGGGGTTAGGATCATAAAATATTTGCAATATTTTATTCTTTTTTCTTTTCTTCTCTTTATTCTATAATTTTAGCATTAAAAACCTTATTTTATGTACAATAAATACAATAAATAATGAATTCTATTATAGACAGATTGATGATATTTACATGCATTTGTTGGGGTTTTTAAGTCCAAAATGATAGAATAAAGGTGATGAAATGGAGATTCATCAATCGTCTTGATTAGTCTACGTAGAATATTTAACAATGCACGCATGATTCTTCTGGACCGTGGCTTATCTTAGACAAGCATTCTATACGTGGCTCTTCATGGAGGAGGTAGTAAGGAGGCATAATATTTTGTCTTGGAGTAGCATACAAGGGTAGTACATTTAAGAGGAAGCTCTCGTCTTCCTCTAGGGATGGTAGTGCATCTCAACCTGATTTAGTAGCATTGAGGTCTAAAGACATGATGTTGTGGAGTTACAATAATGCTTTGAAAGAGGGATAGTCTACTAGCTCAAGAGGAAAAACTCCTTATGTACATGATGCACCTTGCATATACTTTTAAAAAGGAAAAAATGAAAAAAAAGGGAAAAAATGCATAATCTCCAAAAGTGTAGAGACCTAATTGAAAAGTAAAATGTGTGTCAGAGTGTATATACAAGTACAACAACAACACAGACTTTTCCACAATTAAGTAGGGTTGTAATAAAATTAATAGTCAGGGGGTTGCATGCAAAGTACCCAAAATATTTGAAAGTTTATTACAAATTTATGGACTAAACCTAAATAACCAAACTTGAAAGGGCCTAGATGCAAAATGGCCATGACCTAGCACATGACTAATTTGTAATATTCAATAAGTGTGGGGGTATTTATGCAATTTTTACACAACAATTTGAACGTGAATAAATATTTACTGGATTAAATATTAACATTATAAAAATCTAGAGTTACTTATTAAATTACCCCTTCAATGTGTGCCACGGAAGGCTGAGGACGCTCCATGTGGCAGATCCGGCGACTCTGGATGGGCTTCACTTTGAATAATCTCAACGGCCCAGATTAGATATGGGTCGTACCTTTGATCGAATGTCGGAGAGGATGACTGGACGAACTTGGAAGAACTTACCGCCAGAGAGTTTGATTCGCTTCTCCAGTACACTACTAGCCTCCTCCTCTTTCTTTGAAGTTCTCCTCAGCTTCTTGGGGTTCTTGCACATCCGACAGGTACCTCCTCGATGCCCGGGGCTCACTAGAAGAGCCCTAGATCTCGGTTGACCTGTAGCTCCTATTCCAGCTCTTCAGTGGTGCTCCAGGTGACTTCAAGATCATGTCCTACGTCAAAAGGTTAAGGGGGTCGGGGGGCTAACTCCTCGACCCTCTACTGAAGTTGTAAAAGCACATGGTGAACGTGGTGATAGGAGCTCCGACGAAGGCAGCAGAGGGAGCTCTGATGAGCGAGACTCTCATGATCCGGGTAAAGGTATGAATAGGGTCGTTGCGACCCGAACTACGAAGCTCAGCCAATCAAGAAGAAGTAAGACCACCAAATAAAAGATATCAAACAAGTCAAACAAATAGCAGTCTCACTATTTTATTTTACCTGGTATAAATACCAGGGTAGAACACAAGGAGCACGGATTGGCGAAAAACCTACGAAGTAGTCGGGGCTCAAAATAAAAAGAATAAAATATTTTGGTGGATTTATATATTTTATTTTTTTGTGATTTTTAAAATTAAAGAAAATGAATAAAAGAAGGCAAAAAGTCACAACCAAATATTTATTAAACACTCAAAAACAAGTCAGAAAATCAAAATAAAAATATTTTTGGATTTTATGTTTTTTCAAGTGTTTTTGGTTATTTTCTCAGATTTTCATGATTTTTAGTGAATTTTCTAAAAATGGAATAAGGTGAAAAATGCAAATCAATGTGCAGCCAGAATCTAAAGGCTATTTAAAAATTAATAAATAGCTATAAAATTCCAGAGACAATTTTATGATAAAATAAAAATAAAAAGCTAACTAAGAAAACTGGAGTTGCATTTTTATTTTTTATTTATTTTAATAATTTTTCTAAGTTTTTTAGAGTTTTTAGATTTTTATGGGTTTTATAAATCCAAAAGCAACAAAAATTTGATAGAATCAAAAACACAATAAAATAAGCAAAGAATAATTTTTTTAGGATTTTTGAAGGGTTTTAATATTTTTAGTTGATTTTTCAATTCAAATAGGTTGGGCAAAACTAGAATTGCATTTTTTTTATTTTGTTAATTTTTAATAGATTTTCTACGTTTTTTAGAGTTTTTCAATTTTTATGGGTTTTATAAATCCAAAAGCAACAAAATTTTGATAGAATAAAAAACACAACAAAAGAAGCAAACAATATTTTTTTAGGATTTTTAGAGGATTTTTAATATTTTTAGTTGATTTTTTCAATTCAAATAGAAGCAAAATAAGAGGTTTTGAATTTTTAAAAAAAGAAAATGGAAATAAAAATGTCCCAAAAATTCACTGAAATTTTTACACAATGGCAGGGGCCACGTATCCAAATTTCAGGAGATTTGGAGGAAAATTGATATTTTATTCAAGCCAATCAAAAACATCCAGCACAAAGGGACCTAAGTGTAAAGAAAATAAGTTCTAAGGGCCCAGCAGTAACACATGTAAAGAGTATGGGGCCGATAATGCAAAAATCCCATAATAGCACGAGGGAGGCACGTGAATCACACAAATAGGGGCATAACTGTCATTCCTATTTATTAAAATGCAAATATTAACAGCAATAAAGCTTAGGTAGAAATGTGCAAATGACCCTAACAACACGTGACAAACCACGTGCCACACACTCAGCGGGACTAAATTGTAAATAAAATAAACACGATGTCATAAGTGCAAAATGTCCAGACTAAAAATGACTTCTAAAAATATTTACAGGACCAAACTAAAATATAAAAAGAGCGAAGGGCCAAAGTGTAAATTACCTTTTTATTACAGAGCGATCCAACGGTCGATCGTCGTCCACTTAAGATCTGACGGATGGGAGCGGTGGATGACGATTCGGCAATGAACGGCTAAGACTCGATCCTCAGATGGATCCAACGGATGAGGGCCTCGAATGATAGACGTTCAGGATTAGAACTGGAGGTTGGTCTCGATCCAACGGCGGAGGAGGGATTTGGATGAGCGGCAAAGAACTCGCTGCCGGCATACTTCGACCGGTCGATACGTGCGACTGGAAGGTCCTCCGGCGCTGCTAGGTTGGGCAAAATGAAGCTGATGATGTTCCGCTGCACAGGACGAAAGCTGGGTCAAGGGCAAAATGCCTCGACCCGTTAGCGGGCGAAGTGGGTGACTGGGCGAGGCGGAGCAGGACCCTCCGGCGAAGCGACGACGGAGGAGGGTCGGGGGCCTATTCCGGGGCGAACCAGGGGGAACGAAGGGCGAAGAAGGTGAAGAGGAGTCTTTCGGAGGTGCAGGGATCGTCGGTAGGTGAAATGGATGGTCGGAGAACAGTGAAATGGTCGATGAAAGCTTATGGCCAGAAATCTAAAAATAAAAAATTAAAGCTAACTAAAGATGATCTAGGCTACCTGATGGAGGCATCGTCTGGGCTGCAGGTCATGGACCTCCTGGGGTCGTCGCCTCAATGGTTCGACGCGTCCAGAGGCTCGAGCTCGTCGATGGTGGAGCACAACGAGAAGACTCGCCGGATCCGAGGCTAGAGGCCTCGATTCCTCACTGCAACACGCTCCCTCTCTTGATGTCACTCAAAGAAGAAGAATGGAGGTCCCAGGAGTCGAAGGCGATGGCCAAAGATGCGGCAAAATGGTGGCTCCGTTAAGCTTTATATTCAATGAGGTCCGAGAAAGATGGAGATCAGGTGTGCATTCCGAGGAGCAGACCCCTAAGGATGATGTCGGGTGTGAATCACGGGTCAATCCTCGGTAGTCGGAGCCTCAAATCAATGCAAATGGTGGACAGATTGATTCGGCAAAAATAAGAGAAGTCGGGCGCAGAATCGGATCCGCAAGAGAAGTGGTCCAGGGGGGACAGTTGTCCGGGGTCAACATTCCCTCGTGGACCAATCAGATTATTCCTAGTCAAAATTATTTAGAAATTAAAAATAAAATAGCAAACGATTTTATTTAAAAATATTTACAAAATAAAAAATGTTTATTTATTTTCAAACTATTTTTTAGTGATTTTTATTTTTTTTTTAAAAATAAATTGTGTTATATACATTATATTATATTATATTATATTATATACAAGTATAAAATACCAATGTATTTTACATTTTTATTTTTCTTATTTTTTTGTACAAATACTCTAATTTTATATTTTATTTATTTACAAGATAAAATTTAGAGTATAAAATAATTTTTATTTCATTTTTATTATTTATGTACAAGTGAGAAATAAATAGAAGTGTGGTACATGTATACATGGTATGTGCAATGTGGAGAGAGAGAAATTATTTTGTTTTTAGTTTTATTTTATTTTTCTCATTTTTGTTTTATTTTGGAAATATATACAAATTAATAAAAGCCTATTTTTATTTTTGTTTTTATGAAAATAAATTATATACATAAGAAGGAGTGTGCATCAGGATGAATGGCCCTATCTCTCTCTACTTGTTTTATTTTGCTGTCAGGCCACTGCTTGGCCCTCCCTTGGGTTTGGGTCACTCGATATTTATTCTAAATATCTCCTTCTTTTTCTTTCTTCTTTATTCTTTTATTTTTGCACAAAAACATGCTAATTATAGAATATTAACAAAAGCATGCATTTTGGTAATAATTGTATTTACAACTATATGCATGATGTTTTGCAAGGATAAATAGCTAAAATAAAAGAATAAAGAGTGATGAATGAGCATTCATCACCCCCCTATACTTTACTTTGCTAGTCCCTTAGCAAACACTTATTTGAAAAAGAAGTGAAAATGAAAAAGGAAAAGAAGAAAAAGAAGGTGAATCAATGCTGATTATTAAACTTGTCTTCATTAAATTGAAGTATGGAGCTCAGTCAGATCTTTGGATTATTAATTTGTCAGAAACTTATTTCGACTTAGGTTTGAAACTCAACAGCCTCTATGTTCCACTAATTTATAGTCACGACTCCTCAACAATCCAGATCAGAACAAGTCTACATATACAAACTCTGATGACCATGAATCTTTTCTTGTACTGTGTAAGTGATTGTAGCTCCCCACCTTAGAAATAGCAAAGTGACAACCCCCCTCAACAATGTAACTCTAATACCCTATTATGGCAACTCTTTCCTTGAGGAGCGGGGTATTCCCTTCTAAGTTCAAGTTCAACCAGCTCAAGAAGAGGAGGAAGAAGAGAATGGATCATGGCCAGTGTAGCCATGTATCCTTGGGAGCTCAACCAGCGTAGCTGAGTCTCCCTGCTGCAAGCTTCATGAGATGGGCATGGGTAACATAAGCTTTGCTTTATTGAACTATATACACTCCGATGGGAATATCATTTTCTCTCAGACCCACCACTTTTTTGGAGTTCTTTTCTTTTTGCACAATTTTTTTTGATGTGCATATATACAACACATCTGCATGGTGCAGCATATATACATAAGGAGTTTTTCCTCTTGAGCCAGTAGACTATCCCTCTTTTGGAGCTTTATTGCAACCCACAACTCCTGTCTTTAGACCTCATTGCCACCAGACCAAGTTCAGAGTACTTCCTTCACTAAAAGAAGAAGAGAGGTTCCGCCTAGAAGTACTACCCTCATATGCTACCCCAAGTCAAAGAAGACTGCCTCCTCACCACCTCATCCGTAGAGAGCTAGGTGTAAAGTGCTGGTCCAAGTAAAGCCATTGTCTGTGAGAGTCATGTGTGTGTTGTTAAGTGTTCTACTTAGGCTCATCAAGATGACATATGATCATAGCCTAGTGGAATCAAAGAATTAAGTCACCATGGACCTGAAAAGTCTCAACCCTAAGCCCTATAAGGTTCCTCTTAGAATTAGGTGGATTAAGATCTTAACCAAGCTCCATTTTTTATTTTAATTCCATGCTAGTTTAAATGTCAACTATGATTCAGGAAAACTGTATAGATATTTGCAAACATGCAATTTTTACAAAATTTTGAAAGTATGCAAAATTTTTGAAAATGTTTGAAAACATGGATGTATACATGAATACAGAAGTTTTGCAAAATATTTACACACATTTACAAAGGTTTTTCCAAACTTTTTGTTTTCCAAACATTTTACAAAAATTTTGTACTCTATATATAATTGTGATATGAAAATATTTACAAACTATTTACACAAAAGATTTTTACAAACATTTTTACAAAAATGATTTTTATAAATAGCTATGTATATGCAGAAAAGAATTTTATTTACAAGAAAGTTTTTTAATTTTTATGGATTTTTAGCCATTTTATTTATTAACACACTCACACAATGAATCAAGAGCGATGAAGAAGACATAACTCGTGCTTAGTATAGGGAAGTGAAAAGGAAAACCTATACTACAAAGATGAATGAATGAATCTCGGGGTTTCCCTCTATACTTAGGATCAAGTAATCCTAAGCATAGCAGGCTGTACACAAAGGAAAATCTGAGTGAAAGGATGTACAGGGTCTACGTCCCCTATACTTAGAGTGAAATATCCCTAAGTATACGCAACAAAACAGAGGTAGAAAGAGACGAAGAAAACAAATACATACAAGATGTGAGGGATGGGCATCACTCCCCCTATACTTAAGGTGAAGAATCCTTAAGAATAGGCAATGACAGAAGTAATGAAACAGAACGAAAGGATCAACTCGGTGTTCACACCCCCTATACTTAAGATGAGGTACATCCTAAGTATAGCAAATATAATCCTAAACGAGACCTGGGGTGTGAAACAAAACGGAAGAAACACAGAACAAATCAAGACGAAACATGTATATACAAAAGTGGACAATGTTGAGGTGCCTCTCAACAAGCGCTAGATTTTACACCCTCAGCTGGGCGCAATGGCTAGGACAAAGCTGTGTAAAGGTTCATGACGACATCTGTAAGGCGAATGTCGTACTGCCATTGCAGTCTCGGCATTAGAACAATGACGAAATCAATAGTGTAAATGAAGACACCTAAATAGGCAATCAGGTGGGTGTCTGCTACCGGGCAAGGATATGGGAAGATGTGATCGGGATCCGGTAGCACAAAAGAAATCATCGGCTCGAGATCAGAATGGAGTGGAAGTGTAGAGCCAAAGAAATCGAACGTGGAGAAAGAAGGATCAATGATGGTATCTTCCACATCAATCATCGTCTCAAAAAGGTGTGGACATTTAAGATAAGGAGACTCACTACAAAAACCGATATCCGATGCACATAATGGAGAAAAATTAGATAGATCATCGAATATCACAAAGGTCGGGTCATCCTCACGAGGGTAGTCGAGGTGAGATGACTTAGAATCAAACAGATCAGAAGACTCGATTTCGTGATCCAACAGATCGGATACACACTCAGAAAGTGAAAACGAGTACGCATCGTGAGGGGCATCCTCCCACAGATAACCCTCGGGGAGGAATGCAAGATCGTCAGTGAGAAAGTGATGATCATGATCTGAATGGAGATCTGCGATACTGGCAAGCTCCCACTCCGTGCACCAAAATGCATCATCTGCTAAAGTCTATCTCTGGTCAACCTGGAAATAGAAGAAGGTACTGGTCAACAACGCGGAAGCTGACGATGTGTCTGAAACTGATCCTTGCACTGCGACAGTGCTGGCTATCATCTGGTCCTCATAAAATGTATATGTCTCATCAAAGTGAAGGACACCGGGCTTAAATACGGGACTATCTATATTTGACATCTCAAAGTGGTGTCCTGCATTGAGCTCTGGCTGCTGGGCTGAGTCCTGGTATCCGTCTAAGTCGGAGAAGTATCTCTGTAAGGTAGAAGCTGAGTCGTCTGGGAATGGACATTGAAATGTCTGGACTGATGGGTGTGACAGCATAGGCTCCTCCATCTCCTGGAATATCAGAAGATCTGATATCCAAGACTCGTCAACTGAAAAGTTCGGTGCTGACTCGAACTCTAGCTGGAAGACCAACAGGAACTCGATCAGACTCTGGATCAGAACCTCCACTGTGGCAGTCATTTCCTCTATCGTCTGTGCTGCAGCAAAATCCTTGTCATCAATCTGGTGTATAGAAGTTGTATCCTCATGAAGTGTGGTACACCCAACTAGTATCACATCATCCTCGTGTGTTGTCCCGACTAGTGTATCTCGTGAAGATGAGCTCTGTGAAAGTAATCTCGAGATGGCATCAAGTAACTCAATGTCAGAACTGCGGTGTGAACCACCACATGAGGTCACTACCAGTGATATCTGATCAGCGATCATCCCCCTCATGGAGATTTCGATAAGGTTGGTCGGTGAAAGTCCATGCTCTGGAAATCTCCTCAAGAGGTCAAGAAACCTCAGCCATGCATCATGCACTATCTCCTGGGGGTCTATTGAAAAGTCCATGATAACAGACCGCATCATATCTGCTCTACGCTGGGGATAATATATCTGTAGAAACTCTAGGCGAAGCTCTCCCCACGTAGCAAATCTCCTTCCCAATTGTCTGTGCCATTTCATGGCTCTACCCTGAAGCGAAAATGGGAAGGTCTTCAACATCAGCTCCTCCGAAGTGATGTCCGAAAATATATCTGGGTCTCACAGAACTCCTCGAACTCGGACAGATGAAGATACGACTCCTCGTGCATCTCCCCTGAGAATATCGACAGTCTCTGAATGAACTCCAAGTCAAGAATGAAGCGACTAAATGTAGAAGTTGACTGAGCTCCCTGGTCCGTATGCTCATCGATCAATCTGTCGTCGGAGATATCTGATACTCACAACTACTCTCTATGATTGTGTCCGAAGTGCACTCTCATCCCAGTAATGGAATAGTCCGGGTCTCACATCTGGTCAGTATGATCTCCACGGACATCTAGCGCAGCATGCACAGAAGAAGGGTGGGTAAGGGAGGGAGAGAACGGAAAGTCGGTCGGAGTTCCGATCTTCCTTGAAGGTGGACTGGAATGATGGGAGTAAGAAGGGAAAGTCGTAAGAGTCGGCAAGAAGGGAGGACGATCCATTATCCAGGGATAGATAGGAAGAAGAAGAAGAAAGGGTGGGTGGGAGGGAAAAAGATAGATGACTGGAAAGATAGATAGAGGAGAAGAAGGCGGATGGGATCTGAAAAACCAAACAAGATCGGTCAAACAATACCCCGATTCATCTACGCACGCAGAGCTGATGACCATAAGAGTTCGGTCTTTTATCTTATCGTTTTTATTTTAGTGATAAAACAGTCTTTCAGTGCGATTAAGCGAGCTGATAGGAATCCAACACCCCCAGGAGACTATCCCAATACAAAACTAGATCTTTCCCATCCAGTACAAGCCGTGGACCGTTTACCGGCTGCCCGATCGGCTCGCTCTGTTAAGGATATCGTGGCACGCTTTACCGGAGACCAGAGCGATCCTCACTGGAGAACGACTAGCTCAAAATCAGTAGTCTGAAGAAGGGTCGGATGTGGCTCTAGCCTAGGGTGCGGGTCACTCTCTCGCTTACCCAAACCAAGCAATGAGGGGATTGGTCTCCCAAGACAAATTATTAGGTGAATGTCTTTTAGGATCATGTTTAATTAACAGTCCCAATTTTATGGTTTTTGTTTTTAGGTATTTTTTAAAAATCAAACAATCATCTAACGAATTTTCCGATTTTCTTTTTATTCCTAAGACCAGAAAACAGAGGGAGGAAGACGGAAAAGCCGATGTGCGAAGAAATCCATGAATGCATGCACGAGATAGAAGGCGTACCTTTCTCTAGCAGTCTACATGCAATATGATCCGTGCATAAATTTAAACTATTCTATATGGATGCAATGCGAGAACCGTCCTAAACAGAAACTTCTATTATCGTGAAGCACAGATTTATTTGTCTAAGTCCAAGCATGTTCTATAGGAACAGATATTCTATAAGGGGCTTTGGACCTAATGCTACCTGACTCAACCAAATAAAAAACTAAGTTTAGGGGCTCAAGCACAGAAATCCACAGGAAACCAAAGAAAATAAAGCGATGAAAACAAAAATGCGATGAGGTCCCCCGAGCACACCGGTGCTCGGCGAAACAGACCCCGCAAAGTCAACCAAGAGTCTCTGAGTTGTCCCTGTATTATTACAATAATATAATTTGAAAAAGAAACTAAACTAATCTAAGCTAAATCTACAGCTAAACTAATTCCCAATCTCCTGCTCGCCTTGCTCGCGCTCTCCTACGGCTCTATGTAGAAAAGAAGTCGCCTCTGGATCCCGCGGTTGCGTCGGCTTCCCGAAGAAAGCCGCCTCGGTCCTCAGGCCCTCATAAGAAAGTCAAACAAGAGATATGTCAGCCCATAAATTATTATAATAATGAAAATGAAATAAAAAAATAAAATGCATAAATAAAAAATAAAAACAAACAAAAATAAAAACAAAAATAAAATAAAATAAAAAAGGAAACAAATAAAACAAAAACAAAAGAAAATAAAAAAACGAAAAAACTGCGAAAACCGCGAAAGAAACAAAAAGCTTCGAAAAAGCCACGAAACGAAAACTGAAAAAGAAAATCGACTACTAAGTCGTGCTTCCCGGCAATGGCACCATTCTGACGAGAGAGACTTTCGTGATCCGGGTAAAGGTATGAGTAGGGTCGTTGCAACTCGAACCACGAAGCTCAGTCAATCAAAAGAAGCAAGACCATCAAATAAAAGATATCAAACAAGTCAAACAAATAGCGGTCTCGCTATTTTATTTTATCTGGTATAGCTACTAGGGTCGAACACAAGGAGCACGGATTGACGAAAAAACTACGAAGTAGTCGGGGCTCAAAATAAAAAGAATAAAATACTTTGGTAGATTTTTATATTTTTATATTTTTTGTGATTTTTAAAATTAAGGAAAATGAATAAAAGAAGGCAAAAAGGCACCATCAAATATTTATTAAAACTCCAAAACAAGCCAGAAAATCAAAATAAAAATATTTTTGGATTTTATGATTTTTAAATTGTTTTTAAGAATTTTCTCATATTTTTATGATTTTTAGTGAATTTTCTAAAAATGAAATAAGGTGAAAAATGCAAATCAATGTGCAGCCAGAATCTAAAGGCTATTTAAAAATACATAAATAGCCTATAAAATTCGAGAGATAATTTTATGGTAAAATAAAAATAAAAAGCTAACTAAGAAAACTAGAATTGCATTTTTTTATTTTGTTAATTTTTAATAGATTTTCTACGTTTTTTAGAGTTTTTCAATTTTTATGGGTTTATAAATCCAAAAGCAACAAAATTTTGATAGAATAAAAAACACAACAAAAGAAGCAAACAATATTTTTTTAGGATTTTTAGAGGATTTTTAATATTTTTAGTTGATTTTTTCAATTCAAATAGAAGCAAAATAAGAGGTTTTGAATTTTTAAAAAAAGAAAATGGAAATAAAAATGTCCCAAAAATTCACTGAAATTTTTACACAATGGCAGGGGCCACGTATCCAAATTTCAGGAGATTTGGAGGAAAATTGATATTTTATTCAAGCCAATCAAAAACATCCAGCACAAAGGGACCTAAGTGTAAAGAAAATAAGTTCTAAGGGCCCAGCAGTAACACATGTAAAGAGTATGGGGCCGATAATGCAAAAATCCCATAATAGCACGAGGGAGGCACGTGAATCACACAAATAGGGGCATAACTGTCATTCCTATTTATTAAAATGCAAATATTAACAGCAATAAAGCTTAGGTAGAAATGTGCAAATGACCCTAACAACACGTGACAAACCACGTGCCACACACTCAGCGGGACTAAATTGTAAATAAAATAAACACGATGTCATAAGTGCAAAATGTCCAGACTAAAAATGACTTCTAAAAATATTTACAGGACCAAACTAAAATATAAAAAGAGCGAAGGGCCAAAGTGTAAATTACCTTTTTATTACAGAGCGATCCAACGGTCGATCGTCGTCCACTTAAGATCTGACGGATGGGAGCGGTGGATGACGATTCGGCAATGAACGACTAAGACTCGATCCTCAGATGGATCCAACGGATGAGGGCCTCGAATGATAGACGTTCAGGATTAGAACTGGAGGTTGGTCTCGATCCAACGGCGGAGGAGGGATTTGGATGAGCGGCAAAGAACTCGCTGCCGGCATACTTCGACCGGTCGATACGTGCGACTGGAAGGTCCTCCGGCGCTGCTAGGTTGGGCAAAATGAAGCTGATGATGTTCCGCAGCGATTGGTGGGCTCCGATGAGGCCGGGAGGTCCTGGATGGCTCTGGCGACGTGAACGACCTGGAGCTCCTGTGCTTCAGCAGTTGGTCCTCCAGATGAGGTCCTTTCATGGTCAAACCTACACAGGATGAAAGCTGGGCCAAGGGCAAAATGCCTCGACCCGTTAGCGGGCGAAGTGGGTGACTGGGCGAGGCAGAGCGGGACCTCCGACGAAGCGACGACGGAGGAGGGTCGGGGACCTATTCCGGGGCGAACCAGGGGGAACGAAGGGGCGAACAAGGTGGAGAGAAGTCTTGCGGAGGTGCAGGGATCGTCGGTAGGTGAAATGGATGGTCGAAGAACAGTGAAATGGCCGATGAAAGCTTCTGGTTGGAAATCTAAAAATTAAAAATTAAAGCTAAGTAAAGATGATCTAGGATACTTGATGGAGGCATTCGTCTGGGCTGGAGGTCGTGGACCTCCGGGGGTCGTCGCCTCAATGGTTCGATGCGTCCAGAGTCTCGGGCTCGCCGGTGGCGGAGCACGACGAGAAGACTCGCCGGATCTGAGGCTAGAGTCCCCGATTCCTCACTGCAACACGCTCCCTCTCTTGTTGTCACTCAAGGAAGAAGAATGAAGGTCCCAGGAGCCGAAGGCGATGGCCAAAGATGCGGGAAAATGGTGACTCCACTGAGCTTTATATTTGATGAGGTCCGAGAAAGATGGAGATCGGGTGCACATTCCGAGGAGCGGACCCCTAAGGATGATGTCGGGCATGAATCATGGGTCAATCCTCGGTAGTAGGAGCGTCAAATCAATGCAAATGGTGGATGGATCAATTCGACAAAAATCGGAGAAGTCGGGCGCAGAATCGAATCCGCGAGAGAAGTGGTCCAGGAGGGACAGTTGACCGGGGTCAACGTTCCCTTGTGGACCAATCAGATTATTCCTAGTCAAAATTATTTTGAAATTAAAAATAAAATAGAAAACAATTTTATTTAAAAATATTTACAGAATAAAAAAATTTTATTTATTTTCAAACTATTTTTTAGTGATTTTTATTTTTTTTTGAAAAATAAATTATATTATATACATTATATTATATACAAGTATAAAATACCAATGTATTTTATATTTATATTTTTATTATTTTATTTTTGTACAAATACTCTAATTTTATATTTTATTTATTTACAACATAAAATTTAGAGTATACCATAATTTGTTTTCATTTTTATTATTTATGTACAAGTGAGAAATAAATAGAAGTGTTGTACATATACACATGGTATGTGCAATGTGGAGAGAGAGAGAGAATTTATTTTGTTTTTAGTTTTTTTTTATTTTTCTCATTTTTGTTTTTTTGGAAATATATACAAATTAATAAAAACCCTTTTTTATGAAAATAAAATATATACATAAGAAGGAGTGTGCATCAAGATGAATGTCCCTATCTCTCTCTACTTGTTTTATTTTGCGGTCAGGACACTGCTTGGCCCTCCCTTGGGTTCAGGTCACTCGATATTTATTCTAAATATCTCCTTCTTTTTCTTTCTTCTTTATTCTTTTATTTTTGCACAAAAAACATGCTAATTTATGAATATTAACAAAAGCATACATTTTGGTAATTTTTTGTATTTACAACTATATGCATGATGTTTTGCAAGGATAAATAGCTAAAATAAAAGAATAAAGAGTAATGAATGGGCATTCATCAAGGTCCGGTGACTCGATTCCGTGCATGAATCGAGGAGGAAATAAGGGGCTATTTGCGAATAAGGTGACAGGGAAGAGAATGAAGGTGATCGGGGTTCGGAACGAGGCAAGGGTACAATGAATTTGGGTTGGAGCTGAAGGCTCTGACGAATTTAATTCTCAAATTAAGCTAAAGAGATGATTAACAATAGAAATAAAACCCAACCCTAAACTACTGGAAGGAAATGCAAGGAACCGAAACATACCTAGCAGCTCAACTCCATTGGAGTCGAGGAGCAGGAATATGCCATCGGAGGTGGTCCGGTGAGCTCCTGTATATGGCGTAATGATCCCTTCTCCACACCTATTAGGCTCGGACACACGTGCTATCACCATTGGCTTCAATGAGATAGGCTCCTAACGGGGTTACGGGGTAGAATCAAGATCAAATCCAAAAAGGAAGATGGGGGTCTTCTTTTATAGCCGTGGGTTCCATCCAAAAGGATGAAGAGATAGCATGAGGATCGAAGTTAGAAGGTGAAGATTCAGTAGTGAGAAAGGATCAAGAACGAAGGGGAGCATGATGGTGAAGATCTCGAGGAGGGAGGATGATGGAGGTTGTGTGCATAATTGAGAGAAAAGGGTGGTGTCACAAGGTCTGACACAAGGGGAGGCGGAGGCCGGACAGTTGACGGGGTCAGCGGTCTGCGCCCCCTGGTTGGTCCACGAGGACCAACCAGGAAATTCAGAATAAAAATCTCCTTATTAAATCAATTAAAAATAGCAAATGAATTTATTATTTTATCAAAATATGAAAAATACTTGTAATTTTATGTTGTATTTTATTTTGATTTTTATTTATTTTTACAAGTTTATTCATAACATGTTATTATTTACATGTATATGTACAGGTAAATATACATGTATTTCCTATATTTTATTTTTAATTTATATTTCATATTTTATTATTATATACATGTATTTTATATTGTTTTAATTTATTTAGTTACATATTTAGGTATTTTTTCTTTATTTTTCTGAGTTTATTTGTGCTTTTAATTAATTATGTGCATATATCTTGTAGGTATATATAGGTGCACTCCAGCTATGTATTGAAATATTATATTTATTTTATTTTTAATATTTTTATTTTTTTAATTATGTACATGTGTTTTTAATAATATTTACAATAAAAGAAAGTGAAAAATATAAATAATAAATATATTGAATATAATATACAACTATATTGCACAATGCGGGATCAAAACCTAACTTTTGCATCTTAAGTCCAAATTTAATGAAACCACCTTCATTAAATAACTTATTTAACTTTATGAACAATAAAGTGAGTTTGGTCAATTTTGAATATGTATGGAGAAGATACGTGTCTGCAAAGTTTTCTTTATGGCTTTTTGTTTTGTGTCTCGGGCACTTGCATTATTTTTTAGTGAAATAATTTTTGTATTTTTTTGTATTTTTATATACAGTATTGCTGTCCCAAGTTTATTGATTTGAGTTATAAAAAAGAGAAAATAAACTAGGCCCCGAACTGTAATTATTGACCTATAAAATTAAGGTTTTTGAGTGTATTTGTTGGACAGTTGGCTACCCTATCTCCCCCTACTTTATTCCTTGTCGATCAAGTCTCCATGATGATTGGGTCTTAGGGGATAGGGTCACTCGACATCTTTGACATCTCTTTCTTTTTATTTTCTTTTCTTTAGTCTTTTATTTTTGGCAGAAATATAATATTTTAAGCAATCTTTTATACAATATTTATGCAGTATTAATTGTGAATTATTAAATATTTATTTTCACAAATTAATGATATATACATGCATTTAGCTAGGTATTTCAGGCCAAAATGAAAGAATAAAGGTGATGAAATGAAGATTCATAAGTAGCTAATCTAGGAGTCTAAAGTTCAGGCTCCTAGGTTGAATGCTTAAATGAGGGTTAATTGATCTCCTCCTACTCTATTTCTTCCTCTTCCTTTTGGATTCTCATTGGATTTTGTATCTTGAAAAAAGATATAAACTAGACCTTAGTTCTGAATGATTTGCCACATTTTGATACTATTATTCTTTTCTCTCGTTCATTCTTTTCTCTTATTCATACATTGACCAATTCCAAGAGGCTTAGCTTCCATTAACTATAATAAGGCCAAAAGATGAGTATTCATTCTTCATTGAGATAATCATTTGGAGTAGTGAACCATTACAATAAATGATAGAGAAGAAGATATAAAAGAAGTAGTGATGAATATCCATTCATCTACCTTTATTCTCTCATTTTGTATTTAAATCCTTACCAAAATACCTGTAAATAATACTAACTTATACAAATTAGCATTCATTATTCATATGTAATTAATACATAATTACTTGTATTTAATCCAAAATAAAAGAATAAATAAAAGAATAAATGAAGTACCAAAGATACTAAATGAACCTAAACTTCGAGACCAAGTTAATATCAACTTGGTCGACAATGAATAAAGTAGTAGAAGATAAGGACCAAATCCTAATTATTTACCCTGAAAATACCTATTTTGCACCTTTTTAATATTTATTTTACACACCTCCAAAATCAGTTTTTCAACATGAAACTTGTACATAAAATAAAAGAAAATTATAAAAATAACAGCTAATAAAAATAATGCACAAGCATCTGGGACACATATATGAAAAAGCTGCAAACCGAAATTCACATACCAATATCTTCTCCATACATATTCAAATTGAATCAAACTCACATCCATTGTATTTAAAATTAAATTATCTATCTAATAAAGTTGGTTTCATAAAAATGAAGGTAAGATGCAAAAACCGACTTTCTTGGGTTCCATTGTACTGTGTACTGTATATAATGTTCATATATTTTATCCTTTATATTGGTACTCTTCTTATATTTTTAAATAATATTTAACATATTAAAAATTTTAAAACAAAATAAAACCATTAAAAATGCAATGAAATAAATAATACATTGAAACATTCAGGTGTATTATTCCTATAATGTATATACGTACACTTATTCATGTATATAAATAAAACCATAAAAATAAAATAAAAATATGCATTTAATTATATTATAAATATATAAATTAGATAATTAGTCTAGAAGTATTAAAAATATAAAATAAAAATAAAAGAGTAAAATATAGGTAAATATACCTATATATACACTTGTAAAAATTAACACCAAATAAATTAAGTTGTAAAAAAAATATAAAAATCATGATAAGAAAATTTAAAAAATAAAAAATATTTTTCATGTTTAGTATTTTATGTAATAAAATCATTAATATTTTTGAATTAACAAGGTCTTTAATTTCTGTTTTCTCTCATTTGGTCCTGATGAGTCTCCATTTCATCACCTTTATTCATTCATTTTAGCCTTAAATACTTTGATAAATGCATGTATATATCATTAATTTGCCAAAATAAATAGTTTATAAATTGTAAAAAAAATATTGTATAAAATACTATATAAATTATGTATTTAATTGTAAAATAAAAGAATAAAGGAAAGAAAATAAAAAGAATTAAGTGTCAAAGACATTGAGTGACCCTAGACCCCGAGATCTAGTCATCGTGGTGACTTGGTCGACGAGGAATAAAGTAGAGGGAAATAAAGCAGAGAAATTACAAAGAACACACAATTAAAATCCCAATTATTTTTGCCCAATTAATGCATTTTGGGACCTATTTATTTTATTCTTTTTTACCTCAAATAACAAAATCTTTTATATGAATATTGTAGATAACAATACAAGCAAAAATACAAAATTGATTTCACTAAAAAATAATTCATAGTGTGCTCGGGACATAAAAAATAAAAAACCGCAAAGAAATCTTTACAGCCATATATCTTCTCCATATTGTACGAAAATGGACCAAACTCACATTTAATTATATATAAAATTATATAAGTTATTTAATGAAAGTGATTTCATTCAATTTGGAATTAAGATGCAAAAGTTAGGTTTGGGCCCTCATTATGCAACATACTTGTATATTATATTCTTTATTGTTCCCTTTATTCTTTATATTTTTCAATTATTTTATTTTTATAAAATTATAAATATTATTTAAAACACATCTCCATAAATAAAATGAAATAAAATTATGAAAAATAATTA
Source organism: Ottelia alismoides (assembly GCA_037367405.1). NCBI lineage: Eukaryota > Viridiplantae > Streptophyta > Magnoliopsida > Alismatales > Hydrocharitaceae > Ottelia > Ottelia alismoides. Next base: position 1,251,590 of record JAZKJV010010275.1, read on the forward strand.
AAATAAATCAATTACTTTAATACATAGATGAAATATACCTACTTATACATATAAAGAATATGTATAGAATTATTTAACTACACATATAAACTCATAAAAATATAAAAAACCTAAATATGCAAATAAATAAATTAAAAATATGTAATATACTTGTATATATTAATAAAATATGCAAGACAAATTAAAATTAAAAAACACATAATACGTGTATTTTAAATTATAATTATACATGTAAAAGTTAACATGTAATAAATGACCTTGTAAAATTAAATAAAAACAGGAATTGAATACTACATTAAATTACAAATATTTTTATGTTTTAATCAAAAATTAATTCATTCATCTATTAATTATTTTTGAATTTACAAGCCATTTTAATTCTCTTTTTCCTGGTTGGTCCACATGGACCAACCAGGGCCCTCCAAAAGTTGACCTCGGGTCAATTGTACATCCCAGCCCCACCGCCTTGTCAAAACTCACAGGTGGGTGACTTATCCCCATTTCCATGCCTCGTTCAAGTCGTCCTTACCTCGAGATCTCCAACTTCGTGCAAGCCACACATCTGATGCCCTCACCCATAACCGAATCCCCACCAACTCCTTTTCCCTCACACACAAACCCTTCTCGAACTTTGCAATCCACCAACCTTTAAAAACTCAACTTCTCCATCTTTTTGGTTTGATCTCTCTTAGATCACCTCTCAAACCTGACACTGAAACTTTAGGCTAGTGACAGGAGTCGAAAGCCGCCATTTGCAACCAGGAGGGTTGTCTCCGAGGGCCGATCTAGCCATCTTCGATAAAGCTTGCTGAAGGTTCTGCCTCTTTGGTCCTTAGTCGAATCGAATCCATTTCATAGCATAATCAGGTTAGTTTTCTTTGTAGCTTTTAATTTCTCATTTCAATTTCGTTAATTAGTGGTTATATTAGGTTAGATTCCAGATTTTGTGTTGACCTGAAGCTCAAGCTCCAGGTCTGATTCACTGTGAATCGGCTTGTGTTCTGACTCATTTCACCCCTCCCCTTTTGCTAAATTTGATTCCTCTTTTTGGACTTTTAGCCCCTCAGACCACCCTCTTAGTCTTGCTGCTGGTGACAGGAGTAGCAGGGCGATGATTTGCAGCGAGGAGAAGACCGGGAGAAAGCTATCCAATCACCGACAGAGCCATTATCGACAGGTCTTGCCTCTTCGTCCAATGATCAAATCGAGGCCCATTTCCTCTGCTTCCTAGGTAAACCCTAATTAGGAAACCCATTTCCTTTTCTTTCTAATTAAATCCTAATTAGAAAATCTAACCCATCGTAGGTTCTAGTTTCATTTCGTGCATTTAATTTCTCTGTTAATAGTTAGGATTATGTGTAATTAGGAAACCCTAATTGACCTACAACTTGAGCTCCACGCCAAAATTAACCTATTCCCGACCGCGAATCACCAACTTTTCCATTTCATATCACACCCCCTTTGAGTTCTCCATCAATTCCCCACATTTTCCAACCCAGATCCATCGTGGATTTTGGAATCGGATTTCCTTTACCACCCTCCATTGGAATCCATTTGCATTCCACCACTCCATAGCAATAACTTCAAGGATTGGTGGAGGAGCACGCCCTCGAGCCTTCTTTTTTTTTGGTGTAGGTTTCATCGCTTGGACATCCGTCTGGAGCCAAATCGAAGGCCTGGAGCACTTCCAATTCACTTAGATCTATTTGGAGTCCCAGATATTCGTCCGAGCCACCTCTATCACGCTGGAGGAGACCAGTACATGCGGAAAGCCCCCAGCAACTCGTAGCCTTCGCCGAAGCAAGAAGAGGACGTCGGAGATCCGAGAATGAGGAGATTCAAACTCATCGGAGGCAAGTTCATCTGGTGTTCTTAGTCCCTCTTTGCCAACCGTCAGATGAAAAACGTGACCCGTATCTAATGTGGTCCGCCCGTTCCATTCGAAGGGGTACGCAACCAGGCGCGTTAGATGCTCCATGTGGCAAGCATGTAGTGGCCGGATCCATCAGATTTTAAAGGGGTAATTTGCATATATACCCTCCGCCCTTTTTATATTTAGGAAATAATTTCAAAATATTTTATTAAGTTCAAAAGTTTTGGGAAAAATTACAAAGGAACCTCTATAACTCTTCTGTATTGCACTTTAGTCCTCTGTTAGCTCAACTCACATGGCCCCCACGTGAGCTGGGAAAATTTCATGTGTAATAGACTTTTGTAATCGTAAAATAGTAATAAAAAATCAAGTTGATGTTCAAAATTTCTGGTATTTTTGCATATGCCCCCTGCCTTTGTTTTTAATTGCATAAATGCCTAAACCAGCTTGATTTATATTTATGCTTGCTTTTCTATTTTTTAAAAAAATATTTGTCGTGCTCCAAAAATCATGAAAAAAATAGATGGAGGTGCATAATGACATGCTTATTCATACTACCGATTTTATTTAGCATTTCATTCACATTTTCTATTTATTAAAAAAGGAGTATGGTTTATTTCCTACTTGTTGTAAAAAATACAACAAAATATAAAATCTTAATTATAAATTCCAAAAAACTTACCTACAGTTTATTATTATATTAGACTAAAAATCACAAAAATAATAAAAGAAAAACCTAAAAATAAAAGACCCTTGCTAACCCTAAAAAATGTAAATTATTTTCAAAAACCCCAAAAATTAGTTTTCCAAACTATATTTTTATATACTTATTCCACTAAATTAAAACTAGTTTTGAGAAATTCTGAGCCTATTTAATATTTTAAATTCTCAAAACAATTCAGCCTATTTATTAAGTCTCTGATTTGGGATATTTTGGATTTTAAAAATAGATAAAATTAGAAAATATTTCCAAAAAATTAAAAAAAGAGAAGAAAATATAAAAAATACTAAAATAGTTTATTTTATAATTTTTTATTATTTATAGATGTTTTATAATTATAATACCCTATATTATATTATATTATATACTTCTATATACTTCTATATAGTTTATTAGTAATAATTATTATAAATATCTTATATATATATTTAAATCCTTAAGGAAATAAACATGATCATTCATATTTGTATTTTCTCATTTTTATATATTTACAATATTTATTATATATATCCTACATTATACTTATTATTATATAGCTATATATATATACCTTTGTTATATATTAAAAAGAAAAGAAAATTAAAATCATAAAAACAAAATAAAAATTATAAATATTAAAATAAAAAATTAAATTAAAAATTAATATAAATCAAAAATATTAAATAATTAAAAATCTATATGGGCATTGAGTAAAGAGAATAGTATACATATAAGACATTATTTATTTATAAATAATAATCCCTACTACATCGACTTGTTCCCTGAGTTCGACACCCTACTCTACTTGTTCGCTATGCACATTTCATTGTAGGGTTTATAATAAATTTTGATCCACTTCATCTGCTTTGATTGCTTGATTATTATTTTGACTGTGGGCTAATTGTTGAATTTAGATGGATCTCGAGTGAGGGTCACCTCAACGATTATGTAGCTCGCCTTGTGAGTGCACACGACCTCCACTGTGGTTTCGACCTTTTCAGGTCCTATGTGGATCAATAAGAATCCAAGGAAAGTTGACCTCAGGTCAACTACCTTTGCCCGACCCTCTGACTCTTGTTAGAGTCATGAGTGCCCCTTTTCTCCATTTTCTACTCCTCCTCCATATCTCCATCTCCCTCGAGCTCTCCACCATCCTGTAGCCACTACACCACTACCCTCTCTCACACCCATCTCCTAGACTTCACCAATCCCTTCCCCACTTCATGCAACCTCCAGCCAAAGTCCTCGGTCACCCATGTTTATAAAAAAGGACCACCGACTTCTTTTTTGCTTTTTGATCCATTTCTCTCCACTGTAACACCCCAGAATTGACTCAATGTCGAGCTCCTTGGTGAGAGGAAGGTCAGCTCCCTGATTTGCGACTTAAACAAGGAGGAAGGGGAAGGATCTATCATTGGACCACCTCCGAGGAGGTTCCCATCTGCTCTAGGTAACCCCCGTCGAGCTATTTTCATTATGTTTTTAGTTGCATTTTGATTCCTTAGCTTAGTCGTATGGTTATTTTAGTTTAATTTCATGTTTAGTAGCTTTAATTTGTCAGATCGTAGTTTGTCAGAGTTAGAGATTTGGACACTGCCTCCATCATGATTCTCATGTTTCTACCCCCTCCAATCATCTCAGCACCTCCCCCTTCATCTTCTCCATCTCTTCGATCCATCAAGTTACCCTGATTCTGCATGAATTGAGCTTCCGATCTTCACTATGTCACCCCATCACCGGAAATCCTCATCCACCTCTCCCTTGTGCGTCTCGGCTTCATTTACGATCGAGGATGCTCGTCTTTGAGCCCCCAATCATTTTGTGCAGGAAAGGGCTTCAGAGGAAGCATCTAGGAGTCATATTAGACAAAGGATTTATTCTCCAATTGCTTGGAGAAGAAAGTATTACCAGGTCTCCTCTTACAAGGCCTAGACCAAGCTGGAGCACCTGTAGATGCGGAAGGATCCCAGGAAGCTTTGGAGCTGGTCAGCTTCACTGGAGCTTGTTGGAGTCGTCGGGAATCAACGAACGAAGGAAGATAGGGAAAAGTTCTTTCGTGTTCTTCCTCTTTGCTCCTCCATCATCAAATGCAAGCGCGACCTAGATCTAATCTAGGTCGTTGGTTTTGGGGCAAAGCGGTACACAATCCAAAACGTAGAAGCATAAGTGGCAATGTGTGGTGCCCGCTCAGCACTCCGATAGCGCCAACATGTGCTACCCTTACGGTATATTGCACTTGACCCCATACATTTTATGTATTTAAGTTCAATCATGTGAATATTTAAATAATAAAATATTTTTAGTTAAACTTGTAAATAGGACCACACACTCTCCAGATATTATAGTTAGGTCCTTCCGCCTCACGTGTTGCGTCAAGTGAGTCTATGTAATTTTTGTGCATGTACCTCTTTGTTTACTAGACCTGTTATTAAAAAAGTTTAAAGTTTTTATAAATTGCAACTAGGTCCATGTTCATGTAATATTTTATTTCTTCTATTTTATACACATTAAATGTTTTTATTGCTCTAAAAATTTTAGGAAAATTATCATAAATTCATGATATCCTGCTCAAAATCGCATAAGTTTTTACTTGGCATTTTACCTAATTTTCCTATTTATCTAAAATACAAAAAGATGCATTTTATCTTTATTTATCCTAAAAAAACCCATAAAATATAAAACTATCTCTAAAAATAAAAAATATATCAGCTATATAATAGCATTATGTATCATATATCCAAAAATCATTAAAAAATACAAAATATAAAACCTAAAAATTACAAACCCTAAAAATTCTATAAAAGAATATCTAAAAATACAAAAATAGTTCTTTCTATTTTTTTATTTTCTATATTATATATGCTACATATTAAAAATATTTTTAGTTTAATTTCATACTTATTTTTATTTATTAAACCTAAAACAATCTTGGATAATTATTTTATCCACTAATTTTCTATATTTATTACTTTAAAATACCTAAAATTAGTAAAAATTATATAAAAATTATCAAAAATATATCAAAATACAACATTCATAAAAATATTGTATTTCATGTATTTTTAGCATATTTAGATATATTTAAAAATATAGTAACCAATATTTACTATATAAGTGATATATTACATATAATATATATAATATCTATATCATTATAAATAATTATATATTTTATTCTAAAATAAAAATAAACTAGAAATTTCAAAACAAAAAATAAAATATAAATTAAAATTTCAAAAATATAAAATAATCTAAAAATCCATAAAATTAAATATAATTAAAATCCATATAAAAATAAGAAAAATAATAAAAGGGATTAATATAATAATTGTTAATTAGGAATAATTAATTAATAAATAACTTACACCCGTTTCCTCCATGTGTTTGACCTCTACACTACTTACACCTATATACTTATATTATAGAGTTATAATAAATTTTAACTCACTTTGCAACTATTGGTTTATTTATTATATTGTGGGTTAATTGCTGCTTGTTTGAGAGTTGGTCGTCACAACAACTATTGGCCTAGTTTGTTTGGTTAGTAGACCAGTCTTTCGGCAAACGAATGGCGCCATTATCGGGGAGCAATGGAGTATAGAATGTTTCTTTTTGTTCCGTAGCTATATTATCATTTTTTGCTTTATTCCTTTGTATCTATATTTTGTGAACAGTTCTAATGCATTTCATGTTTAATTTTTCTATGAGGGCCCATCAACCGAGGGAGAACTTCTTAAGAAATTTGAGGCACTCGAGGAATAGGAAGGCCAGATTTTCTGACCAAGTTGACAGAAGGAAGAAAGAAGGAGGACATGAGTTGTGTAGTATAGTTCTTAGTATAGATTTTTATTTTTATTTGAAAGAGAGAGTGACTCATTATTAATTTATAATAATAAAGGACAAACTCTGGACACTTGAACTATTCAGGCCTATTTTAGCAAGTGATCATTCACTTGGGGTCCTGCACGATTTTACATGTTTTCATCGCCTTCTCACACTGTATTTCTCCGTATTTTTCTCTTTATTTTCATTTATTTTCCGAGAATTATGTTATTCTAGGTTTTTTATATTTTACATCTTCTGTACTTGAGCCCCTAGACTTAGGATTTTTATTTATGCTTAGTCTGATAATTAAGTAGATCCTAACCCTAACTAGACTATATATTCCTATAGACATCTACATTTGGACTTAGTTAAATTAATTGGTGCTTCATGCTAATAGAAATTCATGTTTAGGATGATTCTCGCATGCATATAATATAGATTAGTTTTTAGTTAATACATGGATTACTTTGGATATAGAGTGCTGGAGCAAGGTACATATTTCTAACTCTGTATGCATTCATTGATTTGATACGCATCGACTTTTCTAACTTCTCAACTTGCTTTCTTGGATTAAGTATATTTAGATCGAAAAATTTGTTAGGTGGTTATTTTTTGAGAAATACTCAAAAAAGATGAAAACCCAAAAAAACAAGGGGGCTGATAAATAAACTTTGACCCTAATTAAAACTTGTACTGGACTTCATATTCTTGGGATCATAAAGCCCACATTATATTTAGATGCACTCTAGAGTGAGTGAGAAACGTCTCCTAAGGATTAGAGCACAAATCCTAGTATGTGGTTGCATTGATTATCTTCTAGGTCTGTGAAGTAATAACACTTCTATCGGTGTTTGGTGAAGTAGGGATAGGTCTACTTACATACTTACTATGAATTACTTGAGCATAGGGGAACTGCAACGATGGGTCCATATCTCATCGTTCCACATCTGAATACCACGTAAGGGGGAAGTATTTGATTCACTAAATCAGCTTCCTCTCTCTATATCTTTGGTTAAGTAGTGGGCCCAGATCAAATATCAAGGACCTCCAAAAAGTGCAGACTACTGGTTACAAAGGCATTGAGAAGTACATGCCACTTATCTAGCAGTACTCACTCTCCTATAAGAGTCGCGCTAAGGACTAAGCTTGATAAGATTGCATGAAAATAATAAATAAAATTGACAAAATAAATAGCTGAACTTTCACGGCTTCACTTGTATTGAGTTAGTGAACCCTAATTACTTTGGTCTTTGTTTTGGATCGGGTTAGGTAAAAGATCACATTCTCTGATGAGTGGGATAATTTGAGGTTCCTAACATTTGGTCTTGGAGGGTCTTTGGTGTCCGACAAGTCAGATCTGCCAATCATTGTATCAACACCTCTCTCGATACTCAAAACTCAAAAAATCCCATCAATCAACAATCAACACAAAAGAAAATGATTAAGCAATAAATATATGTGATCTCAAATTAATTATACCCTACAAATGATGTACAATGACAAGTAGTGGGGGTCGAACCACAAAGATGCACATGAGGTAGAGCAACTAAAATGAGTAGACGACTTAGAATCTTTTTGTGTTTTTTATTTTTACTTATTTTTGTGTATTTTAAATTTATTTTTTTATGTTTTTTTGCAAATTTTAATTTTTTGATTTAAATATTATATATATATATATATAAATTTTCATAATATAATTATATATAAGATATACAAAGAAAAGTACAAAAGAGATGTTTTTAGATTTTTCAAATATAACAAATAAACTCGAAAACCAAGAAATAAAATATTTTGGGTTTTATAATTTTTCTTTATTTTTGGAATTTTTGGCAATTTTTGAGATTTTTTATGGATTTTTAAATAAATAAATATATAAAATAAATAAAATAATAAACTAGGGAATTTGAAAGGGGACTAATAAACATCTATTAAATCAGATTAAGCTCAATTTCAATTTCCATAAATATTAGATATTCTAAAGAAAATCCAAAAACTTAGAAAATGTTTTTGAGATTTCTGTGTGTAATTTTTAAATTTTATAAGTTTTTTTGAGTTTTTCAATTTTTTAGAGTTCTAATTAATATTTTGCAACAAAATTTGATCAGAAAATTAAATATGACTAAATACATATAAAAGAATTTTTGGAGTGTTTCAAAAGAATTTATAATTTTTATGGATTTTTGAATGCTAAACAAGAGAAAATGTAATATTTTTAATTTTTTAAAAAGGAAAATAATTTTAATTGTCTTAAGAAAAATACGTGATTTAATATGATTCCATGCACCTAAGATATTTTCCTATGCTTTTGAGTTGCAATATGCTATTTTTAATAGTTAAAATGCAAATACAAAATTAAATATGCAGTAGAGAAACCTAAATGCAATTTCCTGGAAGCTTCTGAGCATTTAATAACATGTTAAACAAGTCTAGGAGCACTTATGAAATTTAACAATAGATTAAAACATTATCCACTCTGGTAGTGGTATAAATGCTATTATCTAGAACATCAAGACCTAATATGCAGATTTACCAAAAATATAACACTGATATTCAAAATTTTGTACTACAAGTAAATACATAAACCCGCTAGGGTGTCCACGTAAAATACCCAACCCCTTCGTGCTTACAGGCACAAGAAGTGACATGGATTGGATTGAAATGCAAATATCAGAAAGTTTACGTCCTTAATGTAAATATTATAGAAATATTTATACTGCAAATGAAGGAATCTGGACTAAAAAGAAAATACAAAAAGGTAGAGTTATTTCCATAAAACTCCCAAAGAGGTGCGTTATCCAATGGTAGATCACACACCACTTATCCACATGGTGTGCCATTTGATTCCCCTTTAGTGATGTACGACGTTAATCACACCCGGATCTTTGTCGAATGGCTGGCACGTGGGTTGATCTAACAGTGTAGATCAAAATTGGAGTGTCGAGGCAATCATGCAGATACTGCTTTGCTGGAAGAACATGAAAGAAGATCGAGCTCGACCTCCCTCGATCTAGGATATCTCTGTCATCTGACCACCTGGGAGGCTCCAGGCATGCTCGAAATGGAGCTGAAGCTCCTCCACACCAGTTGAGGTGCTTAAAGGTGTTCAGGACCCATCGAGGGATTCTTGGCAGTGATGGGAAGTCGGAGTACATGAGCTACCTTTGGCTGGACAAAATTGATCCAAACCAGGTCTTCACGTTCCAAGACTTGCACGGTTTGCTTACAAACAAAAAAGGAGGCTCCTGGGCTGATTTGGAGCAAAATGGAGTGAAGATGCGTCGTACTGGAGCAGCTCCATTGATAGGCGGAGGAGGAGTGCTGATCTCCTAGATCTTTACATGATCTGAGGTGAAATTGATTGAGGCGGAAGAAGATAAGAATGTGAAGGTGTAGAGGTAATCAGGCGGGTCGGAGAATGGTTGGTTGAGGTCGGAGCTTGGAGCTTCGCCAAACTACATTTTTAGGATTTTAGGATATAAATGAAAAATTAAATGAAATGAAATGCAAGGTTACACTATTGCTACTGCTAGGAATAGAAAAAGCAAAAGAAATAGCAGCTCACCTGCCTGATGTGGTCGGGAGTAGAGGTCGCATGGAGGAGCTTCGACAAAGGGTTAAATCTCCTCGGGACACCTTCTTCCTCGTTGTGAATCAATGGAGATCACTCCCTGTCACATAGGAACTCTCAAAGCTTCGATCCAAGGGGCCATAAATCAATCAAGAGGGATTAAAATTCAAGTCAAAGTGGCAGGTTCTATTTTCTAGCATTGACTAGGAGGCTTGGAAAACTTGGGGTGTCTTTGGTTGGCGGGTTACCCTGGGGTAAACTAAGGGAGGGTAACCTGTTTTTACGTTTTGGTGTTTGGATAGAGGGTTTTCGGTTGACTGGGTTTGTTATGATGTGATTATATTGAAGTTTGAAAAGGTAAGTAGTTGTTGTGATGTGATTGTATTGAAGTTTGAAAAAATGAGTAGAAGTTGAGTAGTTTATATATTTTAAATGATATGATAGTATAATATATTATTTTTTGATGGAATGGATGAAAGATAAATGATTTATTTAAGGTATTAAAAAAGAGAGAGAGAGTGGGCCCCACATGAGAGAGGAAGTGTGGGTTATAGGGGTAATCCCCCAAAAGGGGGTAACCCCCTACAAATGACCCCTTAGAGTTTTTACGTGGATCGATGCAAGATTGACTGAGGATTTGGTCTGCGTGGAAGAGCAAATATCGAGGAGGAACTTTCATGAATTGGGCGAGGCGAATTGTTCAATGTAGAGCAAGGGAAAATTCGGTGAAATGCGGGAGTCAACAACTCTGACAAACTAGAGGAGTAGGGGGGCCAGTTGACTGGTAGGTTAACCGAGTCCAACTCTTAATGGGCCACGTCAGACTCTACATGACAAATAAGAAATGAAAATAGAGATAAAAGAGAAATAAATTAGTAAATAATTTTATTATTTCTTTCTCAAAACATGAAAGTTGTTCCTTATTTTATGTACTATTTTAAGTGATTTTTATATATTTATATCGACTCATTTATTACATGTTAATTTTTACAAGTATTATTATAGGTATAAACCTATATATAATGTATTTGATTTTATTTTGTATTCTATATTTTATTATTTATGTACATATTATGTAATTATAATATATTTAATTATGTATTTATATATTTTACTTTTCTAAATTTATTTGTATAATTAAATAAATGTGTGTAGGTACATCATAAATATAATATATCTATGTATTTTATTACCTTATTTATTTTAATGTATTTTTAATGATTTCTTCTTTATTTTTGTGTTTTTAATATAATACAAATAATATTTACAAGTATAGAAAAATATAAGAAATTAAAAAAAATAAAGAATGAATAAAGTGAATATAATATAAATGTATACAGTACAATAGGGGACCCAAAAGTCAACTTTTACATCTTAATTCCAATTTTAATGAAACCACCTTTACTAATAGATAATTTAATTTAGAGTACAATAAAGGTGAATTTGGTCAATTTTGAGTTCATATGGAGTAGATATTGATTTGTGAAGTTTTTTTTTGCAATTTTTTCATCTATGTGTCCCTATCACAATGTACATTATTTTCTCTTGTAATTGTTTTTGTATTTTTCGATATATTTTTTGTGCAAGTGTTGTATTGAAAACATTTTTATTTGAAGTGTGTAAGAGTCTGTAAAAAATAGTGTAAACTTGAGTTGTATACGGTGTATGAGGAACCTAAGTTTTCTAGGTATCTATTTTATTTTGTCTGTATGTTTTTGCCCTTATCTCCCCCTACTTTATTCCTTATCGACCAAGTCAATATTGACTTAGTCTCGAGATTTAGGGTCAATCCGTATTTACAATACTTCGTTTCTTTTTCTTTTCTTTGTTCATTTATTTTGTATTTAAATGCAAGTATTTAGGTACTATTTACAAACAAAGGTCAGACTGTTAATTTGTACAAGTTAGCTCTATTTACATGTATTTAGCTAGCGTTTTAAAGATAAAATAAAGGAATAAAGGTGCATGAATGTGTATTCATCGCCCCCTATACTTAGCTTTGCTAGTCCCTAGCAAACACTTATTAAGAGAATAAGTAATGAAAAAGAAAAATAAAGAAAAGAAAAATAAAGAAGGTAAGAATGATGATGATTTTTAAACTTGTTCTTACAAAATCAAAGTTTGGAGCTCAGTTAAGACCTTTAGATTAATGATATGTTGGAACCATATTAAGGTCATGACTTGTGAGTCAACGGTCTTTAGGTTCTATGCTCCTTTATCAAGTTCAATTCACATCCTGGTCATGACCATCCTTTCAGACATATATTCTTGTAACCTTAAAATGACAGATACCATGCGTGTGAATTGTGTTAGCTCTTCCCAAACAAGTAGTTTAACTATCTAGTTGTCTCCTCCTTTGGTAACTCGTCCTCAGGGATATGAATATTTCCTTCCATTTTCACGTACATGCTAGTGCACAACGAAGTAAGGAGAAGCTAGAAGAAAGAGAAAAGAACTAGAAAGTGACCGATGTAGTCAAATTTCCTTGTGAAGCTCAGCCAGTGTAACCAAGTCTTTAGCAAGAAGCATGCCTTTTCTAAAGCTCAAAGTTTTTGGATTTTTTTGTCTAGGCTTCTTTTGGATATCTTTGTTTTTTTGGTATTGCACTGCATTCTTGTTTTTCCCTAATTGATATAGAGTCTTTTGTTATGCCGATGTTTTGGGATCTTGGAAAAAATTATGTTAGCAGAAATTTCTCATCCAAAGCTTTATTTCAATCTAATCTCCAGTCGTTAAATATCCATGCTACCAGAGAAACAACAGGTTGAAGTGCTGATTTCGGCAAATCCCCAAGAATGATTCCTGAGCCATCCATGACGAAGCACCCTTGTATCGTCCATACTTAGACTCCCAGATTTTTCAACAACCCATCTTGGTTGAGCTAAGTGCTGAGTTCAAGGTTTCGAGTCAAGTCATTGTCTCACGAATCGTCGAATGACATGAATGGTTCTAGTTAGTCACTTTGAATTAACTTGTGAACTCAGTCTTACGAGACCTAAAGAATTAAGTCATAATAAACTGAATAGTCCCAATTCTAGTCCTTAACAAGTTCCTCTAAGTGGATTAAGGTCTAGGCCAAGCTCCAATCTTTAGATTTATTCGGACTTGTTCAATGTCAAAATCATTCTGGAAAATGCTCATGCAATGCAGGTAAATATTTTTGTAAAATCATTTCCTGGCTTTTGAACATTTTATAGGATTTTTCAAAAAGTTCTACAAATTTTTACGGAATTTTGAAAATATTTTGCAAAATTTTAAGCCTTTTATGATTTTCAAATTTATGTTATTTTTGAAAAAGCAAAAAGAGTTAGTGTGTTAGTGTAAATTTTATGAATGTATTATGTATTGTCCACCCTTACCTAGTATATTAGCCATATTATTGAAAATATGAATGTGCGAGTTATGTCTAAAGTATATACAACATATATACGGCCCCCTATACTTAGCATGAATTGTATCTTCATAGTGATCAAAGAGAAAAAGGAAAACAACACTCGTGTGGAGTATAGAAAAGTCTAAACTACAGTGATTCAAAGAATGTGAATTCGGTCGTCCCCCTTATACATAGGATTAATTAATCCTAATTATAGTAGATTGTACACCAAGTGGGGACGATCGACGGTTAGAATATACAACATCATCGGCTCGGCCTGTCTCCCCCCTATACTTAGGGTAAATATCCCTAAGTATAGACAGAATATCAACAAGTGGAGAGACATGCGAGGGATAAAGAATGAACACATGAGTCAGACACCACCTATACTTAGGATGGAGCATATCCTAAGTATAGAAATAATGAAAGGATGACTATGTAGTCGGAAGAATAGAAAAAGAGAAAAATAAATGAAAAGAAGAAAAGAAGAAAAAAAGAAAAGAAGAAAAAGAAAAGGAGAATATAGTTTTGGTATTTTTTAATTGTCAGGTCCATGACCTGAACTGAATCTACAATGGAGAGCAAAGTATCATTCTCAAGATACAGTTTTAACAGCTGCTCGTTGACTACAAAAGGTTGTGCGTCAGATGGAAACCTTGATATCATAACGCTACCATTGTCAAGTACATTTTTGAAGATGAATAGTCCGCACCACTTACTCTTCAGTTTGTCTGGAAATAACTTCAACTTTTTGTCGAACCACCACACCTTCTAGTTTGGCTCAAAAGGACTTTCCATCTGATATGTTTGCCATGCCAACACTTGACTTTTCTTTGCACATAAGGCAGTTGTTGTATGCGTAGTCTCTAAATTCCAAAAAACGATTCAGGTTCAATTTTATATTCTTCCTGGCTTTCTCTCTGTCCTGATTACACACACTGACTGTTGATTCACTGAGAAAATCGAGCGGTCGTATTGATCCACAAGGCGGATCAACAGTCGATGCTTTGACCACTCAATAATCCTGGCTAAATCAACAATTAACCCACAACAATGATCAAACAATGAAAAGCAATATGTGGAGTTAAAATTTATTATAACTCTACAATAAGTGTGTATAGTGCAAGTATGTGTAGAGTGTCAAACACAGGGAACAAGCATGATAGATCGAAAAAGTGCTCGAGTGAATGTGATCAAATGCCTACAAGTGTGCTAATTTTTGTGAGTTTTAAATTTTCTATATATTTTTTTGTATTATTATTATTTCTTTATTTTATTTATTTTTAAATTTTGTATTTTGATTTTTAATTTACTGATTTTGTATTTTCTTTTTGTATTTTATATTTTATATTTTTTCTTTTTCTTTAAGGAAGTATATATACAATAAAGGAAAAAGAGATATAATATATAGAGAGAAATAGGTAAAAATAAGCAAAAATCAGGAAATAAAATCTTTTTGGGCTTCTTATATTTTTATAATGTTTTTGTGATTTTTCTATATTTTCCCATTTTTTGGTATTTTTAATGGCAAAAATACTGAAAACAGTGAAGAAAATAGGAGGCTGAAACTAAAATGAGGATTTAAAATATCAAACAGTGTCCAAAATTCCTGAAATTAATTTAAAAACAAAGAGATCAAAAAGAAGAAAATTCAAGAATAGAGATTGTATTTTTAGGATTTTTCTGTAATTTTTAAGATTTTTATAAAGTTTGTAAGGGTTTTCTAATTTTTAGGAGTTTTACTTTGAATTTTTTAGGGATCTTTGGACTGAAGTTAAAAGACACAAAAACACACAAAAGGTGATGTTTTTTAGAATTTTTCAAGGGGTTTAATATTTTTTTGATATTTCCTAATGCAAACAGTAGCAAAAATGCATGTTTTTGAATTTTTATAAATATAAATACAATAAAAATGCAAACTAAAAATATAGCATGAAAGAGTAGATAAACAGGAGCCTAAGTTAATTTTTTGGTGATTTTTGGGATTTTATAGATGCATAAAATAAATAGAGATAACAAATAGAAAAATCAACACTAGCAAGGGCATAAATGTAAATATCCAGAAGTTCAAGGGCCACAGTGTAATTTTTCCACAAAATATATAACTATTTTGCAAAACTCCAGGACCAAATGCAAATTCCAAATCCCGCAGAGGCACAAATGCAAAAGTCCTAGCCCCGCACGTGGTATGCACACGCCTAGGGAGGACCTAAATGTAAATAATAAGAACCTAGGGGCCTACTAGCAATTTTTCCAAGAATATTACACTTAATTAAAAAGTTCCTGGATTAAAACGAAATACGGAAATCCACAGGGGGTCCTTGCAAAATGCCCACCACCCCACGTACGTGAGTCACGTGAGGTGACATGGACAGGACCTGAATGCAAATATTCAAAGTCTGGGGGTGTCCATGCAAATATTACAAAAGTTTTAAATTGCAAATGAAAGATTTAATACTAAATATTAAATACAAAAATCGTCGGGGTTAAAGATGTAAAATATCCAAGCGGGGCTATCCGACGGCGCTGGAAGCTTCACTTGACACGTGGTGTGATATGGACGGCCAACCGAGCGGTCACGATTAGATCTCCAAAGGTGATCGGACGGCTGGGGTGCATGAAGATCTAACGGCTGGCGTACGATCTGGGAGGCGGCCAAGATCCGCGGAGAGCCGTAGACGAAGAACAGGGAAGCAACGCCGGTGAGGCGAGCTTCCCCGCTCCAGATCTCGGTTCTCTGGCGTTCTCTGAGCTCCAAAAGTGGCGCGTCTCCTTCCTGGGGCGGTCCTCTAGCTCGTAGCGGCTCCAAGAATCTCCGGCGATGGCCGGGGCTCGCTGGGGAAGGCGACGGAGCTGGGTGGCTCCTCGATCCTCCAGCGAGGCTTAAAACGAGCCCTAGGCTCTTCTGTGGTGCTCAAGACCTGCAAGAAACGTGAGAGGGTTGAGGGCAAAATGCCTCGACCCCGCGGTGGCAGAATGGGAGTGTGGAACGGCGGCGCAAGATGGGTGGCCGGAGCGAGCTCCGGTGAGGGCACGGTTTGGGCGCTTTGATAGATGAAACACGAAGATTCTTGGGGGGATATGATCCTAAAGCTACGGGGAACAAAAATAGCAAAAGAAAAAGAAGAAAAGCGAGGACGACCTCGAAGGTGGTATACCTGAGGTAGGGGGGGACCTCGATGCCAGAGTTGGCGGAGGTGGTGGAGGTGCCTCTGGCCTTCCTCGACTCGCCTAACGATAGGGGGATGGAGATGTCACCTCCAGCTACCCGTGGAGCTCGAAAGGGAGGAGGATGGTGGACCAAAAGGGACACCAAATTCAAAATGGGAATCAGGGGTCTATAAGAAGAGTTGACGACCAGGCTCCAAAGATCGAGAGAGATTGATAAAATCGACGCTCCTCGGCCCTAGGAAAGCCTAGGGCGTGAAAGAGGAATGAACGAGGTACGGAAGTCGTGAAGGATGTATCGCGGAATAGTGCAAGGCTCGACCTCGAAAAAATCGAGAAATGAGGGTCAAAACGAGGTTCTGACAAGGGGTAGGTGGGCAGAACAGACAGTTGACCTCGGTCAACGCTGACCGCCCCCTGGTTGGTCCACGTGCTAACCAGGAAAAAGTCCCGAAAAAAAAGATTAAAAATTCATTTAAAAATAGTAAATGAATTTATTATTTTTGGGTTATAAAATAAAAATGTTATTATTTTATGAATTATTTTATTATAATTTTTATTTATTTTTATGAGGTATAAAAATACAAGTTTCCATTTTAGGCCTATATAGGTATACATATCTATGTATTTTAATATTTTATTTTTATTTTGTATATTTGATTTTATAAATTTTGTTTAATATTTTATAAATTTATAGAATTTTTTTATACACTTAAATATATTTTTATTTTATTTTTCTGAAGTGTTTTGTACACTTAATAAAAAAGAAATAGTAATTTTATAGGTATGTGTACATGTATTATATCTATGTGTTGTATACAAGTATTTTTGTTTTTGTATTTTCTTGAGTTTTTATTCTGATTTTAATATATACATATACTATAAATAATATTTACAAAATTATAAAAAAATATAAATTTATGAAAATAATGAATAATTAATAAAATGAATATTTTAATCTGTACAAGTATACAATAGGGGTCCAAAACTCAACTTTCAAACCGTAGCTCTGCAAAATACAAAACCACCTTCATGAAATAGCTTATTTAAAATTATATACAAGTAAACATGATTTTGATGCATTTTGAGTTTTTATTTGCAAGTTACAGGTCTGGGAAGTTGGGGTTCTGGAATCTTATTCAGATCATAACTTTATATCTGTACATCATTTTTGAGTGAAATCAATTTTGTATTTTTCTTTATTTACTTATCTACAACTTTTATGTACAAAGTTTCTTTATTTGAGGTATAAAAAGTGGAACCAAAAATAGGTCCCAAAATGAATAAAGAATGAATCAAATGAAAGGGAACTTTTATTGTATTCTGGCCCTTATCTGCCCTACTTTATTCTTTGTCGACCTATTCATCTAGATGCCTAGGTCTCGGGGTTCCGGGTCATAAAATATTTACAATATTTTATTCTTTTTCTTTTCTTTTCTTTATTATTTTATTTTGGCTTTAAAAACCGTATTTTATACACTATTGACATACACATACATGAATGCTAAGATGCATGAATTCAGGGTGTTTACATGCATTTGCCAGGATTTTTGAGGCCAAAATGATAGAATAAAGATGATGAAATGTGGCTTCATCATCCCCCTATACTTTGCCTTTGCTAGTCCCTAGCAAACACTTATGCAATAAGTATAGAAAAGAAAAACAAAGAAAAGAAAAAGAAGGAAGATGGATTAAGTTTAATTATCAAACTTGTCTTCACAAAATCAAAGTTTAGAGCTTAAGTTGGACCTTTGGATTTTTAGTGCGGGCGGAACCTTAATGAGATCCAGATTTGAAATCCAACAGTCCCTGATAATCCTAAAATCTTGTTCAAGTCTCCTTAATAGCCATGTCAGAAATATCTCAACCCATACGCAAACCCTTACGACTATGAATCTGACTTGTACAGTGTAAGTGATAGTGGCTCTCCTCAACTAGAATGACAAAGAAACTGACTTCTCCAGTGTGACAACCCAATGATTCCCCAATCCAATAACTCCTTCCTCAAGGAGCAGGGTATTCCCTTCTAAGTTCAAGTGGCAACCAGCTCAAGAGGAGGGGGTGAAGAGAAGAATGAACGGTAGCCAGTGTAGCTACATATCCTAGGATGCAAGACCAGTGTAGTCAAGTCATCCAGCTGCAGACTCACATAATATGACTTTGGAACTCAAGCTTGCTTATTTACTATACAACATATATACATACTTTGGCAGGCATTTTATTTTTGTACAGGCCTGTCCACTTTTTTTTGGAGTTTTTTTTTGAAATACTATATACAACAGCATTTACAT
Source organism: Ottelia alismoides (assembly GCA_037367405.1). Taxonomy (NCBI): domain Eukaryota; kingdom Viridiplantae; phylum Streptophyta; class Magnoliopsida; order Alismatales; family Hydrocharitaceae; genus Ottelia; species Ottelia alismoides. The sequence continues at coordinate 1,270,388 of JAZKJV010010275.1, forward strand.
AGGGAGTTTTTCCTCTTGAGCCAGTAGACTATCCCTCTTTTGAAGCTTTATCGCAACCCACACTCTCCTGTCTTTAGAATTCCTCATCACTGGACGGGTTGGGGTGCACTTCCCTCCCTAGAGGAGAACAAGTGTTTCCACTTGTGTGTGTCTCATACTGGCAAATCCAATCCCCTCACCACTCCAACTGAGTTGAGCCATGTGAAAGGTGCAGGTGTCCAAGTTAGGTCATTATCAACATGAGTCGTGCGTGTGTTCCGAAATACTCTACTTAGGCAGTCAAGAATCCATTGAACCAAGTCTTGTGATCCTCAAAGAATTAAGTCAACTAGACCTGAAGTACCTCAATTCCAGTTCCTATAAGGTTCCTATTATTAGGTAGATTTTAAGGTCCAACCAAGCTCCAATCTCCGGATTTTACTTAGACTTGTTCAACTATTAAACTCAATTTGAAAAATGCTCATGTTATGCAGATGCTATGCAGAAAATATTTTTGTGATGTAATTTTCAAAGATTTTGAACTTTTTATGGATTTTTGAAAAGATGATGCATATGCATTTTTTGTATTTTTCAAAAATATTTTTTTGATGTTTTTGGATTTTAGTTTAGCAAATGTTTTTGGGCTTTTTGAAAAGAAAAGATTTTGGATAAAGCTAGGTACAAATATTTACACGGTCAAGCATCTTATATTTACAAGAAGTGGATTTTAAGAATTTACAAGGGTAAGTGATCAATTTTATAGGTATATATATATACTGGATTTGGGTGTGATGTATATATTCCTCAAACTTATTTGAAAACCATTTTGCAAAACATTTGAAATACTATAGTCCAAAGTAATCTCTACAAATAATTTTACAAACATGTACACACATTTGAAAATCATTTTGCAAAGGCTTTTCAAATAGTATATATAGATTTTTCACAATATTTTTGCAACCATTTTTCAAACCATTTGCAAATAATTTTTCAAACATTTTATTTCACACAAAGGAAATAAACTTTACAAAACCAAACATTTTTACAAAGGTTGAAAACATGTAATAATACGTTTTCAAAAGAGTTTTCAAAAGATTTTCACAAAGGTTTTCAAACTATTTTTCAAACATTTTGCAAAAATATTTTCACCTGATTTATTAATCAGTAAATACAAAAAGAATTTGAGGAATGATAACATCTTTTTATCAAGGTTTTTAATGATTTTTTAGCTGTGAAAATACGAAAGTACGAGTTATGGCTAAAGTATATACGCAGTATATACGACCCCCCTATACTTAGCTTGAGCTATGTCCTCATAGATCGGAGAGAAAAGAGAAGACATAACTCGTGCTGAGTATAGACAAGTCTAAAGAATAAATGAATAAGAGATGAATGAACGAATGAGAAGAATCCTAAGTATAGTAGGCTGTACACAAAGCAGGGAGGGTCAAGGGTGGGAATGAACAGATCGTACTCAGATTGTCTCCCCCTATACTTAGGGTAAAATATCCCTAAGTATAGATAAGAAGAGGAGACAATGGAGACGATCAAAGAATAGAAGAACTCAGGGTGCACACCCCCCTATACTTAGGACAAAGTACGTCCTAAGTATAGAATACTGACAAAAAGGGGCGGCACCTTTTTGATAGATAAAGAAGATAGAAAAGGAAAATAAGAAAAGAAGAAAAGAATAGATCACAACTCAGTGTGTGTACCCCCCTATACTTAGGACAAGGCGTGTCCTAAGTATAGCAAAATCATAAGATGGCAATGGGGTAGCAGACATAACGGGAGAATGAATGATGGATATGGACATGTGGATCTATACAGTGGAAAATGGAAGTGATAATCATGTATGAGATGCAGATGATATGAGTCAAAGTGCACATCTCATACCAGATGAATGGGGGCAAAGTCAATGGTCGGCGGATCATTTTCTAGATATAGCTTCAGGCACCGACCGTTAACTCGAAAGGTAGAGGAAGATGACAACTCGGATATATCAATACTGTCGTTGTCATGTACCTTCTGGACCACATAAGGACCTTTCCATTTACTCTGTAATTTCCCTGGAAATAATTTTAGCCTAGAATCAAACAACCATACACGCTGATCGGGCTCAAACTGTTTATGGATGATATGAGAATCGTGCCATGTCTTCACTTTCTCCTTATACTGTAGGTTGCTAGAAAAGGTTGTATCTCTCAGTTCTTCCAGGGCTGCCAATTATGCTTTCCTCTATTCTCCTATACTCTCGGGATCCAACAATAATTCTGTAACTGCCCATAGTAACTTGTGCTTGATTTCCACTGGTAAATGGCACGGCTTGACATAGACGAAACGAAAGGGAGATGTCCCTAATGGAGTCTTGAAGGAAGTCCGATAGGCCCACAAGACCGAGTTCAAAAGCTGTGACCAATCCTTTTGGTCTGGGCGGACTACCTTCTGTAGAATAGTCTTGATCTCCCGGTTCGATACTTCAGCAAAACCATTGGTCTGAGGGTGATTTGGCGTGGCAACACGATGGTCAATGATGAACTCGTCTGCAAGGGCTTTTACCTTATCGTTAAGAAAGTGATACCCCTCGTCAGAAATCAGAACTCTAGGTACCTCGAACCATGAAATGATATTTTTCCTGAAAAATCGACACAACCTTAGCATCTGCGGCTCGGGCGGGGATGGCCCCGACCCAATGACTCACATAATCCACAGCAAGCAGAATGTACTCAAACCCTCGACTCGTAGGAAATGGGCCCATGAAGTCAATACCCCATGCGTCAAAAACCTCACAAAAGTGAAAGGTCTGCATGGGCATCATGTCTCTCTGTCCGCAAGTACCCATCTTCTGACAGTCAATACATCTCTTCACGAATTTATCAGAATCCTTGATGAGAGTAGGCCACCAAAGGACGGATTGGAGCACCTTCTGTGTCGTCTGTCTCCCAGAACGTTGTCCTCCTGCCTCAAGCTTGTGGCAGTAGGTGAGGACGCTATGCTGCTCTTCTTGAGGAATGCACCTCCTCAGATAATATCCCCTCCTTCATGGTAAAGGACAGGGTCCTCCTAATGGTAAGACTTGGCCTTCGCAAGGAAGGTCTCAAGTTTCTGCATGGGCCAACCTTGTGGAACCGTCTTGGCAACAAGATAGTTCACAATGTCGGCGTACCATGGGAGCGAGGTGATCGCCATGATCGCCTCATCTGGAAATGTCTCTGTGATAGGTGCACTGGGCTCAGATTCCTCAAGGTTCTCTAAGCGGGAGAGGTGATCCGCCTCCACATTCTTAACTCCAGGCTTATCCTTAATCTTAATATCAAACTCCTAGAGCAGAAGGATCCATCTGGTAAGGCGAGCTTTGGCATCCTTCTTTGCCATGAGGTACCGGATGGCAGTGTGATCTGTAAAGATAGTCACTCTAGATCCGAGAATATATGATCGATACTTATCCAAAGCAAAGACTACAGCTAGCATCTCCTTCTCAGTCATAGTGTAATTCTGCTGGGCGGCATCCAAAGTCTGGCTAGCGTAGTGAATGGCATACAACAATCCATCCCTCCTCTATCCCAGCACAGCTCCTACGGCAAAATCAGAAGCACCCATCGTGATCTCGAATGGGAGAGACCAATCGGGTGGCTGAAGGACAGGAGCCGTGATGACCATATTCTTGAGAGTTTCAAAAGACACAAGATACTTATCATCTACAATGAACTCGGTGTCTTTCGTCAGAAAATCAGTGAGCGGTCGGGCAATACGACTGAAGTCATGACTAAACCGTCGATAGAAACCGACATGCCCCAGAAAAGACCGTTATTGACGCAGATTGGGCGGTGGATTGAGTTTTCTAATGATATCCACCTTGGCAGATCAACCTCCATGCCCCTGTTGGAGATGATATGACCAAGGACCGTCCCTTGAGTCACCATGAAGTGACTCTTCTCCCAAGATAAGACAAGATTGATCTATATGCATCGCTGAAGCACACAGTCTAGGCAGTCAAGACAAGCATCAAACCCATCACCATAGACCGAGAAATCATCTATGAAGACCTCTAAACAGTCACCCACATGTCCAAGAAAATGGACAACATGCACCTTTGGAATGTCGTCGGGGCGTTACATAAACCAAAGGGCATCCGTCTGAAATCATACGTCCCAAACGGACAGGTGAATGGCGTTTTCTTCTGGTCTTCGGGCGCAATGGCCACTTGGTTATAACTGGAGTACCCATCAAGAAAACAATAATGACTCTTCCCAGCTAGCCTCTCGATAATCTGATCAATGAATGGCAGTGGGAAATGATCCTTCTTGGTGGCCTCATTCAATCGTCTGTAGTCCACAAAGACCCTCAAAGAAGTGGGTACCCGGGTAGCTATCTCCTCTCCAGACTCACTCACAACTGTAGTGATACATGTCTTCTTGGGTACCACATGTAATGGACTAACCCACTTGGAGTCAGAGATGGAGTAGATAAAATCAGCGCTCCACCACTTTGATATTTCCTTCATGACCACATCTCGAAGATTCGGGTTCAGCCGTCGCTGGAACTCACATGAGGGCTTAGCGCCCTCTTCAAGATAGATATGGTGGGAGCACAGAGCCGAACTAATCCCCTGAAGATCGTCTATACTCCATCCTATCGCCTTGCGGTTTCTTTCAAGAACCTCTATCAGACGAGATTCTTGATCTCCAGTCAAATCCGCTGAGATAATGACTGGGTGCATATCTGGCTCACCTGCAAGGAATCTATACTTTAGCAACTATGGCAAGGGCTTCAATTTTGGACAACTTGAAGGTGGCAGATCTGGCTTCTGATATATCTGTGTGAAGGGTACCAGGTCTGCATGTGAGAACTCTCGCTGTGCATGAAAATCTGACGAAGAGAACCCTGCTGGTATCTCTGTGAACTGTGCTGGCTCGCTCTTCGTCTTAGCTGTCAGCTCAGAAGGAATCAGACATGGCAAGTAATCATCAAAGTCATCCCAATCAATGTCTGAATCCGAGGGATCTGAAGTAGAAGAACATGAATGAAATTCTACTTCACCACTCATCCCAGAACTGTCGGCCTCAAATGTGTCCTCGTCCAGGGGTGTGCTCTCCAAGCTCTCAACTGCCATAAGCTGTAAGTATGCTGAATCTGCGGGCAAGGTGAGGGCTTGTGCTACTAGATCTGTCCAAATGGCTTCATCATCGATCATCACAAAATCACACTCCTGGTGGACGTCTCGCTCAGCCTCTGTCATCTTCTCTGTATCATTGAACTGCTCTGAGCTTGCTGATTCTCTCGCTCTGGTCTCGTCGATCGTCTCTATTTGTATACTTTCACCCTCTATGCGAAAGTACACCTTCCCATTATCATGGTCGGATACCGCCTTGACAGTGGCCAAGAATGGGCATCCAAGTATGATGGGGGTATCTGTTACCGACTCAGGGATCTCCATGTCCAATACAACAAAGTCCACATGGAATTTCAGGCCCTGAATGGTAACGACCACGTCTCTCAACAACCCCATCGGACTCTTAATCGACCTATCAGCAAATTGAAGGACTATCATGCTCTGAAGAAGAGGACCAAACTCGAATCGGTCGAGTAAGGCTACCGGAAGGAGGTTGATAGAAGAGTCGTTGTCTAATAGAGTACGGTCAAACTGCTGCTCCTGAATCTCGCATCTGACATAGGGAGCTCCTGCATCAGGTCTCTTGGCTAGCAATCTATTCTAAATGGTGAAACATGTCGAATGGGTGAGCACATGGATCTCATCTCTGCGGTTCCTCCTCTTCCTGCGGACTGTAGTCTTCTCTCTCAAGTTCTTTTTGGAAAAGGGGGATATGCTCAAGTGCCTCCTGTAGAGTCAGCTGAATCTGAAATCTATCAATCATCTGGTTGCTGAACTCTAACTGACGAGTCTTTTGGGATTTTTCTCTTTTATTCCCCTTTGCCAAGCGGAGTGCTTAAGGGAAGGGGATGGTAGGGGCCTCCTCAGATGGAGGACTAGGAATATGCTCCTGTGCCTGTGAAGGAACGGAATCCATACAATGATCATCATGCAACACATATGGAATCGATGTGGATACAGAAACCTTTCTTTTATTCATATTTTTGTTCTTTTTATTTTTACCACAATCCTGAGATACAAAAGGTGGCAACACAATAGGTGGGAGCTCAACAAAGTAGAAGTGGTGGCCTCATTACCACCCACGGCATCTGAATTTGCGGCATCAGCACCGTGCTCTGGCTCTGCATCAAGTAAAGTGGTGGCATCAGCACCACCATCTGCATCTGGTGTCTCAACAGCCTCAGCACCGTCATCTGGATCTCCATCCTTGGTGGCATCAGTACCACCATCATCAACATCATCGACAGCGGCATCAACATTGCTACTCTCCTCATCTGGTGCTCCTGGTTACTCATGTGGTTGTCGCTCAGATGAGGTGTCGCCGGCTGGCATCCTACTGCTCCTAGTAGTCATGAAATCATCATCACAAAAAGAAGACATGTCACTCAAATAGTCACTAGGAGAGGTAACCTCTGTAAACTGTACCTGCTCAGACTTCCTCTTCAAATTGTTCGGATTAGGCTCAGTCTATGCAGGTATGGAAGCCTTGCCCTTGATGATATCCCTCATCTCTTGTCAGAACTCATCCATTTCCCACCGGAAGGATGCCTGCTGTTCAGAGAGCAAGCGGGCGAGGTCGTCTAGAGCTGGGTTCTCAAAGGCAGGTGCCTGAGAACAAGAAGTGTTCTCCTACTAGAAATGAGGTTGTTGTTGCTGCTGAGAATAGTGAGGGAGAGGTTGGGAGTATGTCTGGTGAGGCTGCTGACGCTGCCTCCACTGTTTTCCCTGATAGAAGGGACAAGAACCCTGATGGTACTGCTGGTGGGCATACTGGGGTTGCTGCTGCTGCTGGATGTTCTGATGGCCCTGAGCGGGAGGCTGCTGTTGGGATGAAGAGCCTCCGGTGGTCCAACGGAATCCGGGGTGATCGCGACGAATCCCGGGCTGCTGCGGGTACCGGTCGTACCATATCCCATTGACTTCCATCAATTGCTTCTGCACAACGGGTGGTGGAGGAAGAACTGCCAGTGGCTGATCCGGCTGGTAGACCACCATCTGAGTGTCCTGAGATGGTGGCGGCAATGGGTAGTATTGTAGCTGCTGGACCGGCTCTTCCTGGATGTGATGAACCTAGCGGTATCTGGCAGAGGGTTTGGTGGAGCTGCTATTGCTGGGATCAACACGTGACCTGGGAGGCTGCTGAGTAGACGTTTGTGCCTCCTGAATGCATAAGATCTACGTCTTCAGGTCACTCATGGTCTCCGTCAAAAGGTCCATCTGTGCAAGACCTTGACTCTGCTTCTTCTCAAGTATCTCGATGCGGTCCAACTTCTCGCTGATGATCCCCATGTCGGCAGCGGTGGATTCGGCCTGAGCTACAGCTACTGACGGAGTGTGTGTACCGGCATCGATGCATGCAATCCTCTGAAATCCAACTGCCTGTGGTGGGATCTCCGGCTCTGTGTAGACGCGGGCTTGGGCCATGATTGTGGAGTTCTCTTCCATTCCCTCATAGATCTCCCAAACCGCATCTTCTCCCTTGGAGAAATAAGATCCACGACAAGAGGCATTTACAAGCCCCTGCAGCTCCGGTGACAGCCCACAAAAGAAACTCTGAACCAGATTGGGCTTTGATATATCGTGATCTGGACACCGATCAATGAGATCTCTAAATCGATCCCAAGCCTCGTGGAACTGCTCATTTGAGATCATCGTGAAGTTGTTGATCATAGCTCGTGTTGCATTCGTCCGGCTAAGTGGATAGTACTTGTTCAAGTACTCGGTCCGGAGCTGTGCCCAAGATGTGACATACCTCCCAAAGTGCTTCAGCCAATAGGCTGCTCTATCATCTAATGAGAACGGGAAGGCAATCATTTTGATCGTGTCCTTGTCCACCGGTCTATCGTGGACAGTGCTGCATATCATCTCAAACTCCTGCAGATGGAGATGAGGCTCCTCGGTGGCTAGCCCGTGAAACTTGGGCAGTAACTGAATGGTCTGCGGGCGAAGCTCAAAGTTCCCAACAATGGGAGGAAGCTGGATCCATCGATGGGTGAGGGTCTCAGATGGGTTGTGCAACTGCCTCATGGTCATCAGCGGCGGCCTCTCCTGCTGAGGGTCTGATCCTTCTCTGCATGTTGTTCTGGTATATCACCGCCCTCAGGTCTGCCTTCTCTTCCCTCTCGCATCTGCGCCAACTCCCTCATGATATCATCCATGAATACTCCTTGGTCTCTGATCTGTCTTTGCATGGTCTCCAGGGAAGCTAACAGTGAATTGTTGATGGTAGCTTGATCATATATGAATGGTGGTGGTCCCTGCTCATATGGGTGTTCATCTCTACTGGCCATAGCTTGGGTCTCTGCAAAGGCAAAAGAACCCATTTCAGGTGCCGTCAAATGTTCTGAGCTCTGTGTTGCACTAAACTCTGACACCACTGGACTGATAGAAGAAGAAGAGTGGTCGAGGGGGAACAGGGTGGACGTAAACTCAGGCTTGGAGAGTGGGTCTGGACTCCCCGAAGCCGACCTAGATGAATAGGAAGGAGTGCTCGATAGCGGTGCCACCAGACGTGGCCTAAGGGATCTCCTTCCCATCATTTTGATCTGGAAAAAGGGCGGATGAGATCTGGAATGCAAACAAGATGTGAAAATAAACCCCCAATTCACCTACGCAACTATGAGTTGATGACCTTGAAGGTTCGGTCAATTATCTTATCAATTTTAGTTAGGTGATTGATAACCAGGTAATTCTACAAGGGTCACCATGAATGATATGTATAAGGTGTCGCTGAGGTGACCGCTCGCAGAATACCCAAGTTAGTCAGCAATTAACCCACAATAAAAGAATGAAGAAATTAAGTCCAAAAATGTGAATCAATATTTATTACTCTACCACAAGATGTACAGGGACTAAGTATGTAGAGGTCGAACCACAGAGAGCAATACAAAATGCAATAGCCTAAAATATGCATGAACCGCAGAGTCATCCATGTGTGAAGCCTATTTTTGTGGGTTTTTGAATTTTATAAATTTTTTATTTTTATTTTATTTTATTTTTTTAATAATATAATTAGGTAATATATATATATTATATAGAATATAAATATATAAAGATATGTATACCCATAAAGGGTGAGTATATAGCTTATAATACATATATTGTATATATATACATATAAACAATAATAAATTTTTTTCTTTCTTTTTCTTCTTTTTTTTAATTTTAGGATTTTTTTTATATTAATAAATATATATATAGATGTATCCATAGATATATATATAGTTTTTTTCATATATTTTTTTCTTTAGAATAGGGGGATATATATATATAGGGGTGCTATAATATTTATAAAAATACTAAAAAATAGTCAAAAATTCAGAGATAAAGTCTTTTTGGTTTTTTTTACTTTTTTGGTGATTTTTGGGTATTTTTCAAATTTTTTTTGGTATTTTTAATTGCTGAAATAGGGGAAAACAGTGAAATAGGTACTGGCTGTAAGTAAAATAGGGATCAAAAACAGCAGACAGCCACAAAACTTTTCCACACTATTTTTCTAATAAAGATAGTAAAAGATAGAAGAAATAGGAACTGAGTTTACATTTTTCTGATTTTTCTTTAATTGTATATATTTTTTTGAAGTTTTTGTTTATTTTTGAATTTTTAAGGCTTTCCTTTTGAGATTTTTAGGGATTTTTGGACTGATACTAAAATAGGTCAGAATACATACTAGGGAATTTTTATAGAATTTTTCAAGGTCTTTTAATATTTTTTTGGAATTTTATAAGTTATACAGTAAATAAAAGACATGTTTTGATTTTTAATAAATGAAAAAATGCAACAAAATCAAAGACCAAAAATATGGCGTGTAAGGACAACCAAACAGGGGCTTATATCCATTTTTGCAAGATTTTTCGAATTAATATGAGGCACAGAATAAATGGACAAAGCAAACAAAAATAAATGGCCTGGCAGGGGCATTTTTGCAATTAAAATATTTATCAGGGGCATCCATGCAAAAAATTCAACAAAAATAAACATTTATTTTTATTTTCAGGGCCATTTTACAAATACTAAAACCCGACGGGTGTTAAGTGCAAATTTCACGCGCCTCACGTGGGTACTGCACGTGAGGCGCAGAGGGACTAACATGCAAATACATAAACTCCAGGGGGTGTTCTGCAAATTATACAATTTATTTACAACATGACTTTTTATTTTTGGTATTAAACTATAAATACAAAAAGGCGGAGGGAGGTGTTAGAAGTTTACCCCCTAAGGCGCTTCATCCTGCGGCGCTGGGTGCGCCACTTATCCACGTGTCGCCCATCTGACGACGGATACCAGTTCGTCGATGAAGGGTTCGGATTAGAAGCTCCTCGAGGATCTGACGGTTGGCGCGTGTCTTCATCGGACGGCTGTCTTTCAATCTGGGCCTCGCCTCCTGATCCGACGGCGCTGGAGCTCCCTAGAAGAACAGGGAAGAAGCTCGCGCCTGGCGAGCTTTGATCGAGAAGCTCGGGCTCCTCCAGGGCTCCCCCGTGCGTCTGAAGTGCTCTGGACGTGGCTGGGAGGCTTCCGCGTCATCTGATGGTCCACTCATGGCTCCTGGAGGTCCGAGGCGCTGGGACGAGGTCGGGGAAGAATGGGACCTCCAGGAACCTCTTCCTGGCTTGATTCGAGCCCAGATGGGCTTCTTTCCTCGTTTGACCTGCATAGGAAGAACCAGGGGAGCGAGGGCTACCTCCTCGACCCGGGGTTTTGAAGCTCTGCAGCGAAATGGAGTGAGGCAGAGGAGCTCCGACGAACGGTGGAGGTGGAGCTCCGATTCGCCAAGACCAGGGGTCCTGGGTTGAGCAAATGTGTGCGGTCGATGGAGAATGCGATGGGGTTTGAAATGGGATGAGTGTGGCGGTCGAACACAAGCAGGATCACGGTGAAGAAGTCGCCGGAGCTGAGCTCCGACGAACTTCGAATTTTTGTTTTTAAGCTACAGTGAGTAACTAAAGGCTAAACTAACAACTAGAATTGAAAACTAACATCTAAACCTAACTAAAAAGCATAAAAAGGACAGCTCTTATACCTGGGGGCCACCAGGGAGTAGGGAGGACGCCGGAGATCCGCCGCGACAAAATTACCCTTCCTCCGGCCGATTCGAGGCGCTGGAGCGCTCCCCCTGTCACGAGGAACGTTCCAGGAACGAGATCGAGGCTTTTGGTTGGATTAAAATTGGCCAAATTAGCGAAATGGGGCGGAGCTTCTTATTTATAAACATTGGCATGTAGCCTTATTGACTGACGATTATTACTTAATCCAATGAGTATCGGGTCGATCCAAGTTATTGGCGGGCATCATGGATGATCAGAGATCATTTCTTGTTAAGGAAGCGAGCTCGATCGATGGATGAGATGGCCGTAAAAAAGGGATGAAAATCGGAGAAAAGATGGTTCAGAGACGCCAGAGCTGGGATGGGACAGTTGACCAGGGGGTCAACGAGGACTGGCGCCCCATTGGTCCACGTCGGTCGCTAGACGCCAAAATAGGAAATTTTGATTAGAAATTGATTTATTTAGCCTAGTAAATGATTTATTTAGAATTTCCTTAAAGAATAAAAAATGTGTATTTTTTTATGTAGTGCTTATTTGTGATTTTTATTGAATTTTTCGAAGTGTTTTATTATGGTTTTATTTTAATAAAGTGTATATGTGTATATTTACATGTATTTTGTATCTTTTAATTTTTTATTGGTTTATTTTATTTTATTATTTTGATGGCTTATTTTATAAATTTATAATTTATTTTTGTGAGTATAAAGGTATTTTTATTTCATTTTTATGAGTTTATTTCATTTTTAAATAAATAGGTATAGGTATATGTAGGTATCCTTATAGGTCTTTTACCTATGTATTTTGTATACTTAATTTATTTAGTGTATTTTCTTGATTTTTATTTTAAATTTGTATTTTTAATAGGTTATATGTATTATTTACATTATTATAAAAATATAAAAGAATAAAAGAATAAAGTCCTTTTTATTTATATATAGATGGATAGCATAGGTATTTTGTCTATGAATTTTATAGACTCATTTTATTTTATAAATTCTTTTTGGTTTTCTTTTACTTTTAATATGTACATGCATTATATACATTATTTACAAAATTCTAAAAATATAAATTTGTTACAATAATGAATAATGAATAAATGGAATATTTTAATCAATACTATGTACAAGGAGGGCCAAAAACCTATCTTTTGCATATGGACTCCAAAAATTATGAAACTAATTTTATTAAATAGTTCTTGGAAAGCTATATACAATTAAAGGTGAGTTAGGGTGATTTGTAGTTTTTATTTGCAAGATGTGGGTCTGTGAAGTTGAGATTTTGGCTTTTTATTCTGTGTATAAAATGTACACTGAGCATTATTTTTACACAAACTCAATTTTGTATTTTTATTTACATTATTATCTACAACTTTCATGAACAAAGTTTCTTTATTTGATGAATAAAAAATTATGTACAAAATAGGTGTCAAAATTACATAAATAAATGCATGAATAAATGAGGTATTTATTGTATATTGGCCCTTATCTCCCCCTACTTTATTCCTTGTCGACCAATTCCATACTGGCCTTGGTCTCGGGGTTTGGGTCATAAAATATTTGCAATATTTTATTCCTTTTTCTTTTCCTCTCTTTATTCTATAATTTTGGCATTAAAAACCTTATTTAATGTGTAATTAATACAATGAATCATGAATGCTATTATGTACAATTTGATGCTATTTACATGCATTTGCTAGGGTTTTTGAGGCCAAAATGATAGAATAAAGGTGATGAAATGGAGATTCATCACCCCCCTATACTTTCCTTTGCTAGTCCCTAGCAAACACTTATGCAATAAGTACAAAAAAGAATAAAGAAAAGAAAAAGGAGAAGAATAGAGTGATTAAGGTGCTTTCAGTGCAATGCATGTCTTTATAAAATCAGAACTTGGAGCTCCTGTCAGACCTTGGGTGTAAATGTGTGTGGAACCTAGTCGGGAACCAGCTCTAAAATACAACAGCCTTTGATAGTCACCGAACTCGGTTCAACCCACCTCAATAGCCGGGTCAGAACTGGTCTACATCATACGCAAACCCTTATAACTATGAAGCTGACTTGTACAGTGTAAGTGATAGTGGCTCTCCCCAACTGAAATGATAAAGGAACTGACTTCTCCAGAATGACAACCCAATGATTCCCCAATCCAACAGCTCTTTCCTCGAGGAGCAGGGTATTCCCTTCTAAGTTCAAGTGGCAACCAGCTCAAGAGGAGGGGGTGAAGAGAAGAATGGACGGTAGCCAGTATAGCTACCTATCCTGGGATGCAAGACCAGTGTAGTCAAGTCATCCAGCTGCAGGCTCACATATTTGACTTTGGAACTCAAGCTTGCTTATTGGCTTTACAACATATGTACATACTTTGCAGGCATTTTATTTTTATACAAGCCTGACCATTTTTTTTCACAATACTATGCACAACAGCATTTACATAAGGAGTTTTTCCTCTCGAGCCAGTAGACTATCCCTCTTTTGAAGCTTTATCGCAACCCACAATCTCCTGTCTTTAGACCTCATGGCTATTGAACCAGGTTGGGGTGCACTTCCCTCCCTAGACGAGGACGAATGTTTCCACCCGTGTGCGTCTCATACTGGCAAATCCAACCCCCTCACCACTCCAACTGAGTTGAGCCAAGTGAAAGGTTCAAGTGTCCAAGTTAGGTCACGGTCGGCAAGAGTCGTACGCGTGTCTCGAAAAGTTCTAGTTAGTTCACTGAGGTGACTTGAACCCAGCCCTGATTTCTCAAAGAATTAAGTCTGCATAGACTTGAAGTACCTTAAACCTAGTTCCCGTAAGGTTCCAGTGCAGTTAGGTGCGGTAAGGTCTAACCAAGCTCCAATTTGAGACTTTATTGGACTGATTCAATCATCAAGCTCACTCAAAAAGAATATGAATGATATGCTTATGCTATGCACAATGAATGATGTAATTTTTCACAAAGAATTTAAAAGAATCAAAGAATGTTTTATAAAAAGAATTTTTGCAAATAAAAACTTGACACATACAAAAAGGTACATACAATTATTTACACGGGCGTGCCGCTTTATTTACAAACTGTATGGATTTATAAAGACTCTACCGATTTTAATGAAGTAGTTTATTTTGGTTGTTGAGAAAGAATTTTGTGCATTTTATTTCTGATTTACAAGTATTTGTAATAGTGATCTTATTCTTCAGGTCTAGTTTTGAAAATAATTTTGCAACTATAGTACACGATAATTTTTGTAATCATTTACACACATTTGAAAACTATTTTTGCAAAGATTTTTCACACTATATATACATTTTTCACAATAATTTTGACAAACATTTTTTTTCAAATCATTTGCACATAGGTTTTTCAACTCCTTTATTTCACACGAAGAAAAATTTTGCAATCCAAACAATTTTACACAAGTTGAAAACATTTCACAGCAAATTTTTCAAACAATTCACACTATTTTTCAAATCCTACTGTATAGGTATTGAACCTGATTTATTAATCAGTATATCCAAAAGAAGAAAAACTGTATTTGCTATACAATATGGTTTTTATAAGTTTTATTTGTGATTATTCCTTATTTACGAATGAGAGATTTTTGTGTAGACTCCTCAGACTTATTCGAGAATCCTTTTCAAAAGTTTTTTTGAAAACTCTAGTCCAGAATAATTTTGCAAATATGTACACGTCTTTGAAAATGATTTTACAAAGGTTTTACACAGCATAGATATGTTTTTCAAAACAATTTTTGACAAACAAATTTTTACAATCATTTGCACACTGATTTTCACACATTTTGCTTTCACTCAAAGAAAATAAATTTTACACACAAAACTGATTTTTCAAAGGTTGAATACTTGTACACACTATTTTCAAACAATTTTCACAAGATTTTTCAACGAAATCTTTCTTTCACAAGACATTTTTCCTGACTTAATAATCAGTACAAATACAACGAGCATGAGGAGCTTACAATCATCTTTTATTATTATAGGACTACTTTTTACATTTTTTATTGAAGTGATGTTTTATTTTTCAGTATGAGTTATGGATTATAGTATATACATGGTATATACGACCCCCCTATACTTAGCTTGAGCTATGTCCTCATAGGTCGAAAGGAAAAGCAAAGACATAACTCGTACTCAGTATAGACAGATCTAAAGAACCTAGATGAATGAAATGACTGAATGAGAAGTTGACCGTCCCCCCTATACTTAGGATCAAGTAATCCTAAGTATAGCAGACTGTACAAAAAGCAGGGAGGGTCAAGGGTGGGAATACACAGATCGTACTCAGATTGTCTCCCCCTATACTTAGGGTAAGATACTCCTAAGTATAGACAAGAAGAGCAGACAATGGAGAGGATCGGACAGAAATGAAAAACTCTAGGTGCACATCCCCCCTATACTTAGGACAAAGTACGTCCTAAGTATAGAAAACTGTCTGCAAGGACAGCACCTTTTAGATACAAAGAGAAAATAGAAAAGGAAAAGAAGAAAAGAAGAAAAGAAGAAAATCAGATAAACAGTTCTTGAAGTACATCGTCTGAATCTTTCGATGCCGCAGGTGTTGTGGAGATGTCATCGTGGTGCATGAGCTGAACGGAGTCAACAATAGCCAGGAATGTGTCTGGTTCGAGGTACGGCTTCAGGAGTTGACCGTTGATGATAAATGGCTGTGCGTCAGGGGATAATTCTGATATAGCAATGCTTCCATTATCACGCACTTCACAAACTCGAAATGGCCCTGTCCACTTACTCTTTAATTTGCCCGGGAAGATCCGCAACTTTGCATCAAATAACCACACTTTCTGTCCAACATCGAAGGTCTTTCGTCTGATGTGTCGGTCATGCCAGCGTTTCACCTTCTCCTTATACATCAAGGTGTTATCGTATGCATAGTCTCGGAATTCCAAGAGCCTGTTCATATCGTCTTTTCTCTTCTGACCACATTTGCGTGAGTCCAAATTACAACTGTTAATTGCCCAAAGAGACTTGTGAATTAATTCCACGGGCAGATGGCACGGTTTTCCATATACAAGACGATAGGGCGACATGCCCAAGGGAGACTTGTAGGCGGTTCGGTAAGCCCATAGGACCGAGTCCAAGAGTTGAGACCAGTCCTTTCTGTTTGGCCTAACAAGTTTCTGCAGGATAGTCTTGATTACTCTGTTTGATAACTCTGCCATGCCATTGGTCTGAGGATGATAAGGAGATGCGACACGATGGTCGATGTCGTACTCCTTCGTTAACTTCTTGACCTCTTTGTTAATGAAGTGGCTACCCCCATCTGATATGAGAACTTTCAGTATCCCGAACCGCGAAATGATGTTCTTCTTTAGAAACTGGCATACTGTTCTGCTGTCAGCGGCTCGAGCAGGGATAGCTTCAACCCAACGACTCACGTAGTCGACAGCAAGAAGGATGTGCTCAAAACCTTGACTGTTAGGGAAAGGTCCCATGAAGTCAATGCCCCATGCATCGAAAACATCTGCCATCATTACTGGACACGGACTGGACATCACATTCTACCTGCTCTTTCTTCTTGAAATTATTGGGGTTGGCTTCGACCTGCGCCGGAATGGTAGTTCGGGTGGCGGTCAGGTCATCAAGCCGCTCGGTCATATCCGCAAGCCCTTTAACAAGTTGGGCCAGACAATCCATAGTGGGATTCGTAGGGGGTACTTCTGATGGTTCAGCGTGCAGACCACGCTGCTGTTGGTTGGATGGGTGGGGAGGTTGCTGCGGGTGGTGATGCGGTGGTGCAGGAAGTTGAAGTTGTTGGTATGAGGGAGGAGGATACTGCTGGTATTGCTGAGAGGGGGTAGCCATGTACTGGTGATACAGCTGTGGGTGACGGTACTGCGGCTGCTGCTGATATGGAAAATTCTGCCTCCATTGCTGTGCAAACTGGGGAGGCTGCTGGTACTGTTGATGCTGCTGAGAGGATTGTCCAAAACGACCACCCTGAGGTTGGTGGTACTGCCGATTGGCAAATGGCTGACCCTGGGGTTGTCCCGGAGGACGGGTCGGTTGTGCATCATTAGCCCATACCCCGTTCACTTCTTGAATCAGGGGTGGTGGTGGGAAGACTGGATCAGGTACTGAGAGGAACTCTGGCTGGTACACGACCATCTGCTGCTGCGGCGGGCCCTGGTCGGGCGCCTGCACGTAGTATACGTGCTGGACTGCCGGTGGCTGCTGGCTCGGCTGAGGTTGATGCTGCGGTTGCTGCTCGTCCTTCTTCTCAGCGGGAGCTTCCGGTGGTGTAGCCGACTGAACAGAGTTGATGGTGCCTACCAACAGTTCAAGGTACTTGTTGATCTGATCAAGCTTGTCCAGGTTCTGGGTCCTCTTCTCGATTACAGCGAGTTTATCCAGATCTTGTGATCGCTTTTCGATGATATCAACTTTCGAGAGATGGCCCCCGATGATACTGAGGTTGGAGCTCTCATCTCTCTCTGCTTCCTTGGACGCTGCCATGTGCACTTGTTTTTGAAGGATCTGGGGCTGCTTCAGATACGCCTTGGCGGCCTCTCCTTCGGCCATTTCTTCAAATATCTGCCAAACGACATCTTCACCCTTAGTGAAGTGTGAGCCCCCACATGCTGCGTCTACGAGCCTTTGGCTTTCTATGTTCAGGTCCCGAAAGAAATGCTGGACCAAGCTGGTCTTCGGGATATCATGATGGGGACACTTCTCCTGCAGGTTAGTGAATCTCTCCCATGCTTCATGTATCGACTCATGGGGTTCTTGGGAGAAATTACTGATACGGGCTCACATCTGGTTGAGCCGACCTAGAGGGTAATATTTGTGCAGAAAGGCAGACTTCAACTCCTCCCAGGTCGTCACAACCTTCCCCAGATGATTGACCCAATAGAGGGTCTTGTCCTGTAGGCTAAAGGGGAAAGCCATCATCTTGACAATGTCCAAAGGGACATTGGGATAGTGAGTAGTGCGGCAGATGTGGGAGAATTGCTGCAGGTGAATGTACGGCTCCTCGCTTGTGCTTCCATGAAAGGCAGGGAGAAGAGCAATGAATAGGGGCTTCATCTCAAAGTGAGCATGTATCGGTGGAATGAGTATCCACTCGGTCATCTGGCTGTCTCCCGGATTGTATGTTTCTTTAAGGGTTGGCTTTGGTGGTGGTGGAAATTCTACAAGATCATCTGCACCACCACCTCCACCTCCACCTCCTCCTCCCATGCCTCCTCTGCCTCTGCCTCCTCCTCCATCGTCTCGGTTCATCATATCATTCAACATGTCCTGGAAGGCTGTCTGTGTGAGGGCCTGTTTGGTCAGCTGCTGCTGGATGGCCTGGATAGATGCCAGTAATTACGCATTGACTTGGTTCTGATCTGGCAACTGTCCCTCTGGTTGGGGTGGCTGCTGACCCTTACCCTTTCCTCCTGGAGCCATGTCAGGGTCTGAGTCGGACGAGATGAACTCCGGAGTAGTCTCCAGGGTTCGCACTGTCTTCTATCTGCAGAATGAGATAGTCCGAATCAGATCACTTGCAATTGTGTCTAGCTGTCGTGATGAAGCTGGAATTCAGGTCAACCCCAGCATGTTGTGAATGGAAAAGGATATAGACTGTAATCGACTTCCATTCACAACGGCGAAAGCGGGACAAAAGTGATCCCGGTTTATTGGGTGGCCAAGAGAAAGGTAGAAAACGTGGAGTCTGGAGATCGATCAACAAAGTCCGGATCGGGTTCTTGGGAATCGCCTCGAACTTATTGGTGGAGTTGAGTCCATGGAATCGATATGGGTGTCAACATGGTCCCGACCGAAACCATCCATGGATCAACTTCGCGAAGTACAAGAGAAGATCGGATGTTTGATGAAAGATACGGTGGTCAACGAGGAATAAAAGGAGTGTAAAACAGTAGAGAGGCTCGGTTGAGCGGGGTGGTCAAAGGGAAGAAACAAAATGTGTGCAAATGCGCGGGACTTGATCTTTGAACCTTAATCTAGATCCATACAAACACATTACAAAATCGGGTTCACCAACTCACGCCATGTGAAGCCGTAAAAGCTTGGCTATTTATTATCTTTTCATTTTTAGAGTTGTGATTTTCAGGCATATCTTATAAGAAGTCCTTAGTACGCTACCCTATAGGAGAGAGAGTACTGCCAGAAGAGTATCCCGTACTTGTCCTCCTCCTGTGTAACCTGTAGTCTGTACTTTTTGGAGTCCTTGTAACCCTTCCTGGATCCCTACTCAGCCAAAGAAAAGAGAGAGGAAGCCGATAGGTGAAACCAATACTTCGATTCTCGCTCGCAACGGAATCACCCGTGAGAGTGCAAGAACCTACTCGGACGCAGGACAATGAGACAGATACCCCCGTGAAGGCGTGGCCTATGCTCAATACTTCGGACTGGGTCGATGCTCCATACAATAGGGAGTCATCATTGGTGGCCAAGCCCTACTCGCCTACGTACGATAGAAGCACCATTAATTCGGAAATCCAGGCGATACACAAGGCAGTTGCAGACTGGGTTTTTGACTTTAATCCTTAGGGGGTCTCACTCGCTCAAGGGAGTAGGGTTTTGGTCCCCCTCCAAGGTACCTGAAAACAATGAGGGCTTTATGAGCCCGGTACAATGATAGTCCATTACAGATTTTAATTAAGGTCAAAGTTTATTTAGCAGTCCCCTTGTTTTAATTTTTGGGTTTTCACTTTTTTTTGAGTCTGTTTCATACCAGCGCCTAACGTTTTTGTAGATTTTCATTTAAGTCCTAAGTGCTCAAAATCAGAGGGAGATAGCGGAAAAGCCGTGCAAGTGGTTCCATGATGGAAATCTCATCATTGAACCGAATGATGCATGCTGAGTTAGAAGACTTACAATGCATCCCAGCTCTCTCCATGTGGTATGCAAAACAGAATTTTTAAACCTATCTACATGTCAGTATGCAAGGCACAAAATCACCCTAAACATTAGCTGATATTAACGTGAAGAACCATAAGTCTCTCATTCATCTCTAGCCCAAAGGGTCCGATCTTGGCTCACCCCTCCTCTGCTCAACACTCTTGAGGGTAGGAGAAAGCGCTTTACAGGGCTCGCTGCGGCACAAGGGCTAAGAGATAAATGAACGGCTTTTTTAGATTTGACTAGATCCATACGAAGTAGACTATAGGAACATGCATTCTTATTAATGTGTGGACCTAGCTACCGAGTCAAGCAACCTACATCTAGGCGCTCCAAGCACACAAAACCAAGTAAAATAAAGGCGGAAAGCTCAAAACTTCGGAAAACAAAGAAAAGAAGGCGATGAAAACTCGAAAAGCCGCGATGAGGCCCCCAGGTGAACAATCACCCGGGCACTGGACCTCATTGTGAAGAGTAGAGTCCTGTTTAATTACATGCCAAAATTATCCCTCTCTCACCATAAATTACAAAAATAATCCTAAGTGTTCTAATCCTATCTAATCCACATCTATTTGCTTTCCTTGATACTCTCTCCAGATGGTCATGAGAAGAGAAGACCATCCTCCTCCAAGCTCGGCTGCCTTGGCCTCCTAAGAAGCCATCCTCGCGTGGCGGGCCCTGATGAATCTCCATTTCATCACCTTTATTCTATCTTTTTGGCCTTAAAAAGCCCAGCAAATGCATGTAAATAGCATTAATTTGCATATAATAGCATTCATTGTTTCTTGTATTTATTGTACATTAAATAAGGTTTTTAATGCCAAAATTATAGAATAAAGAGAAGAAAAGAAAAAGGAATAAAATATTGCAAGTATTTTATGACCCTAACCCTGAGACCAAGGCCAGCATGGAATTGGTCGACAAGGAATAAAGTAGGGGGAGATAAGGGCCAACAGAATAATAAATACCTCATTTATTCATCCATTCATTTATGCATTTTTGGCACCTATTTTGTACATAATTATTTATTCAACAAATGAAGAAACTTTGTACATGAAAGTTGTAGATAATAATGTGAATAAAAATACAAAATTGAGTTTTTGTAAAAATAATACCCAGTGTACATTTTATACACAGAATAAAAGGCCAAAAATCTCAACTTCACAGACCCATATCTTGCAAATAAAAACTCCAAATCACCCAAACTCACCTTTAATTGTATATAGCATTTCATGAACTATTTTATAAAATTTGTTTCATAATTTTTGGAGTCCATATGCAGAAGTTAGGTTTTGGGCCCTTCTTGTATATAGGACCGATTAAAATATTCATTTTATTCAGTATTTATTATTTGTACAAATTCATATTTTTAGAATTTTGTAAATAATGTATATAATGCACATACATATTAAAAATAGAAAAAACCAAAAATAATTTAATAAAATAGGTACACAAAATTCATAGACCAAATACCTATATTATACACCTATATACAAATGAAAAGGATTTGCTGCATTGATTCCTTTATTATTTATATTTTTACAATAGTATATACATTATGCATAACTCATTAAAAGTACAAAACCAAAATAAAAATCAAGAAAATATAATAAATAAATTAAGTACATAAAATAGATAGATAAAACACCTATAAGTATACCTACATACACCTATACCTATTTATTTAAAAATACAAATAAACTTATAAAAATCAAATAAAAATATCTTTATACTCACAAAAATAATATATAAATTTATAAAATAAGCCAAGAAAATAATAAAAGAAAATAAACAAATTAAAAATAAAATACATAAAAATACATGTAAATACACACATATACACATTATTCAAATAAAACTATAATAAAACACCTCGAAAAATTCAATAAAAACATAAATAAATACTAGATGAAATAATACACATTTTTTATTTTATAAGACAAAATTAATAAAATCATTTAGGGCGTCAAATAAATCAATCTTCCATCAGGGCTTCTGTTTTGTCCTTTAGCGGCTGAGGTGGACCAATCAGGTCCCTCTGCGAGTTGACTCCAGTCAACTTGACCTCCAGCCGCCTGATGTGACGCAACCCATCTCTTCGCCCATCTTCTCCCTTTTTTCCCTAGCATACCATCCATCAATCGAAGATACTTCCTTCGCAAGAATCACTCCCTAATCATCCCTGATGCCCGCCGATTCCTTAGGTCAACCTAATACTCTTTAGATCATGCAATAATCGCTGGTCAATAAGGCCACTCGCCAATGTTTATAAATAACAAGCTCCACCTCCTTCCTCATTTTGGCCACTTTTATTCCAACCTAAAGCCCGGATCTCGTTCCTGGATTGTTCCTCGTGACAGGGGGAGCAGCCCAGCGCCGTGACTCGGCCGGAGGAAGGAGATTTTGATGCGGCGGAGCTCCGGCGTCCGCCCTGCTCCCTATAGGCCCCCAGGTATAAGA
The DNA here is from genome assembly GCA_037367405.1 of Ottelia alismoides. Lineage (NCBI taxonomy): Eukaryota > Viridiplantae > Streptophyta > Magnoliopsida > Alismatales > Hydrocharitaceae > Ottelia > Ottelia alismoides. The sequence continues at coordinate 1,292,840 of JAZKJV010010275.1, forward strand.
GCTGCTCTTTCTATGCATCTTTAGTTAGCCTTCGATGTTAGCTTTTCATTCCAGTCGTTAGATTAGGTTTTAATTAATGTCTGTAGTTTAAAAATAAAAATTCGAAGTTCGCCGGAGCTCTGCTCCGGCGACTTCTCCACCCTCGTTCCGACCATATCCGACCGCCCCAAGCATATCATCTCGTTCCTCGACGCTTTCTTCACCCATTTCGCGCAGTTGTTCAACCCAGGACCCTAGGTCCTGGCGAATCGGGGCTCCCCCTCCGCCGTTCGCCGGAGCCCCTCCGCCCATCTCCATTGTGCATCGTATCTTCAAAACCCCGGGTCGAGGAGCAAGCTCTCTCGCCCGCGGTTCTTCCTGTGCAGGTACTTCGAAGAATCGAGCCCAACTGGACTCGCACGGATCCGGGAAGAGGTTCCTGGGGGCCCTTTTCTTCTCCGACCTCGCTTCATCGACTCGGACCCCCAGGAGCCATGAAAACGCCATCAATCGACGCGGGACGCTTCCAGCCACCTTCAGAACACTTTAGACTCGCCGGAGAACCCTGGAGGAGCCCTAGCTCTTCGATCCAAGCTCGCCAGCTCCGAGCTTCTTCCCCGTTCTTCCAGGGGGCTTCACCGCCGTCGGATCAGGAGAGCCGCCCCAGATTCAACAGGAACCGTCCGATGGAGCATCGTACCCACCGTCAGATCAGCGGGGCTGATCTAATCTCAGCGCTTCATCGGCGAAGCGTCATCGGGCGTCCAGGAGATGACGCGTGGCAAGTTAGAGGAGCAGATCCGTCGGATGCCACGTTTGTATTAGGGGTAAATTTCACATCCACCCTCCACGCTTTTTGTATTTACGGTTTAATGCCAAAAATAAAAGTCACCGTTGTAAATAAAATGTTTGTTTTGCAAAAAGGCCCCTGATGTTTTCATATTTGCACTTTAGTCCTTACGCACCTCACGTGCAGTGACCACGTGAGGTGCGTGAAATTTTGCAGCTAAGTCCCTCCGGGTCCCTGTAATTATTAAATGGTCTTGAAAATAAAAATTAAAGTGTATTTTTACTGTGATTTTTGCATGTATGCCCCTGTGAACTATTTTATTTGCAGAAACACCCCTGCCAGGCCATTTAATTTTTGAATGTTTTGTCTATTTATTTTGTGCTCCTTATTAAATTGAAAAATCTTGGAAAAATAGACTTAAGCTACTGATTGGATGTGTTTACACGCTATATTTTTAGTTTATTATTTTGTTGCATTTTGGCATTTATTAAAAATCAAAAACGTGTCTTTTATTCACTGTCTAGATTATAAAATCCCAAAAAAATAGGAAAATGCCTTGGAAAATTCTAAAAAAAAATCCCTATGGTGTACTTTGTCCTACTCTAGTGTCAGTCCAAAAATCCCTAAAAATTTCAAAAGGAAAACCTTAAAAATGCAAAAATACCCAAAACTTCAAAAAAAATATTAAAAATCGAAGAAAAATCAGAAAAATATAAACTCAGACCATTTTATGCTATATTTTATCATCTTTATTAGAAAAATGGTGTGGAAAATTTTTGAGGCTTGTAACTATTTTTAATGTTCATTTTTATTACAACCAGACCTTATTCCACTGTTTGCTATTATTTAGCTAATTAAAAATACTAAACATATTCTCAAAAATGTCCAAAAATCACAAAAATAGTAAAAAATGACGAAAAAGCTAAAAAGATTTTATCTCTTAAGTTTTGACTATTTTTAAGTATTTTTGTAAGTATTATAGTGCCCCTTTATATATATATATATGTATTCCCTAAAAAATTATATATATATATATATTACCTAATTATATTATTATTATCTATCTATATATATATATATAAAACAAACATAAAAAAATAAATAATAATAAATAAAAAAAACAGATATATTTATATATCCAATTAATTAAAACCCACTTCTCACAAGGATGACTCATTCGCACCTGAAGGCTCATGCATTTTGTATTGCTCTCTGTGGTTCGACCTCTACATGCTTGTTCCCTATACATTTTATGGTAGAGTAAATAAAAATTAATTCACATTTATTTTCGAGCTTGATTGTTGTATTGTTTGTTGTGGGTTAATTGCTGATCAACCCCCATATTCTACGAGCGGTCGCCTCAGCGACACCTCTGTATTATTTATTCATGGTGACCCTCGTGGATTGTGGCCGTTATCAGATGGCGCCGTTGCCGGGGAGCAATGAGCATAGCCTAATTGATTTTTGTCAGTCTTGTATAAAATCCTTGATTAATCATTCATTTTTGTGAGTAGCTATTGTTTTATTGCCATTAATCACCATGCTTCATTTCTTTATTCATTGTGATTATTTTTCTCCGCTCTGTTTGATTGACTGAGTACGCTAATGCAATATTTTTGTGACTTTGATGCGAGGGACCGCCACGCGAGGATGGCTTCCTAGGAGGCCAAGGCAGCCGAGCTTGGAGGAGGATGGTCTTCTCTTCTCATGACCATCTGGAGAGTGCACCAAAGAAGCAAAGAGAGGGGCATTAGATAGGCTAGATACTTAGGAAAATTATTTTTGTAATTCATGGTGAGAGAGAGACTATTTTGGCATGTAATTAAACAGGACTCTACTCTTCACAATGAGGTCCAGTGCCCGGGTGATTGTTCACCTGGGGGCCTCATCGCGGCTTTTTCGAGTTTTCATCGCCTTCTTTTATTTTGTCTTCCGATGTTTTGAGCTTTCCGCCTTTCTTTTACTTTGTTTTGTGTGCTTGGAGCCCCTAGTTATAGGTTGCTTGACTCGGTAGCTAGGTCCAAACATTAATAAGAATGCATGTTCCTATAGTCTACTTCGAATTGGATCTAGTCAAACTCAAACAAGTTGTAAATTTGTCTCTTAGTCCCCTGTGCCGTAGCGAACCCTGTAAAGCGCTTTCTCCTACCCTCAATTTGTTGAGCAGAGGAGGGGTGAGCCAAGACCGGACTCTCTTGGGCTAGAGACAAATGAGCAACTTATGGTTCTTCACGCTAATAGCAGCTTATGTTTAGGACGATTTTGTGCCTTGCATACCGACATGTAGATAGGTTTAAAAATTCTGTTTTGCATACCACATGGAGAGAGCTGGGATGCACTGTAAGTCTTCTAACTCAGCATGCATAATTCGGTTCAATGGTGAGATTTCCATCATGGAACCACTTGCACGGCTTTTCCGCTATCTCCCTCTAATTTTGAGCACCTAGGACTTAAATGAAAATCTACAAAAACGTTAGGCGCTGGTATGAAAACAGATCCAAAAAAAGTGAAAACAAAAAAAATTAAAACCAGGGGACTGCTAAATAAACTTTGACCTTAATTAAAATCTGTAATGGACTATCATTGTACCGGGTTCATAAAGCCCTCATTGTTTTCAGGTACCTTGGAGGGGGACCAAAACCCTACTCCCTTGAGCGAGTGCGACCCCTAAGGATAGAAAGCCCAAAACCCAGTCTGCAACTGCCTTGTGTATCGCCTGGATTTCCGAAGTATTGGCGCTTCTATCGTACGTAGGCGAGTAGGACTTGGTCACCAATGGTGACTCTCTGTTGTGAGAGCATCGACCCTGTCCGAAGTATTGAGCATAGGGTGTCTGTCTCATCGTCCTGCGTCCGAGTAGGTTCTTGCACGCTCACGGGTGACTCCGTTGCGAGCGAGAACCGAAGTATTGGTTTCGCCTATCGGCTTCCTCTCTCTTTTCTTTGGCTGAGTTGGGATCCAGGAAGGGTTACAAGGACTCCAAAAAGTACAGACTACAGGTTACATAGGAGGAGGACAAGTACGGGATACTCTTCTGACAGTACTCTCTCTCCTATAGGGTAGCGTACTAAGGACTTGTTATAAGATATGCCTGAAAATCACAACTCTAAAAATGAAAAGATAATAAATAGCTGAGCTTTCACGGCTTCACATGGCGTGAGTTGGTGAACCCGATTTTGTGTTTGTATGGATCTAGATTAAGGTTCAAAGATCAAAGTCCCGCGCCTTTGCGCAAATTTTGTTATGTCTTCCTTTGACCACCCCGCTCAACCGAGCCTTTCTACTGTTTTACACTCCTTTTGTTCCTCGTTGACCATCGTATCATTCTTCCAAAATCCGACATTCTCTTGTGCTTCGCAAAGTTGATCCATGGATGGTTTCGTCGGGACCATGCCGACACCTACATCGATTCCATGGACTCAACCTCGCCAATAATTTCGAGGCGATTCCCGAGAACCCGATCCGGACTTTGCGGATCGATCTCCAGACTCCTCGTTTTCTACCTTTCTCTTGGCCACCCAATAAACTGGGATCACTTTTGTCCCGCTATCATCGTTGTGAATGGGAGTCGATTACAGTCTACATCATTTTTCCATTCACAACATGCTGGGGTTGACATGAATTCCAGCTTCATCACGGCAGCTGAACATTAATTGCAAGTGATCTGATTCGAACCATCTCATCATGCAGACAGAAGACAGTGCGAGCCGTGGAGACTACTCCGGAGTTCATTTCGTCCGACTCAGACCCTGACATGGCGCCAGGAGGAAAGGGCAAGGGTCAACAGCCACCCACACCAGAGGGACAGGTGCCAGATCAAAATCAAGTTAATGCACAGTTGCTGGCATCTATCCAGGCCATACAGCAGCAGCTGACTGAGCAGGCCCTTACACAGACCGCTTTCCAGGATATGTTGAATGATGTGATGAACCGTAACGACGGAGGAGGAGGCCAAGGCAGAGGAGGCAGGAGAGGAGGAGGTGGAGGTGGAGAAGGTGGTGATGACCACAACGATGATCCCGAACTCCCACCACCGCCAAAGCCGACACTTAAAGAAACATACAATCCGGGAGACAGTCAGATGACCGAGTGGATCCTCATTCCACCGGTACACGCTCACTTTGAGCTGAAGCCCCAATTCATAGCCCTTCTCCATGCATTCCATGGCAACACCAATGAAGAGCCGTACATTCACCTCCAGCAGTTCTCCCGCATTTGCCGTACCACCCACTATCCGAATGTCCCTCTGGACATTGTCAAAATGACGGCTTTCCCCTTCAGTCTACAGGACAAGGCCCTCTATTGGGTCAATCATATGGGAAAGGTCGTGACGACTTGGGAGGAGTTGAAGTCTGCCTTCCTGCACAAGTACTACCCTCTCGGTCGGCTCAACCAAATGCGAGCCTGTATTAGCAACTTCTCCCAAGGAGCTCATGAGTCAGTACACGAGGCTTGGGAGAGATTTACTGACCTGCAGGAGAAGTGTCCCCACCATGAGATCCCTAAGACCAGCCTGGTCCAGCATTTCTTTGGGGGACTCAATATTGAAAGTCAAAGGCTCGTGGACGCAGCATGTGGGGGTTTCCATTTCAACAAGGATGAAGATGTTGTATGGCAGATTTTCGAAGAAATGGCCGAAGGAGAGGCTGCCCTCTCTTCATCCAAGGCGTACCAGAAGCAGCCCCAGATCCTCCAGAAACAAGTTCACATGGCTGCATCCAAGGAAGCAGAGAGAGATGAGAGCTCCAACCTCAGCATCATTGGGGGCCATCTCTCTAAGGTTGATATCATTGAGAAGCGATCACAGGACCTTGAGAAACTCGCTGTGATCGAGAAGAGGACCCAGAACCTGGATAAGCTCGATCAGATCAACAAGTACCTCGAGCTGTTGGTCGGTACGATCAACTCTGTCCAGTCGGCTACACCATCAGACGCTCCCGCTGAGAAGAAGGACGAGCCGCAACCGCAGCATCAGCCTCAGCCGAGCCAGCAGCCACCGGCAGTCCAGCACGTGTACTACGTGCAGGCGCCCGACCAAGGCCCGCCGCAGCAGCAGATGGTCGTTTACCAGCCAGAGTTCCTTTCCATTCCTGATCCAGTTTTCCCACCACCACCCCTGATCCAAGAAGTTAACGGGGTATGGACGAATGATGCACAGCCGACCCGTCCGCAGGGACAACCCCAGGTCAGCAATTTGCCAACCGGCAGTACCCAAACCTCAGGGTGGTCGTTTTGGCCAAACCTCTCAACCTCACCAACAACACCAGCAGCCCCCCCAGTTTGCACACCAATGGAGGCAGAATTTTCCTTACCAGCAGCCGCAGTACCGCCATCCACAGCCGTATCACCAGTATGCGGCTGCTCAGCCTCAACCATACCAGCAGTTTCCACCTCCGTCCTACCAGCAACTTCAAATTCCTGCTCCACCACAGCAACACCACCAGCAGCCCCCCCACCCATCTAACCAACAGCAGCGTGGTCTGCACGCTGAATCTTCTGATGTGCCCCCAGCTAATCCCACCATGGAGTGTCTAGCCCAGCTTGTTAAAGGGCTAGCGGAGATGACCATGCGGCTTAATGACCTGACCGCCACTCGCACTACCATTCCGGCGCAGGTCGAAGCCAACCCCAACAATTTCAAGAAGAAGGAGCAGGTAGAATATAATGTCCAGTCCGTGTGTGATAATGATATTACTGTTTATTCTAATGCCGTTACTCTCAGGAGCGGTAGGGCCTTGCCTCCGCCTGCTACCAGATATGGGGTGAATAAAGAAACAGGTGGATCGTCATCTTCTGCATCAGTCGTGCCAGCTCCAGGGGCGGGTGAGGAGGAAGAGGAAGGAGAAGCCAGTCCTGCCGTCGTGCCATGTCATCAGCCTCAGCTAAAAATACAAAAAAATCAGCAAAAACAAAAACAACAAAAAGAAGCCTGTAGCAGAAGCGAAGCCGCGCCAGCCTTGGAGGAGCCACCAGCAGCAACCGATCCCTTGCCAGCCGATGGAGCCGATGCTACCCTTTTTGATCGCCCAGCCGCACCAGCATATTCAGATCCAGCTTGTACTCCTTTTTTTAGTCCGGATGTACAACATTCTGTGGGCGATAATTTTGATGTAAATAAGAACTCTAATCTTCCTGCCAGTAATGTGAATATTCCTTTTCCGCGTGCAATACAAAAATCCAAAAAAATTACAAAAAGAAAAAATGCATTGTCTGATCCAGGTGTTGTGGACATCTTGGATAAATTGACTGTTGAGATTCCCTTGTTGAAGGCCGTGGAATACATGCCAGCTGTGAAAAAAGGACTGAAAGAGGCATGTACTAACAGGCATCGCCCAGCGCAAGACAACAGACGCCGAGAGGTAGAAAAGCACGTCTTATCCATGGCCACAGTTGCAGCTATCACCAACCTCCCCCAGAAAAAGCAAGATACAGGAGCACCTCTGATCAGTTGTGTGATTTTCGATCAGGTCTTCGAGCGTACTCTTCTTGATAGTGGTTCTTCCATCAACCTTCTGCCCTCGTCCATAATGCAAGAATTCGGGCTGGGACCGCTCAAGCAGACACGTATGATCCTTCAGTTCGCTGACCGATCCGTCAAGCGGCCCTGAGGTCTATTGGAAGACGTGATAGTTACCGTGCAGGAGATGAAATTCCCAGCTGACTTTGTAGTCCTTGATATGGACTCGCCTGCACCACTGCTCCAGACTCCTATCATCCTTGGCAGACCATTTCTCCGTACTTCAGGTGCCGTGGTTGATTACGGGCTGGAAAGATCACTTTCAGCTCGAACACCCAGCAAATCACAATCAATATGAACAAGGAGCAGAATGCCACAACTGATGAGAGTCAAGCAGCATCAGAAGCAGACTGTGATTTTATTGCAGAGATCAGAGATTCAGAGTTGTCATTGGACGATCCATGGACCCGAGAAATCCTCACTCTTGAGGAGGACTTGGAAAGCGCAGTCAGCATATGCTCCGAGGAGTTGTGGGAGACGGATTCCCAGATGCAGGTGCATCTTCTTGAGTATTCACTCCAGACCGATCATGATCAGCCTACCGCAGAACCGTTCGGTGCATTATCAGAATCTCAACAGATTTATGAGGATGGTAACAGCCTCAAGGTACATCCCACCACCAGCATAGTATCAGAAGTGACCGATAAAGTGGACAGAATGAAACCAGAACTCAAGCCACTTCCTGCAGGCCTGAAGTATGCTTACCTTGCGGGTGAAGAACAAATGTATCCGGTCATTATCAGCAGCAGACTGAATCCGGATCAGGAATCTCGACTTCTCGAGGTTCTAGAAAAGAACCGCAAGGCACTTGGTTGGAGCGTATCAGACCTCCAAGGGATAAATCCAGCTCTGTGCTCACACCATATCTATCTAGAAGACGATGCCAAGCCGTCCCGTGAATTTCAGAGAAGGCTGAACCCTAACCTTCGGGACATGGTCATGAAAGAAATCACAAAATGGTGTGATGCAGGCTTCATTTATCCCATCTCCGATTCAAAATGGGTAAGCCCCCTGCATGTAGTTCCCAAGAAATCCGGGCTTACCGTGGTCACAAATGAAAAAGGAGAGGAAATTTCTACTCTGGTACCAACTTCCTGGCGGGTGTGTGTTGACTACCGCTGTCTTAATGCAGCAACCAAGAAGGACCACTTCCACTTGCCATTTATTGATCAAGTATTGGAGAGATTAGCAGGCAAGGAGTTCTTCTGCTTTCTGGATGGGTACTCCGGGTACAACCAAGTGGCGATCGCCCCTGAGGATCAAGAGAAGACTACCTTCACTTGCCCGTTTGGTACCTACGCCTTCAAGAGGATGCCCTTTGGATTATGCAATGCACCCGCAACCTTCCCAAGATGCATGTTAGCTGTATTCGCCGAGATGGTATGCAGTTTTCTCGAGGTGTTCATGGATGATTTCTCTGTCTATTGTGATAGTTTCGATTCTTGCCTCGAGCATCTAGACAGAGTGCTTCAGAAATGCCGGGAAGTCAATTTAGTGCTCTCATGGGAAAAGAGCCACTTTATGGTCACAGAGGGTATTGTGCTGGGCCACGTCGTTTCCAAACGTGGCATGGAAGTCGACCCAGCAAAGGTGGATGTCATTTCCAATCTTCAACCACCTCAGTCAGTTAAGAATGTGAGGTCATTCCTGGGGCATGTGGGATTTTACAGGCGATTCATCAAGGATTTCAGCCGCATTGCCCGACCTCTGACCGAACTTCTGTGCAAGGAAACCGAGTTCATCGTTGATCAGCCAGTTCTCCTTGCTTTCAACCAGTTGAAGGAGCTCATCACTCAGGCTCCAATCTTACAGCCTCCCGACTGGACTCTCCCATTTGAGATAATGACTGATGCGTCAGATTTTGCAGTCGGAGCTGTTCTAGGGCAGAGGAAAGACAAGGCACCCTATGCCATTCACTATGCCAGCAGAACATTAGATGAAGCCCAAAGAAATTATACTGTAACAGAGAAAGAATTGCTGGCTGTGGTTTTCGCCTTAGAGAAGTTCAGATCCTATCTGTTAGGGTCAAAAGTCACAATTTTCACAGACCACTCTGCTATCCGGTACCTACAGCAGAAGAAGGATGCCAAGCCCAGACTGATTCGTTGGATCCTTCTCCTCCAGGAATTCGATCTGGAAATTAAGGACAAACCTGGAGTTCAGAATGTGGTAGCAGATCACCTCTCCAGAATTGAGCAGCATGAGCCTCTTATGAGCAATGCCCCTATCACAGAAACCTTCCCTGACGAAGCTATCTTAGCCGTGGATGCTCTCCCTTGGTATGCTGACATTGTCAATTACCTCGCCTCTGGGGTAATACCGTCGGATTGGACGAAGAACCAGAAAAACAAATTCATGTCGACCATCCGCTTTTACCAGTGGGAAGATCCCCTTCTATTCAGAGAAGGAGCAGATTGTATTTGGCGCAGGTGCGTTCCTCAAACGGAGCAATCTAGTGTCCTCGAGCACTGTCATTCGCTCGAATCTGGTGGACATCACTCTGGAGATCGTACGACAGCAAAGGTATTGCAGTGTGACCTCTGGTGGCCCACTTTATTTAAGGATGCAGCAGAATTTGTTAAAAGATGTATTGACTGTCAGCGACTGAAAGGGACACTCACTGCCAAAGACTCAATGCCTCTGAAAATCATTCAGATAGCAGATGTTTTCGACGCATGGGGCATTGACTTCATGGGACCTTTCCCTAACAGTCAAGGTTTTGAGCACATCCTTCTTGCGGTAGATTATGTGAGTCGATGGGTTGAAGCTATCCCCACCCGAGCCGCCGACAGCAAAACTGTTTGCCAATTTTTGAAAAAGAACATCATTTCGCGGTTTGGGATACCAAAGATTCTTATATCAGACGGGGGTAGTCACTTCATCAACAAAGAGGTCAAGAATTTAACGAAGGAGTACGGCATCGATCACCGTATCGCGTCTCCTTATCATCCGCAGACCAATGGCATGGCGGAGTTATCTAATAGAGAAATCAAGACCATATTGCAGAAACTTGTTAGGCCAAACAGAAAAGACTGGTCTCAACTCCTGGACTCAGCTCTTTGGGCTTACCGTACGGCCTACAAGTCTCCCTTGGGCATGTCTCCCTACCGTCTTGTATATGGAAAACCATGCCATCTGCCCGTGGAATTAATTCACAAATCTCTTTGGGCAATTAGTAATTGTAACTTGGACTCACGAAAAAGTGGTCAGAAGAGAAAAGACGATCTGAACAGGCTCTTGGAATTCCGAGACTGCGCATACGATAACACCTTGATGTACAAGGAGAAGGTGAAACGCTGGCATGATCGGCACATCAGACGAAAGACCTTCGACGTTGGGCAGAAAGTGTGGTTGTTTGATGCAAAGTTGCGGATATTCCCAGGTAAATTAAAAAGTAAGTGGACAGGGCCATTCCGAGTATGTGAAGTGCGTGCCAACGGAAGCATTGCGATATCAGAATTGTCCCCTGACGCACAGCCCTTCGTCGTCAACGGCCAACTACTGAAGCCTTACTTGGAACCCGATGCATTCTTGGCCATTGTTGACTCTATTCAACTAGTGCACCACGATGACATCTCCACAGCACCTGCAGCACCAAAAGACTCAGACGATGTACTCCAACCACTATTTCTCTGATTTTCTTCTTTTCTTCTTTTCCTTTTTTATTTTCTTTTCTATCTAAAAGGTGCCGCCTTTGTAGACAGTTTTCTATACTTAGGACGTACTTTGTCCTAAGTATAGGGGGATGTGCACCTAGAGTTTTTGATTTCGGTTCGATCTTCTCCATTGTCTCCTCTTCTTGTCTATACTTAGGAGTATCTTACCCTAAGTATAGGGGGAGACAATCTGAGCACGATCAGTATATTACCACCCTTGACCCTCCCCGCTTTTTGTACAGTCTGCTATACTTAGGATTATTTGATCCTAAGTATAGGGGGGACGGTCAACTTCTCATTCATTCATTTCTTTCATATTTATTCTTTAGATCTGTCTATACTCAGTACGAGTTATGTCTTTGCTTTTTCCTTTCGATCTATGAGGACATAGCTCAAGCTAAGTATCGGGGGGTCGTATATACCATGTATATACTAAAATCCATAACTCATACTGAAAAATAAAATATCACTACAACAGAAAATAAAATATAAAAAGTAGCTTTACAATAATGAAAGATGATTGTGAGCTCCTCAGACTCCTTGTAATTATACTGACTAGTGAGTCAGAAAAGTGTTCTGTACGAAATATTCTCCTTTGAAAAATCTTGTGAAATTTGTTTGAAAATAGCGTGTACAAGTATTCAACGTTTGAAAAATTAGTTTTGTGTGTAAAACTTATTTTCTTTGAGTGAAAGCAAAATGTGTGAAAATTAGTGTACAAATGATTGTGAAAATTTGATTGTCAAAAACTATTTTGAAAAATATATCTATGTTGTGTAAAACATTTGTAAAAGGATTTTCAAATGCGTGTACATGTTGCAAAATTATTTTGGACTAGAGTTTTCAAAAACCCTTGTGAAAATGATTCTCGAGTAAGTCTGAGGAATCCGCACAAAAATCGCTCATTTGTAAATAAGGAATAAGCCAAATAAAGTTTATAAGAACTGAAACCATATTGTACATCAAATACAATTTTTCTTCTTGTGTATCTACTGATTAATAAATCAGATACCTATACAGTATGATTTGAAAAATAGTGTGACCAGTTTTGAAAAAATTTGATGTGAAATGATTTCAAATGTGTGAAACTGTGTTGATTGCAAAACTTTTCTTTGTGTGAAAGAAAGGATTTGAAAAACCTATGTGCAAATGTCCTGAAAAATGCTTGTCCAACTTATTGTGAAAATTGTATATATACATATAGTGTGAAAATCTTTGCAAAAATAGTTTTCAAATGTGTGTAAATGATTGCAAAAATTATCGTGTACTATAGTTTGCAAAAATTATTTTCAAAAGCTAATAAGAACACCATTGCAAATACTAGTAAAACAGAAATAAGACACATACAATTCTTGCTGTACATACCCAAATAAACTTGCTAAAAAAATCTTAAATTGTGTAAATAAAGCAGCCCGCCCGTGTAAATAAGTGTATATACTTTTTGAATATTTTCAGTTCATACTTCCTGTGCAGAAATTATTTTTATAAAAATACTCTTTGATTCTTTCAAATTTTTTTGAAAAATTGCATCATTCATTGTGCATAGCATAAGCATACCATTCATATTCTTTTTGAGTGAAGCTTGATGATTGAATCAGTCTAAGAAAGTCTCAAATTGGAGCTTGGTTAGACCTTACCGTACCTAATTGCACTGGAACCTTATGGGAACTAAGTTTAAGGTACTTCAGGTCTATGCAGACTTAATTCTTTGAGAAATCAGGGCTGGGTTCAAGTCACCTCAGTGGACTAACTAGAACTTTTCGAGACACACATATGACTCTTGCCGACCGTGATCTAACTTGGACACCTGCACCTTTCACTTGGCTCAACTCAGTTGGAGTGGTGAGGGGGTTGGATTCGCCAGTCTGAGACGCACACGGGTGGAAACATTCGTCCTCGTCTAGGGAGGGAAGTGCACCCCAACCTGGTCCAATCGCCATGAGGCCTAACGACAGGAGATTGTGGGTTGCGAGAAAGCTTCAAAAGAGGGATAGTCTACTGGCTCAAGAGGAAAAACTCCTTATGTAAATGCTGCTGTGAATAGTATGTTGAAAAAAAAATATGGTCAGGCTTGTACAAAAATAAAATGCCTGCAAAGTATGTACAGTCAATAAGCAAGCTTGAGCTCCAAAGTCAAATATGTAAGCCTGCAGCTGGATGACTTGACTACACTGGTCTTGCATCCCGGGATAGGTAGCTACACTGGCTACCGTCCATTCTTCTCTTCACCCCCTCCTCTTGAGCTGGTTGCCACTTGAACTTAGAAGGGAATACCCTGCTCCTCGAGGAAAGAGCTGTTGGATTGGGGAATCATTGGGTTGTCATTCTGGAGAAGTCAGTTCCTTTATCATTTCAGTTGGGGAGAGCCATTATCACTTACACCGTACAAGTCAGCTTCACGATTATAAGGGTTTGCGTATGATGTAGACTGGTTCTGACCCGGCTGTTGAGGTGGGTTGAACCGAGTTCTGTGACTATCGAAGGCTGTTGTATTTTAGAGCTGGTTCCCGACTAGGTTCCACACACCTTCACACCCAAGGTCTGACAGGAGCTCCAAATTCAGATTTTGTAAGGACATGCATTGCACTGAAAGCATCCCGATTCACTCTATATTTCTTTCATTTTCCTTTTTCTTTTCTTTATTCTTTTTGCACTTATTGCATAAGTATTTGCTAGGGACTAGCAAAGGCAAGTATAGGGGGGTGATGAATCTCCATTTCATCACCTTTATTCTATCTTTTTGGCCTTAAAAACCCCAACAAATGCATGTAAATAGCATTAATTTGTATATAATAACATTCATTGTTTCTTGTATTTATTGTACATTAAATAAGGTTTTTAATGCCAAAATTATAGAATAAAGAGAAGAAAAGAAAAAGGAATAAAATATTGCAAGTATTTTATGACCCTAACCCCGAGACCAAGGCTAACATGGAATTGGTCGACAAGGAATAAAGTAGGGGGAGATAAGGGCCAACAGAATAATAAATACCTCATTTATTCATCCATTCATTTATGCATTTTCACCTATTTTGTACATAATTATCTATTCAACAAATGAAGAAATTTTGTACATGAAAGTTGTAGATAATAATGTGAATAAAAATACAAAATTGAGTTTTTGTAAAAATAATACCCAGTGTACATTTTATACACAGAATAAAAAGTCGAAATTTCAACTTCACAGACCCATATCTTGCAAATAAAAACTCCAAATCACCCAAACTCACCTTTAATTGTATATAGCATTTCATGAACTATTTTATAAAATTTGTTTCATAATTTTTGGAGTCCATATGCAGAAGTTAGGTTTTGGGCCCTTCTTGTATATAGGACCGATTAAAATATTCATTTTATTCAGTATTTATTATTTGTACAAATTCATATTTTTAGAATTTTGTAAATAATGTATATAATGCACATACATATTAAAAATAGAAGAAAACCAAAAATAATTTAATAAAATAGGTACACAAAATTCATAGACCAAATACCTATATTATACACCTATATACAAATGAAAAGGATTTGATGCATTGATTCCTTTATTGTTTATATTTTTACAATAGTATATACATTATGCATAACTCATTAAAAGTACAAAACCAAAATAAAAATCAAGAAAATATAATAAATAAATTAAGTACATAAAATAGATAGATAAAACACCTATAAGTATACCTACATACACCTATACCTATTTATTTAAAAATACAAATAAACTTATAAAAATCAAATAAAAATATCTTTATACTCACAAAAATAAATTATAAATTTATAAAATAAGCCAAGAAAATAATAAAAGAAAATAAACAAATTAAAAATAAAATACATAAAAATACATGTAAATACACACATATACACATTATTCAAATAAAACTATAATAAAATACCTCGAAAAATTCAATAAAAATCATAAATAAATACTAGATGAAATAATACACATTTTTTATTTTATAAGACAAAATTAATAAAATCATTTAGGGCGTCAAATAAATCAATCTTCCATCAGGGCTTCTGTTTTGTCCTTTAGCGGTTGAGGTGGACCAATCAGGTCCCTCTGCGAGTTGACTCCAGTAAACTTAACCTCCAGCCGCCCGATGTGACGCAACCCATCTCTTCGCCCGTCTTCTCCCTTTTTTCCCGGCCATACCATCCATCAATCGAAGATACTTCCTTCGCAAGAATCACTCCCTAATCATCCATGATGCCCGCCGATTCCTTAGGTCAACCTAATAATCTTTAGATCATGCAATAATCGCCGGTCAATAAGGCCACTCGCCAATGTTTATAAATAACAAGCTCCACCTCCTTCCTCATTTTGGCCACTTTTATTCCAACCTAAAGCCCAGATCTCGTTCCTGGATTGTTCCTCGTGACAGGGGGAGCAGCCCAGCGCCGTGACTCGGCCGGAGGAAGGAGATTTTGACGCGGCGGAGCTCTGGCGTCCGCCCTACTCCCTGAAGGCCCCCAGGTATAAGAGCTGCTCTTTCTATGCATCTTTAGTTAGCCTTCGATGTTAGCTTTTCATTCCAGTCGTTAGATTAGGTTTTAATTAATGTCTGTAGTTTAAAAATCAAAATTCGAAGTTCGCCGGAGCTCCACTCCGGCGACTTCTCCACCCTCGTTCCGACCATATCCGACCGCCCCAAGCATCTCATCTCGTTCCTCGACGCTTTATTTACCCATTTCGCGCAGTTGTTCAACCCAGGACCCTAGGTCCTGGCGAATCGGGGCTCCCCCTCCGCTGTTCGCCGGAGCCCCTCCGCCCATCTCCATTGTGCATCGTAGCTTCAAAACCCCGGGTCGAGGAGCAAGCTCTCTCGCCCGCGGTTCTTCCTGTGCAGGTACTTCGAAAAATCGAGCCCAACTGGACTCGCACGGATCCGGGAAGAGGTTCCTGGGGGCCCTTTTCTTCTCCGACCTCGCTTCATCGACTCGAACCCCCAGGAGCCATGAAAACGCCATCAATCGACGTGGGACGCTTCCAGCCACCTTCAGAACACTTCAGACTCGCCGGAGAACCCCGGAGGAGCCCAAGCTCTTCGATCCAAGCTCGCCATCTCCGAGCTTCTTCCCCGTTCTTCCATGGGGCTTCAGCGCCGTCAGATCAGGAGAGCCGCCCCAGATTCAACAGGAACCGTCCGATGGAGCATCGTACCCACCATCAGATCAGCGGGGCTGATCTAATCTCAGCGCTTCATCGGCGAAGCGTCATCGGGCGTCCAGGAGATGACGCGTGGCAAGTTAGAGGAGCAGATCCGTCGGATGCCACGTTTGTATTAGGGGTAAATTTTACATCCACCCTCCTCGCTTTTTGTATTTACGGTTTAATGCCAAAAATAAAAGTCACCGTTGTAAATAAAATGTTTGTTTTGCAAAAAGGCCCCCGATGTTTTCATATTTGCACTTTAGTCCTTACGCACCTCACGTGTAGTGACCACGTGAGGCGCGTGAAATTTTGCAGCTAAGTCCCTCCGGGTCCCTGTAATTATTAAATGGTCTTGAAAATAAAAATTAAAGTGTATTTTTACTGTGATTTTTGCATGTATGCCCCTGTGAACTATTTTATTTGTAGAAACACCACTGCCAGGCCATTTAATTTTTGAATGTTTTGTCTATTTATTTTGTGCTCCTTATTAAATTGAAAAATCTTGGAAAAATAGACTTGAGCTACTGATTGGCTGTGTTTGCACGCTATATTTTTAGTTTATTATTTTGTTGCATTTTGGCATTTATTAAAAATCAAAAACGTGTCTTTTATTCACTGTCTAGATTATAAAATCCCAAAAAATAGGAAAATGCCTTGGAAAATTCTAAAAAAAATTCCCTATGGTGTACTTTGTCCTACTCTAGTGTCAGTCCAAAAATCCCTAAAAATTTCAAAAGGAAAACCTTAAAAATGCAAAAATACCCAAAACTTCAAAAAAAATATTAAAAATTGAAGAAAAATAAGAAATATGTAAACTCATTCCCTATTTATGCTATATTTTATCATCTTTATTAGAAAAATGGTGTGGAAAATTTTTGAGGCTTGTAACTATTTTTAGTGTTCATTTTTATTACAGCCAGACCTTATTCCACTGTTTGCTATTATTTAGCTAATTAAAAATACTAAACATATTCTCAAAAATGTCCAAAAATCACAAAAACAGTAAAAAATGACGAAAAAGCTAAAAAGATTTTAACTCTTAAGTTTTGACTATTTTTAAGTATTTTTGTAAGTATTATAGTGCCCCTTTATATATATATATGTATTCCCTAAAAATATATATATATATATAACCTAATTATATTATTATTATCATCTATATATATAAAAAAAACAAACATAAAAAAAAATAATAATAAATAAAAAAACAGATATATATATATATATATCCAATTAATTAAAACCCACTTCTCACAAGGATGACTCATTCGCACCTGAAGGCTCATGCATTTTGTATTGCTCTCTGTGGTTCGACCTCTACATGCTTGTTCCCTATACATTTTATGGTAGAGTAAATAAAAATTAATTCACATTTATTTTAGAGCTTGATTGTTGTATTATTTGTTGTGGGTTAATTGCTGATCAACCCCCATATTCTACGAGCGGTCGCCTCAGCGACACCTCTGTATTATTTATTCATGGTGACCCTCGTGGATTGTGGCCGTTATCAGGCCCTCGCATCAAAGTCACAAAAAGATTGCATTAGAATAGCTCAATCAATCAAATAGAGCAGATAAAATAATCACAATAAATGAATCAATGAAGCATGGTGATTAATGGCAATAAAAATAGCTGCTCACAAAATCACATCAATAATGAATCAAAAATATACACAAGAATGACAAAATAAATTAGGCTATGCTCATTTCTCCCCGGCAATGGCGCCATCTGATAACCAGGTAATTCTACAAGGGTCACCATGAATGATATGTATAAGGTGTCGCTGAGGCGACCGCTCGCAGAATACACAAGTTAGTCAGCAATTAACCCACAATAAAAGAATGAAGAAATTAAGTCCAAAAATGTGAATAAATATTTATTACTCTACCACAAGATGTACAGGGACTAAGTATGTAGAGTTCGAACCACAAAGAGCAATACAAAATGCAATAGCCTAAAATATGAATGAACCGCAGAGTCATCCATGTGTGAAGCCTATTTTTGTGGGTTTTTGAATTTTATAAATTTTTTTATTTTTTATTTTTTTTATTTTTTTATTTTTATTTTATTTTTTAATAATATAATTAGGATATATATTTTATAGAATATAAATATATAAAGATATGTACACCCATAAAGGGTGAGTATATAGCTTATAATACATATATATACGTATAAACAATAATAATTTTTTTCTTTCTTT
The DNA here is from genome assembly GCA_037367405.1 of Ottelia alismoides. NCBI lineage: Eukaryota > Viridiplantae > Streptophyta > Magnoliopsida > Alismatales > Hydrocharitaceae > Ottelia > Ottelia alismoides. Next base: position 1,311,137 of record JAZKJV010010275.1, read on the forward strand.
TTCTTCTTTTTTTTTAATTTTAGGATTTTTTATATTAATAAATATATATATATAGATGTATCCATAGATATATATTTGTTTCATATATTTTTTTCTTTAGAATAGGGGGATATATATATATAAAGGGGTGCTATAATATTTTTAAAAATACTAAAAAATAGTCAAAAATTCAGAGATAAAGTCTTTTTGGTATTTTCACACTTTTTTACTTTTTTGGTGATTTTTGGGTATTTTCCAAATTGTTTTTGGTATTTTTAAATGCTGAAATAGGGGGAAACAGTGAAATAGGTACTGGCTGTAAGTAAAATAGGGATAAAAATAGCAGACAACCACAAAACTTTTCCACACTATTTTTCTAATAAAGATAGTAAAAGATAGAAGAAATAGGAACTGAGTTTACATTTTTCTGATTTTTCTTTAATTTTATATATTTTTTTGAAGTTTTTGTGTATTTTTGAATTTTTAAGGCTTTCCTTTTGAGATTTTTAGGGATTTTTGGAGTGATACTAAAATAGGTCAGAATACATACTAGGGAATTTTTTTAGAATTTTTCGAGGTTTTTTAATATTTTTTTGGAATTTTATAAGTTAGATAGTAAATAAAAGACAATGTTTTTATTTTTAATAAATGCGAAAATGCAACAAAATCAAAATCCAAAAATATGGCATGCAAGGACCACCAAACAGGGGCTTATATCCATTTTTGCAAGATTTTTCAAATTAATATGAGGCACAGAATAAATGGACAAAGCATACAAAAATAAATGGCCTGGCAGGGGCATTTTTGCAATTAAAATATTAATCAGGGGCATCCATGCAAAAATTTCAGCAAAAATAAACATTTATTTTTATTTTCGGGGCCATTTTACAAATACTAAAACCCGGCGGGTGTTAAGTGCAAATTTCACGCGCCTCACGTGGGTGCTGCACGTTAGGCGTAGTGGGACTAACATGCAAATACATAAACTCCAGGGGGTGTTCTGCAAATTATACAATTTATTTACAACGTGACTTTTTATTTTTGGTATTAAACTATAAATACAAAAAGGCGGGGGGAGGTGTTTGAAGTTTACCCCCTAAGGCGCTTCATCCTGCAGCGCTGGGTGCGCCACTTATCCATGTGTCGCCCATCTGACGGCGGATACCGGTTCGTCGATGAAGGGTTCGGATTAGAAGCTCCTTGCGGATCTGGCAGTTGGCGCGTGTCTTCATCGAACGGCTGTCTTTCAATCTGGGCCTCGCCTCTTGATCCGACGGCGCTGGAGCTCCCTGGAAGAACAGGGAAGAAGCTCGCGCCTGGCGAGCGTCGATCGAGAAGCTCGGGCTCCTCCAGGGTTCCCCCGCGCGTCTGAAGTGCTCTGGCCATGGCTGGGAGGCTTCCGCATCGTCTGATTCTCATGGCTCCTGGAGGTCCGAGGCGCTGGGACGAGGTCGGGGAAGAACGGGACCTCCAGGAACCTCTTCCTTGCTTGATTCGAGCCCAGATGGGCTTCTTTCCTCGTTTGACCTGCATAGGAAGAACCGGGGGAGCGAGGGCTACCTCCTCGACCCGGGGTTTTGAAGCTCTGCAGCGAAATGAAGTGAGGCAGAGGAGCTCCGACGAACGGCGGAGGTGGAGCTCCGATTCGCCAAGACCAGGGGTCCTGGGTTGAGCAAATGTGTGCGATCGATGGAGAATGCGATGGGGTTTGAAATGGGATGAGCGTGGCAGTCGAACACAGGCAGGATCACGGTGAAGAATTCACCGGAGCTGAGCTCCGGCGAACTTCGAATTTTTGTTTTTAAGCTATTGTGATTAACTAAAGGCTAAACTAACAACTGGAATTGAAAACTAACATCTAAACCTAACTAAAAAGCATAAAAAGGACAGCTCTTATACATGGGGGCCACAAGGGAGCAGGGCGGACGCCGGAGCTCCGCCGCGACAAAATTACCCTTCCTCCGGCCGATTCGAGGCGCTGGAGCACTCCCCCTGTCACGAGGAACATTCCAGGAACAAGATCGAGGCTTTTGGTTGGATTAAAATTGGCCAAATTTGCGAAATGGGGAGGAGCTTCTTATTTATAGAAATTTGCATGTAGCCTTATTGACCGACGATTATTACTTAATCCAATGAGTATCGGGTCGATCCAAGTTATTGGCGGGCATCATGGATGATCAGAGATCATTTCTTGTTAAGGAAGCGAGCTCGATCGATGGATGATATGGCCGTAAAAAAGGGATGAAAATCAGGGAAAAGATGGTTCAGAGACACCAGAGCTGGGATGGGACAGTTGACCAGGGGGTCAACGAGGACTGGCGCCCCATTGGTCCACGTCGGCCGCTAGACGCCAAAATAGGAAATTTTGATTAGAAATTGATTTATTTAGCCTAGTAAATGATTTATTTAGAATTTCCTTAAAGAATAAGAAATGTGTATTTTTTTAGTAGTATTTATTTGTGATTTTTATTAAATTTTTCGAAGTGTTTTATTATGGTTTTATTTTAATAAAGTGTATACGTGTATATTTACATGTATTTTGTATCTTTTAATTTTTTATTTGTTTATTTTATTATTTTGGTGGCTTATTTTATAAATTTATAATTTATTTTTGTGAGTATAAAGGTATTTTTATTTCATTTTTATGAGTTTATTTCATTTTTAAATAAATAGGTATAGGTATATGTAGGTATCCTTATATGTCTTTTACCTATGTATTTGTATACTTAATTTATTTAGTGTATTTTCTTGATTTTTATTTTGGATTTGTATTTTTAATAGGTTATATGTATTATTTACATTATTATAAAAATATAAAAGAATAAAAGAATAAAAGAATAAAGTCCTTTTTATTTATATATAGATGGATAGCATGGGTATTTTGTCTATGAATTTTATAGACTTATTTTATTTTATAAATTCTTTTTGGTTTTCTTTTACTTTTAATATGTACATGCATTATATACATTATTTACAAAATTCTAAAAATATAAATTTGTTACAATAATGAATAATGAATAAATGGAATATTTTAATCAATACTATGTATAAGGAGGGCCAAAAACCTAACTTTTGCATATGGACTCCAAAAATTATGAAACCAATTTTATTAAATAGTTCTTGGAAAGCTATATACAATTAAAGGCGAGTTTGGGTGATTTGGAGTTTTTATTTGCAAGATATGGGTCTGGAAGTTGAGATTTTGGCTTTTTATTCTGTGTATAAAATGTACACTAAGCATTATTTTTACACAAACTCAATTTTGTATTTTTATTTACATTATTATCTACAACTTTCATGAACAAAGTTTCTTTATTTGATGAATAAAAAATTATGTACAAAATAGGTGTCAAAATTACATAAACAAATGCATGAATAAATGAGGTATTTATTGTATACTGGCCCTTATCTCCCCCTACTTTATTCCTTGTGGACCAATTCCATATGGCCTTGGTCTCAGGGTTTGGGTAATAAAGTATTTACAATATTTTATTCCTTTTTCTTTTCCTCTCTTTAATCTATAATTTTGGCATTAAAAACCTTATTTAATGTGTAATTAATACAATGAATCATGAATGCTTTATGTACAATTTGATGTTATTTACATGCATTTGCTAGGGTTTTTGAGGTCAAAATGATAGAATAAAGGTGATGAAATGGAGATTCATCAGTGATCAATCAATCTATCAGAGCGATTAAGCGAGATGTTGGGAACCCGATGCTCCTAGGAGACTGTCCCGACCTAAGGCTAGATCTTTCCCAGCCAGTATGAATTGCGAATCATTTACCGGCTACCCGATCAATCCACTCTGCAAAGGACGTCACGGTCCGCTTTACCGGTTACCGGAGAGATCCTCACTGGAGAACGAATAACCCTAGAGCATTAGTCTGAGAGGAGTTCAGGTATGGCTCTATCCTAGTGTGCGGGCCACTCTCTCGCTGCAGATAAATCAACCAAGGAGGGGGTTACTCTCTCCAAGACAAATTTTTTGAGAGTGAGGTGAGTTTTAAAGTCAAGTTTGCATTAGCAGTCCCAATTTTATGATTTTAACTTTTTTTCTTTTTCTGAATAAAAGCACTGCTTGACGAATTTTCCGATCTCCTGGTTTTTTTAAGTCCAATAAAATGGGGGAGGAAGTCAAAAAAGCAGATGCACAATCAAACACAATGATGCATGCAGAGATAGAAATGCGTACCTTGCTCTAGCACTCTACATGTAGGGTGATCCGCGCATAAATTAAAGACGGAATTAAAACTACTATATGATGCAAGAAGAAATCGGCCTTAGACAAGAATTTCTACACGAGAAAAACAACAGCTAATAGGTCAACAAGAGAGGTCGGGTGATGAATACCCATTCATCACTCTTTATTCTTTTATTTTAGCTACAAATCCCATGCAAAACACATGTATATTCCTATAAATATCAATAATTGTCAAATAGCATGCATTGTGTAATTATGAATAATTAGCATGTTTTTGTGCATAAATAAAAGAATAAAGAAATAAAAGAAAAAGAGGGAGATATTTAAAATAAATATTGAGCGACCTAATCCCAAGGGAGGGCTCAGCATGGGCCTGACCGCATAAAAACCCAAGTAGAGAGAGATAAGGAAGCTCATATATTTGTAAATATATCTATAAATAAATAAAAATATTTTCCTCTAAGTAAAAATAAAAATGGGTGTATTTATTTGTATATATTTGTAAATATAAAATTAAAATAAAAATAAGAAAAATAAAAATAAATAAAATTCATCCCTCATTGTCTATATTCACCATGTACATAGAATCACTTATATATTTATTTCTCTCTATAAATAAATAAACAAAAATCCCATAAAAATTGTACATATTCCATATTACATAATGTAAATAAATAAAATAAAATAAAAATCATAAAAATAAAAATAAAATAAAAAGAAATAAAAATAAAAATCAAAGCCTTTATTGTAAATATACCATAAATAAAATTATTTATTTAACCCTTGTAAATAATTAATAAAAAAATAAAAAAACCAAATTATTCCAAATTTTATTCTATAAATAAATAAAATATAAAATTGGAATAAAATGTACAAAAATAAATAATTAAAAATCAAAAATTAAAAATGTACAGTGTATATACCTATATATAATAATCATATTTTGTAAGTAAACATTTTTTATGTTTTAAGTTTTTTGAAAATAAGTCAACTAGTATTTTTAAATGAATTATCAAATAATTAATAATTGGCGGGCTCTGATTGGTCCACGGGGGATGTTGACCCCCGGTCAACTCTCCCCCCAGGACCACCAGAGCCGGATCATGCTCGCCTGACCCGATTTCTTCTATTTCTACCCACTTGATCCGACCGCCAAATCGCTAAACCCCGAGCTCAATGTGACCCTTGTTCATTCCTGATCCACGCCCGGGGTGGGTTCTAGGGATCCGAGCTCCGATATACTCGCCCGATCTTCATCTTCTCGGACCCCTAGCCATATACAATCTCAGCTCCGCTGCACGATTCAAGGTATCTTTGGCCCTCCCCCTCGTTGCCAAGGAGCTCCTCCACCTCTCCTGAGTGACAGTCGTGCGAGAGAGAGTCGAAGCGAGGCTCGGGCAACGAGAACCACTGATCCGGCAGCTTCTCGCCGTCGTGCGTCGCCGCGAGCGCGCCAAGCCTCGGGATGCGACGACCCCTTGAGGCAATGACCCCCGGAGCTTCAGCAGCTCCAGCACAGTCGAATGCATCCGCCAGGTAGTTCATTTAGCTTGTAGTTTAGCTTAATTTATGTTTTCCCCCAATTTGCTCCGCCACCGTCGCCGACCAATTCAGCCACCTCCGACCGTCCATTTGTCCACCCGACCACACCACCACCTTCGTCGGACCTCTCTCCACCTTCTTCACCCATCCACCCCCCCTGTCTCGCCCCGGAGCAGGGCTATCATCCTCCGCTGCCACCACTTCGCCGGAGGACCCCACGCCGCCTCATCCTTCATCTTCCACGTGCTCTAACGGGTCGAGGCAGTTTGCCCTCGACCCTGTGTTTTTCCTGTGCAGGTCAGAACATCAGGAGGACCTCATCTGGAGGTCTACAACTCGGGCACAAGAGCTAGGCTCCACCGAAGTCGCCAGAGCTCCTCAGAGCTCCCCGACGCCATTGGAGGAGCTGAGTCGCTGCGTACCATCGAGACGAAGAGATCCCCCACCTTAGCAGCAGCGAAGGAGACATCCAGCGCGAGTATCGGGCCAGCGAAGTTCACTGGCCACCTGGTCTTGGAGGACCTTCCTCAGCCGTCCATTCAGCCTTGAGCTCCAGTTGTGATCCATGCCGCCCATTTGAGGAGCAGAAAACCACCGTTCGATCATCTGAGGCTGGACCTGGACCATCCTTCCCGATGAAGGGTTAGCCACAGCATACCATAGTCGTCTGATCCTCCACGTGGCAAGCCCTCCTACGTCCGATCAGAGCCGAGGTCCCTTCGTTGAGGCGCAGCGCATCTCCACCGCCTGATCAGCCACGTGGCGTGCCCCCAGCCCTCGGACAATAAGGGGTAAATATCACTTAGGCCCCCTCCTATTTTGTCTTTATTGTTTAGTCCTGTAAATATAGAATATAGTTCTTTTATTTTTGTAAAAATTACACTGAAGACCTGGTTGTTTATTCTATTTGCAATTTAGTCCCTGCGAATGTTAGATACGTGCATCGTCACGTGTTTTTTTGTGGAAATTGCATGATATGGGCTTGTAGATTCTGTTTGTTATTGAATGAAGAATATTTCTTGATATTTGCACTTATGCCCCTGTGAATGATGTTATTCGACATGTGTTGAATTTGTTGGGCATTTTACAACTTCGCTCCTGGACTTTTAGCACCTGTTGCTAATAAGTCCGGGGAAGTAAGTTATTTGCATATAGGTCCCTCTGTGCCCAGCCCACATGCCGCGTGCGTGGGAACTTGGAGATTTTGCACGAGGACCCCCCGGATTTCCGAGCTTGTTACCTTTTCAGCCATGAACTTTATTTTTATTACAAATAGATCCCTGTGCACTGTGGGCTTTTGTTTGAATTAAATAAAATATTAAATTTAATCCAAATTGAGTGAAAATTGGACACGTGGCTCCTGTCACTGTGTAAAATTTTCACCAATTTTTGGGTACATTTTTAAGCCCTTTTATTATTTTTAAAAATTCAAAACTCCTTATTTTTATGCATGTTCAGATTGAAAATTCATAAAAAATATTAAACCTTTTTAAAAATTACAAAAAAAAATTATGTTTTGTGTGTTTTTGTGTCTTTGATTTTCTGTGCATTTTTTGTCATTTTTAAATTTAGAAAAAGCTTAAAAATTAAAAAACCTTGAAAAACTCATAAAATTCTAAAAAATAAAGAAAACTCAAAAAATAATAAATCTTTTTTTTTGATATTTCCTTTTTATTTCTATTTTACATAAAAAATACCTCCAGCTGTTTTAGGACTATTTTATATTTTAATTTGGTCCTTGAAGCCTGGCTGGACAGTTGCACAGTTTTTCTTCCTTCTTTTTCTTTTATAAAATTCTATAAAAATTATAAAATCCTAAAAAATTCACCAAAAATAGTAAAAAATATATAAAACCTAAAAATATTTTTGTTGGAATTTTTGGACCTTTTTAGATTAATTAAATAAATTGTTGTTTGTGCTTGTTTTTACCTCTTTATTATTTTTCTTCATAATTTAAAAATCCAAAAAAATATAAAAATATTAAAAACCACCAAAAAATATTTGTTGTTATTTTATTTATTTTTAGACTACTTCGTAGGCCGCAAGGCCAATCCGCGCTCCCTGAGTACGACCCTGGGTGCTACACCGGGCTAATCTCATAACCAGGGCCACTATTTATTTTTATTGATTTTTATCTCTGTTTGGTGGTCTATCCCACATTTTTCTTGTTGAGCCGACTGATTTCCGAGTGACTAAGGTCGCAACGACCTTCACTAGATTTTATTCACCTTAGTTCATTCGTGAATTTTCGACTCGGGGTCGAGTCTTTGATGCCGATCGGTGTCCGCCACAACAGATCCTGCCTGCGCTGTATATGACCTCTAGCGGCACGTGAGCCCTCAGGTGACCAAATTAGCTTTTTCTTTTGTAAGTTATTAATTAGGTCTACTTAACGATCTATAGGCATAAGCAAGATATTAGGTGTGGGGTCCTAATTAATTACATCATAATCACAATAAAATCCTAAGTCTAGGGGCCAAAATCTTCGTGAAACAAAATAAAAGAAAATCGAAGAAAACAAAACCGATGAAAAATCGTGAAAGCAGACGAGACCCCCAAGGGAACAATCCCTCGGGCACTGGACCTCGTGAAGTGTAGAAGTGTCTGAAAGTCCTGAATACTTACAAATTAAGAGTCTCTCTCTCACAAATAATTACACAATTATATGCAGAAAAGTAAACGAGAACTAACCTACAAAATCTCTCTCAATCTTCTTCGTGCAGGGAGAGCAGGCCAAAGCTGGCTTCACGTAGGTGCCCAGGCGCCTAGGAAAACATGACTCCCTCAATCCGCGGTACCTCGCACAAATCAGCAAAGAGAGTGGTTAAACAGCTCAAAAAAATATATCAATAAATGAGAGAGACAAAAATGTAGACAAGCAATCACAATCAATAACAAAGAAATGATCTATACGCTGTTGCTCCCCGGCAACGGTGCCATTTGATTCACCGAGAAAATTGAGCGGTTGTATTGATCCACAAGGCGGATCAACAGTCGATGCGTTGACCACTCAACAATCCTGGCTAAATCAACAATTAACCCACAACAATGATCAAACAATGAAAAGCAATATGTGGAGTTAAAATTTATTATAACTCTATAATAAGTGTGTATAGTGCAAGCATATGTAGAGTGTCGAACACATGGAACAAGCAGGATAGATCGAAAAAGTGCTCAAGAGTGAATGTGCTCAAATGCCTACAGGTGTGCTAATTTTTGTGGGTTTTTAATTTTCTTTTTTTTTGTAATATTATTATTTTATTATTTTGTTTTTTATTTCGTATTTCGATTTTTAATTTACTAATTTTGTATTTTCTTTTTGTATTTTATATTTTTTAATATTTTCTTTTTCTTTAAGGAAGTATATATATAATAAAGAAAAAAATATAATATATAGAGAAAAAATAGGTACAAATAAGCAAAAAATAGGAAATAAAACTTTTTGGGCTTTTTAATTTTTATAATGTTTTGTGATTTTTCTACATTTTTCCTATTTTTTGGTATTTTTAAAGGCAAAAATACTGAAAACAGTGAAGAAAATAAGAGGTTGAAACTAAAATGAGGATTAAAAATATCAACAGTATCCAAAATTCCTCAAATTAATTTTAAAACAGAGAATAAAAAGTAAAAAAATCAAGAGGATATTGTATTTTAGGTTTTTTCTGTAATTTTTAAGATTTTTATAAAGTTTTTAGGGGTTTTCTAATTTTAGGAGATTTACTTTGAATTTTTTAGTGAGTTTTTGACTGAAGTTAAAAGACACAGAAACACACAAAAGGTGTTTTTTTGGAATTTTTCAAGGGGTTTTAGTATTTTTTTGGTATTTTCTAATGCAAACAATAGCAAAATGCATGTTTTTGAATTTTTATAAATATAAAAATGCAATAAAAATGCAAACTAAAAATATAACATGAAAGAGTAGATAAACAGGAGCCGAAGTTAATTTTTTGGTGATTTTTGGGATTTTATAGATGCATGAAATAAATAGAGACAACAAATAGAAAATCAACACTAGCAAGGGCATAAATGTAAATATGCAGAAGTCCAAGGGCCACAGTGCACTTTTTCCACAAAATATATAACTTTTTTACAAAAGTTCAGGATAAAATACAAATTCCAAAACCCGTAGGGGCACAAGTGCAAAAGTACCAGCCCTGCACGTGGTATACAGCGCCTGGGGAGGACCTAAATGTAAATAACAAGAACCTGAGGGCCTACTTGAATTTTTTACAAAAATATTACACTTAATTAAATGTTCATGGATTAAAACGAAATACGAAAACTCGCAGGGGGGGTCCTTGCAAAATGCCCACCACCCCACGTGCGTGAGTCACGTGAGGTGACGTGGACATGACCTGAATGCAAATATTCAAAGTCTAGGGGTGTCCATGCAAATATTACATAAGTTTTAAATTGCAAATGAAAGATTTAAAACTAAATATTAAATACAAAAATCGTCGGGGTTAAAGATGCAAAATACCCAGGCGGGGCGATCCGACGGCGCTAGAAGCTTCACTTGACACGTGGCGCGATATGGACGGCTGATGACGATTCGGATCGAGCGGTCACGATTAGATCTCCAAACGTGATCGGACGGCTGGGGCGCGTGAAGATCTAACGGCTGGCGTACGATTTGGGAGGCGGCCAAGATCCAACGGCGGAGAGCCGTGGATGAAGAACAGGGAAGCAACGCCGACGAGGCGAGTTCCCCGCTCCAGATCTCGGTTCTTCGGCGTTCTCTGAGCTCCAAAAGTGGCGCGTCTCCTTCCTGGGGCAGTCCTCTAGCTCCTGGCGGCTCCAAGAATCTCCGGCGATGGTCGGAGCTCGCTGGGAAAGGCGGCGGAGCCGGGTGGCTCCCCCGATCCTCCAGCGAGGCTCAAAACGAGCCCCAGGCTCTTCTGTGGTGCTCAAGACCTGCAAGAAATGTGATAGGGTCGAGGGAAAAATGCCTCGACCCCGCGGTGGCAGAATGGGAGCGTGGAACGGCGGCGCGAGATGGGTGGCCGGAGCGAGCTCCAACGAGGGCACGGTTTGGGCGCTTTGATAGATGAAACGTGAATATTCTAGGGGGATATGATCCAAAAGCTAAGAGGAACAAAAATAGCGAAAGAAAATGAAGAAAAGCGACGACCTCAAAGGTGATATAGCTGAGGTAGGGGAACCTCGACGCCGGAGTTGGCGGAGGTGGTGGAGGTGCCTCTGGCCTTCCTCGACTCGCCTAACGACAGGGGGATGGAGGTGTCACCTCCAGCTACCCGTGGAGCTCGAAAGGGAGGAGGATGGTGGACCAAAAGGGACTCCAAATTCAAAATGGGAATCGGGGGTCTATACGAAGAGTTGACGACCGGGCTCCAATGATCGAGAGAGATCGATAAAATTGACGCTCCTCAGCCCTAGGAAAGCCTAGGGCGTGAAAGAGGGATGAACGAGGTACAAAAGTCGTGAAGGATGTATCGCGAAATAGTGCAAGGCTCGACCTCAAAAAAATCGAGAAATGAGGGTCAAAACGAGGTTCTAACAAGGAGTAGGTGGGCAGGACAGACAGTTGACCACAGTCAACGCTGACCGCCCCCTGGTTGGTCCACGTGGACCAACTAGGAAAAAGTCCCGAAAAAAGATTAAAAATTCATTTAAAAATAGTAAATGAATTTATTATTTTTGGGTTATAAAATAAAAAAAAATGTTTATTATTTTATGAATTATTTTATTATGGTTTTTATTTATTTTTATGAGGTATAAAAATACAAGTTTCCTTTTTAGGCCTATATAGGTATACATATCTATGTATTTTAATATTTTATTTTTATTTTGTGTATTGATTTTATTAGTTTTGTATAATATTTTATAAATTTATAGAATGTTTTTATACACTTAAATATTTTTTTTATTTTTCTGATGTATTTTGTATACTTAATAAAATAGAAATAGTAATTTATAGGTATGTGTACAGGTATTATACCTATGTGTTGTATATAAGTATTTTTGTTTTTGTATTTTCTTGATGTTTTTATTCTGATTTAAATATATACATATATTATAAAAAATATTTACAAAATTATAAAAAAATATATAAAATTATGGAAATAATGAATAATTAATAAAATGAATATTTTAATATGTACAAGTATACAATAGGGGTCCAAAACTCAACTTTCAAACCGTAGCTCCACAAAATGTGAAACTACCTTCATTAAATAGCTTATTTAAAATTATATACAATTAAAGTGATTTTGACGTGTTTCGAGTTTTTATTTGCAAGATACAGGTCTGGGAAGTTGGGGTTCTGGAATCTTATTCAGATCATAACTTTATGTCTGTACATTATTTTTGAGTGAAATCAATTTTGTATTTTTTTAATTATTATCTACAACTTTTATGTACAAAGTTTCTTTATTTGAGGTATAAAAAGTGGAATAAAAAAATAGGTCCCAAAATGAATAAAGAATGAATTAAATGAAAGGGAATTTTTATTGTATTCTGACCCTTATCTCCCCCTACTTTATTCCTTGTCGACATATTCATCTAGATGCCTAGGTCTCGGGATTTCGGATCCTAAAATATTTACAATATTTTATTCTTTTTCTTTTCTTTTCTTTTCTTTAATCTTTTATTTTGGCTTTAAAAACCGTATTTTATACACTATTTACATACACATACATGAATGCTAAGATGCAAAAATTAAGGGTGTTTACATGCATTTGCCAGGGTTTTTGAGGCCAAAATGACAGAATAAAGATGATGAAATGTGACTTCATCAACTGTCCACAAGGATTTATGAAATAGTTCCACGGACAAATGTCAAGGCTTGCCATAAACAAGGCATTAGGGAGACACGCCAATAGGGGACTTGTACGTTGTCCGATAAGTCCAAAGAACTGAGTTAAGAAACTGTTGACCAGTTCTTGCGATCAAGATGTACAAGTTTCTACAAGATAGTTTTAATATCCCTATATGAATACTCAGACAAGCCATTAGTCGATGGGTGGTATGGAGATGTGATACGATGTTCTATGTCGTATTCCTTAGTCAACTTCTTGACCTCTTTGTTTATGAAGTGGCTTGCCCCATATGATATCAGTATCTTTGGAATTTCAAATTGCGCAATGATGTTATCTTTGAGAAATTGACAAACTGTGCAACTATCTGTAGCTCGAGCAGAGATAGACTCCACCAATCGACTTACATAATCCACAGCTAACAAGATGTACTCATATCCCTGATTGTTCAGAAACTGGACCAATATATCGATTCCCCTACATCAAATACATCTGAAATCTAAATATACTTGAGTGACATGGTGTCTCGAGAACTGATGGTGCTGCCCATCTTCCTGTAGCAGCCAGTACATCCTTTGACATAAATCAATGGCATCTTTGAAAAGAGTCGGCCACCAGAGGCTGCATTGAAGAACTCTGGCTGATGTCCGCTTTCCAGAGTGGTGTCCACTAGATTCTAGCTTGTGACAGTGGTTCAGGACACTTATATCCTCCTCCTAAGGAATGCATCTTCGCCAGATGTAATATGCACCTTCACGAAACAAGGATCCTCCTACTGGTAGGAATGTATATTGGACATGAATTTGTCCACTTTAAGCTTTATCCAATCTCGGGGGACTTCCTTGGAGATAAGGTAGTTGACGATATTGGCATAATAAAGGAGCGAGGTGACAGATAATATTGTTTCATCAGGGAATGTTTTAGTAATTGGGATCAGTTCCTGCTCATGGGTCTCGATTCTGTTATTCTAGAAAGGTGATCTGTCACCATATTTTGACTCTAGATTTGTCTCGTATCTCAAGGTCAAATTTCTGGAGTAGAAGGATCCAGCGAAGTAGGCGTGACTACACATCCTTTTTCCTTTGTACTACCAAACGGAATAATGGTCAATGTACATGATTACTTTGGAGCCGAGAAGATGTGACCTGAATTCTTCTAGACAAAGAATACAACTGACAGCTCTTTCTCAGTCACTGTGTAGTTCCTTAGGGCTCATCCAGAGTTCTACTAGAGTAATTATATGCAAATGGCCATCTATTCCATCATTGTCCCAACACAGACTCAATGGCACATTCTGATGCATCCCTCATGATCTCAAAATCAATCTAGTAGTTGTAGGACATGAGTCTGGATAATTATTTCTTTCAACTGAGAGAAGACTTGGAGCACTCTGTCATCTACAATAAATCATGTGTCCTTGCCTAAGAGTTTTTTCAACGATCAAACAATCTTGTTGAAGACTTTGATGAATTCGCGGTAAAAGCCGACATGTCCCAAAAATGTCCGGACTTGTTTCAATGAAGTAGGTGGCTCAAGTTTAGATATAACTTCCACCTTTGCCGAGTCGACCTCCATGCCTCTCTTGGAGACGACGTGACGCAACATGATTCCTTTAGTCACCATAAAGTGACTCTTCTCCCATGAGAGCACCAGATTGACTTCACAACATCTCTGAAGTACTCGATCTAAATAGTTCATACATTGATCGATGTTATCACCATAGATCGAAAAGTCATCAATGAAGTCAAGGAAATTGCCCCACAATGTCTAAAAATATGGACAATATACATCGCTAGAATGTAGCGGGGGAGTTACAAAGTCTGAACATCATGCGCCTAAATGCGTACATCCTGAATGAACATCTAAAGTTGGTCTTTTCTTGATATTCAGAAGCTATATCAATCATATTATAGCCAGAGTACCTATCCAAGAAACATAAATATTCCTTTGTCATAAGTCCTTCAACGATCCGATCAATTTAAGATAAAAGGAAATGATATTTCTTGGTCGCTAGATTTAAACATCTATAATCCACACATACACGCCAATAAGTATGTACTCTGGTTGGAATCTTTTCTCCATTATCATTCATTACAATAGTAATCCATATTTCTTAGGAACCACATGCAACATACTTACCCATTTGGAATCATAGATGGGATATATGAAGCCTGCATCGCACCACTTTGTGATTTATTTCATCACAACAACCCAGAGGTTTGGGATCAGCGTAGCCTACGTTGAAACTCACGAGAAGGCATGTAGTCTTCTTTCAAATAGATGTGATGTGAGCATAGTGAAGGGTTTATCCCATGGAGATTCAAGATTTTCCAGCCAATAGCCTCGCGATTTCTTTCTAGAACCTTGAGCAAGTGAGATTCTTGCTCCAAGGTCAACTGAGAATTTATGATGATCGGGAACATGTTTTCCTCACCCGTAAGGAAGGCATACTTTGTTAATGAAGGTAAAGGTTTTAGCTCTAGGAGGGTCGGAGTCTATTTTGTGGAAACTTCAGCAACTGTGACTGGTGTAAGCTCTTCCTACAGTGTGCTATCCACCTGGAGTAGTTTTTGCTCTGAGTAAAAGATCTCTGAAAGATCTTCAAGGAATTCATCTTGCTCCGACAAGGATGGATCATTCTCAATAAGTTTAGAATACACATCATCATGGACCTCATCTTCAAGGATAGATGGGAATTTGACTATGTGTTCTAGGTATTCTTCCTTGGAAAGGAATTCATGTGTTTCAACACCATTCAAAAATAATGTTGTGTCTCTGATCTCAGCAAGAAAATCGCACTCTTTTGTCTCTTTCTACATCTGCCTCACTTTTATTTGATACCGATTATGCAAATTGGGGTACTTGGATCATCTCAATGAGTAGCTTATCTCTCATAGAGCGAAAGACGATCTTCCCAGTACCATAGTCAATTATTGTTTCGACCGTTTGAAGGAATGGTCGCCCCAATATAATCGGGGTGTGCAGAAGGGGCGCTGATAAGCACAATGAAATCCACAGGGAACTGCAACTCTTGAATAGCAATAATGATATCCATTGGATCTAGCAAAAACAAGATGGCATTGAAATCACTACCAATGGACCAAGAAAGTTTGTCAACGCCCATTATCGCTTAACCCAACTCCTCCTAGAGCAATGAGTCAGAGCACACACCCATGTAACCATACACTACCGAAAAGAGAAGACAAACACCATCCAACATACGGTGGAGCTAGCACTGTAGACAACGAGTATCGCACCTCAATCACTTGATTCCAAGTCATCCGACCTATTGTGGATCATATTAAACATATGTAAAAATTAAATCCTTTATTTCATAGTTAATTAACAAAAATTTATCAAAATAACTTCTTTTATTAGCTTCCTCCTATCAAACATAAGAAAGAATGGATTCCTTATCAAAAGTTTCATATTCAGTGTAAACAAAATAATGAGATGGAAGAACTCATTCCTTTCCATTACTTTTTCAAAATTTAATTCCTTAATTGATTCCAAGTCTAGAGGGAAGAAAAAGGGGGTGAACAAGCCATGAGTAAGATTCTATAATCCTTAATTTTTGCTAACTTTTAAGTGTCAAGTTCGATACGTTCTTATGCCTTTTATTTGGTAAATTGAGTGACCTAGATGTTGAAATTATTATTTTTTAGAGAAAAATATGTTAACTTTTGGATTAGGTCTCGGGGTAGAATGACTATTCTGTCCTTTATTTTATAGAAATGTTGTTGAATTGATTAGATAGAGAGTGATTTTAGATGGAAATCTGACTTTATTTTTGTAAAATGGATTACAATAGAAAATTTTGAATGTCCACTAATAGAAAACACTCACTACAATAAAATTAGGCTATAGTGAAACTTTTTTTTAAATCAATCACTAAATCAGTCGTTGTTAAATATAAAACAACGATAGTATTCTTTGTGGAATTAATTCTTATACTTGAAATTAGCGATGCGTATAATATCCATGGCTATATCATTAGCGACGATCCATATAGCGATGCTTATTCATTGTTTTTTTCAGAAAAATAACTAATTATCGCTAAATTTTGAACTAAAAATTTAGTGACGATTACTTGAAATTTTGAAAAAATAACAACAAATAAGCATCGATATATGGATTACCGCTAATGATATAGTGACATATATTATATTCATTGCTAATTTCAAGTATAAAAGATATTTTCCAACGAATAATATCACCGGTATATATTTAAGAACGGCTGATGTAGTGACAGATTTTGAAAAAAAGAGTCACTATAGCCCAATATTTTTTATAATGTGTTGTGACAAAAAAGTATAATGATTGATCTCTAACAACAAACGTCTTTTTGCCACTCAAGTGTTCACACTAAAATTATCGTTACACACTAAAATAATATGTTGCCACAAATTTGTTGCAACAGATTGTTTTTTTTAATGAAATTATGGCTAGCAAGCTTCAGGTAGTAGGTATTGGCGACATTAATATCTGAATCCATTGGAACAAATTAAATTTCTGTCATTAGAATTTGTTGATATGATATGCTTTTTTTGTAGTTTTAAGTATGTTAACTCAAAGTTATTATTGTGTTTCTTGTTGATTCTTTAGAATGGTTTATAAGTTAATTAATAGAGTGGCGTGGTACTATGGTATTTCTCGCTAAGTTAGGAACATGGTGAATCCGGAAGATGTAAGTATATATAAATTATATAAATAACATCATTCACCGGTAACAATATAATAACAAATTTGTTATTCAATGCGAATTTCTAAGTATAATGTAGAACTTTGCGGCAAATATTATACGTTAATTTTTATTTAAATAAAAAGGAATAACATCATACTTCAATTTATTTGTTGTTATAAACTAATTCGCTTTTAATGAGGTACACCGGCTTTCCGGGAGCAGATTTTTTTGTTGTGGTTGTTAATATGATTTTAAAAAGTATTTGATCTTAATGGTAAAAAAAGGTCGATTTAAAATTGTTTTTAAAACCCGTGAATGTTTACTTTTACTTTTATGATAAAATAGTTATAAATGTAGAATTGAGATGAAATTTGACAAGTATATAGAACAATATTTATATATTTAATCTACACAATAGGATTTTGCAAAAATAAATAAATAAGGTGCAACACCAGCCGTGCTGTGGGTCCAGAGGTACAGACACGCATCCGTGTAATTTGTGAAGATAGATATTAAGTAGGCTGCCATGACACGTCCTTTCAAGATAAGAAGAAGCTTCTTCATGTTTTTTCCAACATCTTGGACGTAACAAATAATGTGACACGTACTCTATACACATCATTCATAACCATTCATTTGCTCTGCTCATCTCTCGCATTGCCGGTAGCCTGCGGGACCGGGTCATCATTCCCCTACAGAGGGCGTCGGGATAGTCGGTCTCCTATCTGTGTTGTCCATTTTCCATCGGACGCATAGTAGGCGATCCACGCGCGTGGCCTGCACCTTTGCTTTGAGCACGGATACTGTGCAGTACAGCAGAGGCTGGCTGTAAAAAGGGTGCGCCTCAAGCTGTTCGTTCAAGATCGAACGGTTCACACAAAGTTTGAGTATTTTTGAACCTTTACCATGTGAACCGCTCGATCTTTATCGAACGACTCCAGACATGCATCTTTTTACAGCTGGTCTCTGAAGTACTGCAAAGGCTCGGTGCTCCCTTTGGTAGTCCATTTAGGGTTCCAGATCCAGAGCATGCAAGTCTTGTATCGATATTTGGAATAGGAACAAAACGACGCCCCTCTTCATAGGGTAAGCACTGTACACTGCACAAGAAAGGATCAAACATACAAATGCAAACCAAAACAGCTCGATCGTAGACACGAAGCATAATCAATAGTAGACATGACAGTGACTTTTACTCGATGTTAATAGCTACATCTACATTCTTTGTTCAGACCTCGCTCCGACAGAACTCATTTACTTTCTAGGAAAAGGAAAAAAAATACTTTCCATTGCTGTATCGCAGGGGATCTATGGATGATCGGACGACCCTCATTAGGAACACTAGATAATTGGCAAACATCTCAAAATCATCTGATCATCATCCAGCGGATCTCCTGCGTTAGTGCAGATGCTGTAACAACATAGGATCCTATATGTCCATAGGAACCAACGAAGGGAGTAATAAAAACCCCACCTGCAGCCGTAGTGATTCAAGATGAGATGTGATTCCAACAGCTAAACACTCCTTGGATTCAATTCTGCAAACTGCTCACTGACACGAATCATGAATGAACTGTGCTTGTGCATTGATTTCTAACACCTGTCCAATTTCTAAAAGTTGATGACCCTTGTTAGATTAAGATGCGTACGTATTGATTCCCCATTCGAGGCCAAAATCGGGCTTCTATTATTTATTGTCATCTGTGAACCATGTCTTGTATATACATTGATTATCAGACCCACACAGCCCAAAATGTCGATCTCACTCACCCCGACCAGCCACATGGCAAAAGATGATTTCTCCTTTTGAACCATTCCTTTTTGGATAGCATCTAATCCTTGTCATTCTAAAAGCAAATAATGGTAGAAACGATGCTGGATCTCTTCGATATATTTGTCTAACTGCAAATTACCCCCCGAACAAAACCAAGGACTTTGTCACTAACATGGTCGAGAGAGTTAATCGGTCATGCGAATGAAGGAGGAATGTCGTAGGGAAGACATGACGGATATGTGCAGGTGTTGGAGAGGAAGAAGTGGAGAGACTTGTGCATGTGTTAGGGAGGTGGCCATGGGTAGACGACATGGACGAAGCCAGAAAATTTCCTCATGAAGGGAACAAAATTATTAGATATTATCTATATAATTTATCTTGTCATATTAGTTATTAATATATAAGGAGTAGATACTCTTTTGTAACGCGAGGTACAATAGAGATTGTAATTTGCTTATTGTTTGTGAATTTATTTTCAAAAATTCAAAATTATAGATTGAATCATCTATTATTGTTATACGTACATATCCTCCAAATTTTACTCAAATATGATGTTATTTGCTATTTATTATTAATGGTTAAAAGTCTGATTCTTTTTAACTGGGATTTAAGTTGCTTAAATGTTGATTGGACATATGAGCACTAAGACAAAATTGTAAGTGACATCGGATTGAGTGAAATTTAGAGGATAGGTAGAACATTAATTGAAATTCAATTGATAAGATTTGATGTTGAAACGAATTCAATCTATAAGGTAATATTTTAATAATTCTGTAATTGATTGGCAATAATATTTAACATGATTTTTTTACAATTGCATTTGAAAGTGATTCCTAAATGCAATACACCATATGTAATAGTGTACCATATTTTGATATATGTCTACATAAATTGATATATATATTAATAAGATATACACAAATAGATTTGATAATACAAATAACTATATCTGTATACACTAGAAAGATATGTAACCACATTGTTTTCAGGTCAAAAAAATGAAAGAAATATCATCATTTATGTATGTATCTGCAAAGGAAATAAAAATAAACATCCTTATTTGTACATATAAACTAAAGTAAAAATACATATCCTGTGGCCGCTTAAAAAATGGATACAATGATGGACATATATGGATATATCACTATCCAATTTTGCAAAATATATAAATAATTTTAATAATTAATTATTGTATTTTGATCATATATTGATTTTTTTGTTGAGATATGGGGGACTATTATATAAATCATACAAATTTTAATTATTAAATAATATATTTAGATTATATATGTAATATAATTATACACATGTATATATATATATATATATATGAAAGTCGGGGGACAAGCTCCCATCCGTATCCCCCTCTCTCTGTCACTGGTAGATGATGAGGCAAGCGAGAAGAAGAGATGTGAAAAATCGATCAATCGAGTTGTCTAAAAATAAACAATTATCGATGTGTTGATCGGTCAAAATTCATAGAAAATTCATTGTTTTTATTTATACTATGAAACTTAGATATGTATTGTGTTAAGTACGGAAGTGTTGAACTCAGGGAGGCAAACTGTTAAGAATTAAGGTAGAATAATAGAAAACTAAGGTGTAAGGGTTTACTAATTTTTGTTTTATTTTTAGGTATTTTTATGGATATTTGATTTTTATGAATTTATGTTATTTTTGTGATTTTATAATATCTATATAAAATAAGGTATGGATTTTATATTTTTATATTTGGTTTCAATTTTGAAGATTTTTATGTATCTTAAAGTATTTTATAATTTTTATGTGTAATTTTTATTTGGTTTTCAAAGTTGAATACTAATTTTTACTTAAAATAAAAATTTTATTTTGATTTTAAAAATAATAAAAATAAAAAAAAAATATTTTTATTAGAAAATATAGGGAATACCTTAAAAATGATATATTGTACGTATTTATGCAATTTATCTAGATCTAGTTATGATTTTTAAAGTTTTATGTATTTTGTATTTTTTTATTGATTTTAATATTCATTTTTTATATTATTTTTAGCTTGTTATGTAAAATATAGTAAAATATACTAAGGATAACTTTTTATAGTGTTTTATATTTTTTAATTTTGTAAGTTTGTTTATTTTTAAGTGTTTTTAGAAATTATTTAATGCTAGAAAATATTTTTTAAATATGATTTAATATTGGTATATAGTGGAATATATGGTATTGATATGTATTTGTATTATTTTTTTTATATTTTAACTTTTATTTAGTATGTATATAGTATGTATAGTATATGTATACTGAATATGGGTATATGTGTAAAGTATCAGAAGTTGGAGGGTGTTTGTGTAATATCAGAAAGTAGGGATTTCGCATGCAAATTCCCCAGATATCGCGTGCTTATCTCATGAGGGCTTCCTGTCAATTTGGACATGTATGCAAAATCAGGAAACAACGAGGACTGCAGTGTCATTTCGCCAAAAATAATCTTCATGCACGTGCACCGCTCAACGATTGAACGATGGGGCGGCAGGTGCGATAAGGATACGACATGTGGCAGAGCGCAGATCTTCCGATCCGCAGTTGATCCTTCAGCGATGATGTTGACGTGTGTCAATGCTCGGATGAAACTTGGACCGTATGATGTTGATCGTACCGTTGTGATGTCTTCCTAATCAGATGACTCTAATTAACTTCTCCTCAACCAATCTGACGGATCTCACACAATCTTGAGAACATATTTTTTTCCAATTTTTGAATGGCTAATTGCAAAGGGTTTCATTTCGAGTCTGAAGCATATCCAGTTCCTCAAAATCAACAATGGACGGTGGAGCTCCAGGTGATTCGAGGGCGGCACCAGGTAGCGGTGATGGTTGCAGGTACTTCGTCTCCGGTTGCATTTTTATTGCAAGTAACTTGATGTAGATTTGTTGATGGTGCTTGATCGACGAGGCACCAGACCTGCAAGGATGGGATAGGCTCCAGGTTTGATTTCCTTAACCTAGATGTAAGGAACAAACATGTAATCAGATGGGCGAATGATGATCCTGTGGAGGAGAATGGTCGGAAATGGCTTCGGTTGCATCGAAAAGGTAAAATCGAGAGAGAAAGTGGAAAGTGGTGTAAAATAACAGAAAAGTAGAAATGGATGAGAAGAGATTGGAGGAAATGAGAGGAGAAGAGAGATAAAAGAGAAGAGATAGAAGATAAACTAACGTGGAGATGCGATGTAGGAGGTGCATCGGTGGATGTTGAACTTGAAGAAGCTCCACGGTCGTCTCCTCAATGCCCGGCGGAGTGATGAATCTCCATTTAATCATCTTTATTTTATCATTTTGACCTTAAAAACCCTAGTAAATGGGTGTAAATAGGCTTAATTTAGGTATTTTATCATTCATGCATATTTGTGTAAATATTGTATAAAACCTTGTTTTTAAAGCCAAAATTTTATAATAAAGAAAAAAATGGATAAAATATTGTAAATATTTTATTACCTGAAACCCCGAGACCTAAGCATCTCGATGACTAGGTCGACAAGGAATAAAGTAGGGGGGATAAGGGCCAAAAACCAATAAAAACATCTTTTATTTTATTCATTTATTCTTTATTTCTGGGACCTATTTTTGGTTCCACTTTTATACTTCAAATAAAGAAATTTTGTACATGAAAGTTGTAGATTATAAAATATAGAAAAATACAAAATTGATTTCACACAAAAATAATGTATAGATAAAAGTTATGATCTGAATAAAATTCCAAAACCCCAACTTCCCAGACCTGTATCTCTCAAATAAAAACTCAAAATGTATCAAAATTACTTTAATTGTATATAACTTTTAATAAGCTATTTAATGAAGTGATTTCATATTTTTTGGAGTTATAGTTTGAAAGTTGTGTTTTGGACCCCTATTGTATACTTATACCGATTAAAATATTCATTTTATTTATTATTCATTATTTTTATAATTTTATATTTTTATAATTTTGTAATATTTTTTATAATATATGCGTATATTAAAATAGGAATAAAATACTAAATAAGACATGAAAATAAAATACTTATACGAAAATACATAGGTATAATACATATATCTATACCTATAAAGAATATACTTCTATCTATTTAATTATACATAATACATCAGAAAAATAAAATAAAAATATATTTAAGTGTATAAAATTAAGTTATAGATATATAAAATAATAAACAAAATTAATAAAATTAAGAATACAAAATAAAAATAAAAGATTAAAATATATAGATAA
Source organism: Ottelia alismoides (assembly GCA_037367405.1). Classification (NCBI taxonomy): domain Eukaryota; kingdom Viridiplantae; phylum Streptophyta; class Magnoliopsida; order Alismatales; family Hydrocharitaceae; genus Ottelia; species Ottelia alismoides. Next base: position 1,334,339 of record JAZKJV010010275.1, read on the forward strand.
ATATACCTATATAGCCCATAAAAGTTAACTTATAATTTAGACCTCTAAAAAATAAATAAAAACAATAATAAAATACTTCATAAAATAATAAATATTTTTTATTTAATAATCTAAAATTAATAAAATCATTTATTATTTTTAATAGAATTTACAAAGCTTTTTTCCAAGGTTTTTGTTGTTGGTCCACGTGGACCAACCAGATTCTTCCCTTGGTTGACCTCGGTCAACTCTCTGACCGAGGTCTGGCTCTATGTCAGACTGCATTTTTTTGGCCATTTTCTCGATTTTTTGAGGCTCGCTCTTTCATCTTTTCGCATCACTTCCTTCTTGACATTTCGTCACCATGCATCCATGATTCACGCCTGGGCCTCTTTTCGATCTTTGGATCGCTGAGACGCCTGCTGCGCCTCGTTCTTCGAGCTGCCAGAACCATCTGTACAAAAACCACCCCTCCTCTTCCTTTGCGAATTGAACCCTCTTCTGATCATTTTTGGCCTCTTTTTGGCGAGCTCAGGACTGGAGCTCGTGACAGGAGCTCCTCCAGGTCCCTGGAACCGGGTTAGGCATGTTGCAAGGTGGTCCCCACCTACCTCCATCGGCCACCGGTGTCGAGGTCCTATCTCAGGCGTTCTTAGCCTTTGAGGTCCGTTTTTCTGCATTTTTTCTTGCATTTTTTCATTCGCTGTAGTCGTAGGATTAAAGCCCCATCCCACATTTCTTTTCTTTTCCATCGAATCACTCCGCTACACACTCATCAGAGCTTCTCTCCGGTTGCCTTCCATTTCACCACGCCATCCCAACTCCACCCTTTTCGCCCACCAGAGTGTTGCGGCAGTTTTCCCGAGATCCTCTTAACTCTTTTTTGCAGGTCCAAGGACTTTAGAAGTAGTTGGTGCTCGTTTTGAGGAGTCGTCATGATACCTGGAGCCCCCAGCTCCTCTGCCCCCGCGCGCGACCTCCGGCTACCGTCAGATATTTTTGAGCCGCCAACCGCTAGAAGGACCATCCACGGAGCTCGTCGGCCATTTTTGAGCCCTTCAGCATGCCGGAGGTCGAGGATCGAAGTCGGGGAAGATCGCCTCGCCGGCGTTCCTTCCCGGTTCTTCCTCTGGGGCCATCTACCGTTAGATCGAGGCCGATGCTCCAAGTGTACAACAGTCGTCGGATTACGCTCGCCCGCACCTTCTGATCGTCTTCAGCCATCTAATCCCAGCTGTCAGCGGGCAAAGCGGTACCAGCCGTGGGATCTTCAACATGTGGCAAGTGAATGAGCATCCGTCGTCAGATACGCAAGTGCTTTGGGTATTTTGCCATATTCACCCCCAAGCAATTTTATGTTTACTTTTAGTACATAATCTTCCCTCGACAATTCAATATTTGTGTAAATTTTATAGCATAGCCCCCAAGCTTTACCTTATTTACAAAGAGGCCCTTGGCCACGTCACCTCACGTGACTCGTGCACTTGGAGGTGAGTGGCTATTTTGCAAATGACCCCCCCTGGGTTTCTGTTATTGCTATCCATACCTGAAATTTTTTTATGCAGTTACAAATTTATGGTAATTTTGCATTTAGCCCTCAGGTTTATGTTAATTACGTACCAGTCCCTGCCAGGTCACGTGCTCCGGACACGTGAGTTTGGCGAATTTGCAAAAACAACCCTATGGGTTTTGGATTTACTTTTTGGTCCTGAAATATTTTTAATTAATTATAATTTTATGGAAAAATTACAACTTGGCCCCTAGACTTTGACATATTTACAAAAAAACCCTAGCAGGGTTCGATTTTTTATTTATTGTCTTTAATTATTTCATGCATCTATAAAATCTTAAAAAAATCCCCAAAAAATACCCTAGCTTCCTATTGCATTGTGTTTTCACGCCATATTTTTATTTAGCATTTTTGTAGCATTTTAATATTTATAAAAAAATCAAAAACATGCATTTTTATCTCTGTTTGCATTAGAAAATTCATAAAAATTATAAAAGCTTCTTAAAAATTCCCCCAAAAAATATATTTTATGTATTTTATTGTCTTTAACAACCAGACCAAAAATCATTTAAAAATACAACATAAAACTCATAAAAATTACAAAACCCCAAAAACCTTTCTAAAAATATTCAAAATTCTTAAAAAATCCTAAAAATATAGTTTCTATCCTTAAATTTTTCTCTATTTTATTATCTTTATTCTAAAATTAATTTAGAGAATTTTGGTTCTTGATTGATATTTTTATCTTCATTTTAATCTCGGATACTTATTTTATTCCCTATTTTGAGTATTTATGATTTTAAAAATACCAAAAAATAACAAAAATATAAAAAAATCACAAAAACATTAGAAAAAATATAAAAATCATAAAAATTATTTTATTTCTTGAATTTTGCTTATTTGTACCTATTTTTATAAATACATTATCTCTTTTTCCCTTATTGTATATATATCTTATTTCATAGAAAAAGATAATATAAAAATATAAAACACAAAAGAAAATAAAAATCAAAAAATTAAAATGAAAATATAAAAATTTAAAATTTAAAATTTAAAATTAAAAAAATTAAAAATTAAAAACCCACAAAAATAGCATATATAGACAAGTCATCACATTCACTTTTATGCATTGATTTGCCTCGATCTACTTGTTTGCTTCATGTGTACGACACTCTACACTACTTGCACTATACACATCTTTTGTAGAGTTATAATATATTTTAACTCTGCACACTTACTTTCATTGCTTGATTTATTTGTTGTGGGTCATTGTTGTTTGAATTTGGATTTCGTGAGCGGCCGGTCAACGATACTGTGGTCCCACCTTGTGTGGACTACTTTAGACCCTCGTAAAATCCCGTTCAACAAATGGCACCGTTACCGGGGAGCAACATCGCTTAGATTGAGATTATTTGTGCTTGTGATTATTTGTCTATTTTGCGGCTTTATTTATTTGCTTTTTTATTTGATATAATTGTTTAACTCATCTAATCACCCTCTCTTGTTGACATTGTGTGAGGAACCATGGATCGAGGCAGGTGCTTCACCCTAGGCGCCTGTGCACCCACGTGAAGGCGGTGTGAGTTTTTGACCTAGCATCAAAGAAGATGGGGAGGACTTGAGAAGACAGTTACCTTTTTAGCATATTTTTTGTATTTATTTATTTTTGTAATTTTAAGTGAGAGAGAGAGAGACTCTATTATTGTAACAATATAGGTACTCTGAACTCTGGACATTCGGGCTCAATTTCCAAGTGATTGTTCACTTGGGGGCTCACCGTAGTTTTGCCGCATTTTCATTGCATTTCTTTTCCTTTATTTTCCAATTTTGTTTTATTTCTTTTGTGTGATTGAGCCTAGATGTAGGAATTTCTTAGTGATCGAGTAGGTCCAAACATCTAATCATATTTTCCTGTGCCTACAGTCGACGTTTGGATCTAGTCAAATTTTGAAAATTGTGTTTCACTCTAATAGCAGTTTCTCAACCTAGGGTGATTTCATTGGCTTGCATTTGCATATAGTTTAGGTTTCAATTCTGCTGAGCATCCTTGCATGTAGAGTGTTGGAGGCAAGGTGAGCATTTATGCTTTAGCATTCATCATCGTTTTGCCGCTTGCACTGCTTTTCCGCCTCTCTGATTTTGATCACCTAGGTGTTTAAAGGAATTGACTCCTCTATAGGTGCGTGCATTCTTATTAAAAATCCAAAAAAAATCTTAATCAAATAAAAATTGGGACTGCTAATATTACTTGACCCTAAAATCAACTAAAAAAGAAAAAAATTATCTTGGGGTGAGTAATCCCCTCATTGTCTTCGTTTTACATTGCTCGCGCACACCCTAAGGACTAGTGCCCAAATCCTATTCAACCTCCTAAGTGTTTGCGCAACTTTTGTACTTCTCACCTAACTCTAAAACAGACAAGATAAAAAGACCACATTTACGATCTTCACCGAGTTGAGTAGGTGAATTGAGGGGTTTGTCTTGTTTTCATTTTTGTTTGTGATTGTTTTGTGTGCATTCCATATCACTTCTGCGCATTTGTGCTTTTTTCTCACTTCTCTTGACTTGACCATCGTGCTCTCCCAAAACATTTTCCTTTTGTTTTTTAGATGGACTCCTGGAGAGTATTTTATCCGTACTTTGCTTATCCCTTATTTACTCCAGCCGGTCCACCTCCCTTTTATCAGGAGGACCCTCCTCCTATTTTTTCTAATTTTGTACATATTCGCCGCAGCCACAGATTCAGACCTCAGATTTTTACCTGCCTCCACCTTCACATTTCCCTTCACATTCACTCGAGATTGATCTGTTGGAGTCACCTTTCATGGAGTCCACCTTGAGCACTTGACCCAAATGATGGATCATATGAGACAGAGGCTTGACAACCTCACTAGTATAAATAAGAGCGACCATGATATTCCACCATCTGATGATATGGGTTCGTTCGAGGATTTCCATGAGAGCTTGCAATCGCCAAAAATACAAAAAATGAGAAAATTTTAAAAATCCAAAAGATGTCAGGAGACATATGATCGATTCAGACTGTGAGGAAAGTACCCACCTGCCAGACTTTTTTACCACACATTCATTCACATCCTGTCCCACCTTCGACCCCGAGGATGCCGCTGTACAGACTACTCTTGGCATGCCTTGTGTAGATGATGATTTCGAGCTTCTCCTTGTATGGAGGAGGTCCAAAAATTTAAAAAATTATTGACTGAACACGAAGTGATGGACACCATACATGAGATCATCCGTGCCCCACTTCAGCAGGCCATGACCGATTTATCTGCTCCTCTTCCCAAGAAGAGAAAGTAGAGGAGCATATCTGAGCGTCATATCTTGACCATGGCCACTGCCCACGCCATCACACACCATCCCATTCCTCGGAAGAGGAACACTGCCACACCTTTCATTAGCTGCACCATCTCTGACCATACATGTGATCACACTCTCCTAGACGATGGTGCTTCGATTAGCATATTACCCTTCTCGCTGGTACAGTCTCTTCACTTAGGGCCTCTAAAGAAGACCAGGATGATCATTCAGTTTACTGATGGATCTATCAAGAGGCCGAAGAGTATCCTTGAAAACACCGTCATTTTGGTTTAGGGCATGAGTTATAATGTTGACTTTGTCGTGTTTCCCATGGAGATCTCCACTGGGGAGCACTCTCCAATCATCCTGGGACGATAATTTCCCGCCTCTACGAGGGTCATTATTGATTACAGATCAGGAGAGATTCGCTTCCGTCCTGCTGACGAGAGCGAGGTGATCATCACCGCACCTACTATCGATCAGAGATCTGCACCTGATGTGACTATACCTATTCTGGCTGACCATGAGGCCTATGACCTTTATGCAGTTATTAGAGAGACTTTCATTATGACCGATGACGAGATCCGAGAATTCCTCTCCAAGGGGGAGAACTCGGAAAGCATAGACATTGGAGTTTCTGCTTCCTATGATTGGCGATGCATTGATGACATCCGCGGGATTTACATGATCGATACCATTGAGCGGAGGGAAGATTCGGAGACTAGACAGGACATACATGACTTGACTACTTTCACTTATGAGTCTGCACCTGTTCATTTAGATTCAAATGAGACAAAGATCGAATTTGATCTTGTTGCTTTTATTCTAGAATTCGGGCCTTTTTGATGAAAAAGATGATCTGGTTGAGATTGTAGAGGACGAACATAGTTCGACTACTTCCACTGATGAGTTCGTGCCTTTTGGTTTTGACCTAGACGACACCTCCGCAGGACGACACTGACCTTACTTCTTCAGATGATGATGAGTTCATCCCATTCCACTTTGATATCAGCGAGACTCCCAAGGCCAGACCTAGCAGTACTACTTCCACCAACTCGTTTGTGCCTTCACACCCTAGGACCACTGAGGACCTTCACCGTGTTGACCCTGATCGGTTAACATCATCTGAGGACCCTGATGTCGACCTGCACCACATCAGATCCATTCCTCAACGATCTCGCAAGAAGGTTCGCTTTCTACCTTCTTGATCCTGTGTATATCCATCTCTGTTGTACATCCGCTTTTGTTTATCTCCGTCCATCTCTCGTATTGCTCATCCACCCATTCTCGTGTTTGCCTTGCTTAGGACGTACTTTATCCTAAGTATAGGGGGGTGGATGAGACGAGTGTTCAGTCGTCGTTCTGTTTCCTCACTCTTGTTGTTGCCTATACTTAGGGCTTCTTTTACCCTAAGTATAGGGGGAGTGATGTGTACATCCTCTGATCTCTTCTTTCATCTTCAGATCTCTTTTCTTCTTTTCTTCTTTTCCTTTTCTATCTTCTTTATCTACCGAAAAGGTGTCGCCCCTTTTTGTCATTCTTCTATACTTAGGACGTACTTTGTCCTAAGTATAGGGGGGTGTGCACCCCGAGTTCTTCTATTCGTTGATCCTCTCCATTGTCTCCTCTTCTTATCTATACTTAGGGATATCTTACCCTAAGTATAGGGGGAGACAGTCTGAGTACGATCTCTTCATTCCCACCCTTGACCCTCCCTGCTTTGTGTACAGTTTGCTATACTTAGGATTATTTGATCCTAAGTATAGGGGGTCGGTCAACTTCTCATTGATTCATTCATTTCTTCGTTCGTTTATTCTTTAGACTTTTATATACTAAGTACGAGTTATGTCTTCTCTTTTTCTCTTTGATCTATGAGAACATGGCTCAATCTAAGTATAGGGGGGTCGTATATACTGCATATATACTTTAGCCATAACTCGTACTTTCGTATTCTCTTAATAATTATGGCTAATCATACAATTAAATTCATCAAAATTACTTAATAAAAAGATGTTATTATTCCTCAAATTCTTTTTATATTTACTGATTAATAAATCAGGTGAAAATGTTTTTTGCAAAATGTTTGAAAAATAATTTGAAAATCTTTTTGTAAAATCTTTTGAAAACTATTTGGAAAACATTTTGTTCAATATTTTCAACCTTTGTAAAAATCTTTTTGTTTGAAAATTTTATTTTCTTTATGTGAAATAAAATGTTTAAAAAACTAATTTCAAATGTTTGAAAAATGGTTGCAAAAATATTTGAAAAATCTATCTAAACTGTTTGAAAAACCTCTGCAAAATGATTTTCAAATGTGTGTACATGTTTGTAAAAATTATTTGTAAAAATTATTTTAGACTATAGTTTTAAAAAAATTGCTTGAAAAACTATTTCAAATAAGTTTTAGGAATATATACATCACACCAAAAAATCATTATATCTATATTATAAAATTGATAGTTACCTTTGTAAATTCTTAAAATCCACTTCTTGTAAATATAAGAAGCTTCCCCATGTAAATATTTTGTACCTAGTTTTTATCCAAAATCTTTGTTTTCAAAAATCCCAAAAATATTTTCAAAATTAAAACACCAAAAACATTTGAAAAAACCTTTTGAAAAATACCAAAAAATGCATATGCATCATCTTTTCAAAAATCCATAAAAAGTTCAAAATCTTTGAAAATCGCATCACAAAAATATTTTCTGCATTTTGCATCGCATTTGCATAGCATTAGTATTTTTCGGATTGAGTTTAATAGTTGAACAAGTCTAGGTAAAATCCGAAGATTGGAGCTTGGTTGGACCATAAAATCTACCTAATAACAGAAACCTTGTAGGAACTGGAATTGAGGTACTTCAGGTCTAGTTGACTTAATTCTTTGAGGATCACGAGACTTGGTTCAATGGATTCTTGAATGCCTAAGTAGAGTATTTCGGAGCACACGCACGACTCGTTTTGATAATGACCTAACTTGGACACCTGCACCTTTCACTTGGCTCAACTCAGTTGGAGTGGTGAGGGGGTTGGATTTGCCGGTATGAGACGCGCACAAGTGGAAACACTTGTCCTCCTCTAGGGAGGGAAGTGCACCCCAACCCGTCCAATGATGATGAATTCGAAAGACATGAGAGTGTGGGTTGTAATAAAGCTTCAAAAGAGGGGTAATCTACTAGCTCAAGAGGAAAAACTCCTTATGTAAATGGTGTTGTATATAGTATTTAAAAAAACTCCATAAAAGTGGACAGGCTTGTATAAAAATAAAATGCCTGCCGGAGTATGCGAATACGTTGTATAGAAAATAAGCAAGCTTGAGCTTCAAAGTCAAATTATGTGAGCATGTAGCTGGATGACTTGACTACATTGGTCTTGCATCCTAGGATAGGTAGCTACACTGGCTACCGTCCATTCTTCTCTTCACCCCCTCCTCTTAAGCTGGTTGTCACTTGAACTTAGAAGGAATACCCTGCTCCTCGAGGAAGAGTTATTGGATTGGGGAATCATTGGTTGTCATACTGTAGAAGTCAGTCTCTTTATCATTCCAGTTGGGGATGACGAGGCTCAGAATACCCTTGTTAATTCAATCAATTAATGGTCAAATTAATAGTTAGATTCGTTACAGTCGGGTAATCAAGGCTACGTCAAAAATACCACTTTAATTAATGTTCAATTAATCGTAAGCAGCAGATTTATTTTACTTGGGCAAGCCCAAGGTAGAACTCAGGGAGGCAGCTGTCTCCTTAGGTGAATTTTAAGTAAATTCAGAGGTCCGATTTTCAGAGGGTTATTTATGGTCTTTTTTAGCAATTTTTGTGCAATAGAGGAGAGAATCAATTCAATTTCAGGCCAATTTTATAAGTTAAATAAGAAAGACATCCAAATGAAGACCGACAATTATGAAACTTGGCCAGATGATGGAATGCTATGAATATAAGTTTCTACAATTTTTCTGGAATTTTTCGACTCTAAATGAATTTACTATGAATAAAATATTAATGTAGGGTGAATTTTACAAAATTAATTTTAATAAATACCAAACCACATTATTTCCATATATAAATATATCCTAGACCGATCTTAGTATGATGAATCTAGGAAAATTAATAAATATAATATTCTATGTGAATTGGACCTAATAAAAATCAATTGAGAAAATCACTATTTGATTTATTCAGGCCTCGTGATGCGTGCAAATGCAATGATTTTTGGATACAATGTAGAGTAAATTATCCTAAGTCTAATGTGATTTTATGATGATTTTTGGAGCAACAAGAAATCTAATATGAATTAAAAAGCATACAGTGGGAAAATATAGAAAATTTCACCAAATTATTAATATTAAATTCCAGAGAAGTCACAAAATTAAAACACATGTCACATAAGATAAAGGACAAGTTGGTCTACAACATGCAATTTTTAGAATTTAAAATGATGCTAAATGGACACCTAAATTTACATGCAAAGACAGGGACCAAATTACAAATACAAAAAAAATAAAAGTTCTGAAAATAAAACGTGTTGACAGGGATTTAAATACAATTACCTATAATGTGGGGGAGGTGGATGCAAATTTCCCATAGAGTCACGCGCTCGTCGTGTGACATTCCTGGAAGGGACCAAATTACAATTTACAAAACCTTCATGGGCCTCTATGCTAAATACCCAGCCCTCACATGGGAAGCACATGCAGGGCTAGGCTCGGACATCGATCAAGGCTCGGGAGGCTCTAGAGGCTTGGATTAGCCTCAGGTCTGCTTCGGTTGCTCCGAGCCTAGGGCCGGGGAATAGGCTCGGAGGAGGATACGTGGCATGATGTGGACCGTTGGATTAGTGTGTATGCAACAGCTGCTGGAGATGCTGGCGTGGCGCCTCTAGAGTTGTCAGATTGCAATGATCTAACGGTGCTGAAGACGTCGACATGGCTGACTATTGACCGTTGGATCAAGATAGATCCAACGGAGACTGGAGCTTGGGACAGCTCCTATGTGGCGTGACGAGGGCCGTCGGATCGAGGCGATCCAACGTGGCTAGGCTTCTTCTCCGATTTGCCGCCTCCTGCGGCGGACTTGGCAGGGATCCACCATTGAGCTCCTTACTCCGCCTCCTGCTCCCGTGCTCGGTGTAGCTCGTCGATGGTTCCCGGATAACTCAGACTTATCGTGGAAGTGCCAGGAAGCCGCTGGAGGTCCTAGGAGTGGCTGGGGAGGTCTGAACACCGGTGGTCGTGAAGCTCGATGCAGCTCCGATGGTGATTCCGACCAATGAAGTGGAAGGTCCTACAGGGTTAGCCTGTGCAAGGAAAGAGGTGCTTTGTGCTCGTGGAAGGTGCGCGAGTGCGGCAAGGCCTAGCAGGTGAAGCGGTGACGACCGGAGGTGGAGTTCCACCGTGACCGGCGGAGCTTCAATCGGGTGAAATGCGAGTGGTCGTCGGGGCGAACTAAGGAGCGTGCGAAGATCAGAGCTTCGAGGTGAATCTCGGTGGATGGTCAGGCGAGCATGAAGATGAGCGGAGCGGAGGAATAAAATTGGAGAAAAATCATGAATAACAAGAAGGAGATCAGAGAGGAAATGGAGGTGTCTACCTGGGGTCAGAAGCTCGAGGAGGAGCCTCCTAGTCTTCCCTCAAGGGTCAGTAGCTTCTCGAGCTCGTGCAGCTCTTCGGTGGAGCTGCGACACAGTGGAATTGGCCGTGGATCTCACCGTAGATGAATCCTGTCGTCGCTCGCTTCTAAGCCCAAATCACTGTCACTGATAGGTAGAGGGTAGCTCTAGGTTCTCTCTTGCAATGGCGGATGGGCGTAACGGTGGCTGGAGGCGGGGGTTTTATAGAGAAAAGGTGGAGGTGGCAGTGATGGAAGCGTGAGGTTCGTGGGTTGCGTGAAGCGAGGAGGAAGGGGATCATGGAGGACATGGAGGTCGACGAAGATGAAGGGAGTGGGGGCTTCATCGTGGGGCGGTCAATGGGTGGAGAGAGTGGTTGTTGTGGCGAAGAAAATAGGAAGGGGGCGGCGAGCATGCGGAGTGGGCGACGTACGCGAGGGATGCGGCCCAAGGTGGAAGATGATCTCGGGACCGTTGGATCTTGTGATCCAACGGCCCAGATCGAGGCACTAAGGAGTGGCTTGGATCAAATCAGGGAGGTATGATCGAAGGGGTAAGGGCGCGACACGTGACGAAAGGAGAGGGCAGCGCTGAACAACGGCAAGAATGAGATCTGGAGGTCGAATCGAATGATAGAGGACACAACGGGAAGGAGCGGCTGAGATGGAGTCCTTTCAATCTCGATTGTATGGCTAGGCGAGTCATACGTGGCACGCTGAGGGCGAGGCGCTAGCGGACGGAGGAGATCTGATCTGGAGATGATCGAAGGGTGGAGATCAGTTGAGAGAGTGGATGGCTCAGATCTGGAGAGAAGGGAAGGGATTGGACGATAGATAAAGAGGGGCGCGTGGCGCGTTATGAGCGGGCCGCGTGACGCAACTAGAGGATGCCACGTGGCCTGATCTGAATGGCTGAAAGAAAATGTGGAATAAGAGAGAGAAGATGGCCGAATTTGGAAAAACTCAAAACATGAAAGTTGTAGATCTTGATAAGATCTACAAGTTTTATGTTGACCAAAAACGGAGATGAGGTCATTGAAAATACTAAAATACAATGGTGCAAATATACATGCATATAATGTACAATGAAGTCCCAAAATCCAAGTTTTGCATACGAGCTCCGATTTAAATGAAATTGATCTCATTTTGAAGGTCTCTGAATATGTATTAATTCAAAAGTAAGTAGACCTAGATCTGAGGTTGTATGAGATAGATATGTGCATTCTAAGGCCTAAGGTCTCCATTGGGTTTGGGGTTTTATTGGGTAATTTTACAAGTTAGCAAATTTTGGCCTTTTCCTTGTATTATTAGTTAGTAATATATACATATAGTATAGAGTTGGTTTTATTGACTTTGGAGTGAGTATAAAATACAAAAAATAGGTGAATAATTACAAGTGAATTGGGCTTCTTATTTAATGCAAATATAAATGATAAAATGCAGATATTACTTATGCATGCATGAATGCTAATTATGCAATATAAGGGGAAATATGCAGCTAATTACTCGGGAATAAGACTCTATTTTCAACTTTAAGAGTGATGAATTACAGATTCATCAACCCCCTATACTTAAACCTTGCTCGTCTCCGAGTAACTAAAATGAAATGCAATAGTGAAATGATTTTGGGTTCCATACCAAGGTCATGAACAAAAGTTAAAAATGGAGTTTGACTCGACCTTTGGATTAATTGTGTGGTGGAACCTTATTGGGATCTGAACTTAAGACCTAACAGACTTCAAGTTCTACAAGTCTTCTATTCAAGACTCCTTAATAGTCAGGTCAGAACAAATCCTCATACGCAAATTTCCGATGACTATGATTCTTACTTGTACTGTGTAAGTGAAAGATAACTCTCCACATCAGAAATGGCTAAGAAGTAGCCCCCTCTAATAAGGTAACTCTAATTCTCTGGTCAGGTAACTCTTTCCTCGAGGAGCGGGGTATTCCCTTCTAGGTTCAAGTGTGACCAGCTCAAGAGGAGGGGGTGGAGAAAGAATGGACGGTAGCCAGTGTAGCTACCTATCCCGGGATGCCTGACCAGTGTTGTCAAGTCATCCAGTTGCAGTTCTTGCTAATATACCTACTCCGACAGTATTTTATTTTCACTTTAGCCTGTCTTATTTTTTGGAGTTCTTGCATTTTTTTTCTTTCTCTCTTTTTTTGAACTATATACAAGGTGCAGTATGTACATCAAGAGTTTTTCCTCTTGAGCCAGTATACTATCCCTCTTTTGAATCATTATTGCAACCCATAGAATCCCGTCTTTAGATGTCAACACCACCAGACTAGGTTGAGATGCACTACCCTCCTTAGAGGAGGATGGATGTTTCCACCCATGTGCTACTCCAAGCTAAAGGATTCTACCTCCTCACCACCTCATCAATAAAGAGCTACGTGCATGATGCTTGTCCAAGTTAGGTCATTATCTAAAAGAATCATGCGTGTGCACGAAATATTCTACTTAGACTGATCAAGATGACATGTGAACATAGACTTGTGGACTCAAAGAATTAAGTCACGTGACCTGAGAAATCTTAACTCCAGTTCCTATAAGGTTCCTCTGAAATTAGGTAGATTAAGGTCAAATCAGGTCATTCCTAAACATCTACTCATAACTTGGTTCAGAACCCACTAACTTTTCACTTTGCGTATACATGATATGCAGACGAGATGTAGAAGACATGCTATGTGGATGAAAATGCAAGACTCCTTTTTTAGATGCAGAGATGATGTGCAAGAGCAAATAAGAAGCCTATTTTTTGTTTTTATTTTTGTTTATTTTTGTTTATTTTTGTTTTTTTTCAAAATTTGGTATATCTCCTATGTTACAACAATTTTTTTCAAGATTTTTATAAGTGTTATATAAATTATACAAGTGTTTTACAAGTATACATGTATTTTACAAAAACAATTCCTCCATTTTTACCCATCCCCGTAGTTATTGCGTAGTATATATAAAAATATGTGAAAATACACGAAAGTACAAGCTATGGGTAAAGTATATATGTAATATATACACGCCCCTCTATACTTAGCGTGTGCTATGTCCTCAGAGCACGAAAAGCGAGGAAGAAGACATAGCTCGTGCTAAGCGTAGGAGAGCCAAAAGAGCAAAAATGTATAGAAGTCGTCCTGCCCACCTATACTTCGGCTCTGGCGCCTATGTAGAAGAAGATCAAAAACGGTGCGGACGAGGTCGAGAGGGGAAGTGGATGAATATATGTACAAAAATAGGCATTGGTCCCCCCTATACTTATGCTCAGGTCAGTCTAAGTATAGGACTGGAGTGGTATGAGGACCGATGTGATATGGAGTATGTACAGTGAATGGACTCAGGTGACTCTCCCCCCTATACTTAGTATCTGGTCATCCTAAGTATACTCGTATATGGAAAATATATGAAGTTGGGGTGAGTGATTAGAGTCGCGGGAGGGATGGGTAGAATGTACATGAATGATGGGTATATACAAGGATCGTGGTCTGAATCTTTCTAGATGATGCTGATGGTGAGAGTTTACTGCTGCAAGGTCTCATGCGCGACTCTATGTGTATCTGTTGAATCTGTCTCGCGCATGAATACAATCTCCTCAACATGGACTAATTGTTCATTGGGTTCGACGAAGTGCTTCAACAGTTGTCCATTGACTAGGAATGTTTGTGCGTCATTTGTGAGATCTGAGATCTCAACACATCCACTATCATGCACCGCATGGACAATGAATGGGCTCGTCCACTTGGATTTCAGCTTGCCTTGGAAAACCTTCATCCTTGCATTGAACAACCATACCTTCTATCCAGGAACAAAGGTCTTTCGTCTGATATATCTATCATGCCAATGCTTTACTTTGTCCTTGTACACCAAACTGTTTTCGTATGCTTAGTTTCTGACTTCCACAAGCTTATTTAGATCCATTTCTCTCTGTTTCTGCCTTAGGTGTGTGTTCCAATTGACCTTTTTGATTGCCCATTCTGATTTGTGCACTAACTCTGCGGGCAAATGGCACGGTTTCCCAAATACCATCCTGAATGGGGAGGTTCCTAACGGTGTCTTGTAAGCTGTCCGATAAGCCCATAGGACTTGATCTAAGATCTGAGACCAGTCCTTCCTGTCTGGGCAGACAATCTTCTGCAATATGGTTTTCACCTCCCTATTCGATACCTCAGCCATGCCATTGGTCTGTGGGTGGTAAGGACTAGCGACACGGTGTTCGATGCCGTAATTCTTCAAGAGCTTCTTTACATTTCTGTTTACAAAGTGGCTACCCTCATTTGATATCAACATTTTGGGGATCCCGAACCTAGAGATGATGTGATCTCTAATGAATTTACAGGCAGTCCTGCTGTTTGCGTCTCGGGTTGGGATAGACTCCACCCACCTTGACAGATAGTCTACCGCCAGAAGGATGTATTCGAATCCGTGGCTAACAGGGAATGTGCCAATGAAATTGATGCCCTATGCATCAAAGACATCACAAATGATGATAAACTACATCGACATCTCATCCTTGGAACCAACAGTTCCTCCCATTCGTTGGCATACTGGGCACGACTTCGCAAAGGTGATCGCATCGCGAAATAGAGTCGGATAGTATAAGCCACACTGAAGTACCTTCCATGCGATCCTCTTCCCGGAGTGGTGTCCTCCTGCCTTCAGACTGTGTCATAAATAAAGGACACTCTGGTATTCCTCCTGAGGAATACACCGTCTCCAGACAATATCCGGTCATTCAAAGAAAAGGATCGGATCCTCCCAGTGGTAATGTGTCGAGTCCGACTTCAATCGGTCTATGTGGCTCTTGGGCCAATCTTCGGTAACCTTCTTGGAGACAAGATAGTTCACGATATTGGCATACCATGGGGAGTGAGTCGACAACAAAAATCGACTTGTCAGGGAATGATTCTCGAATCGGTGAATCCTCATAAGCATTAAGATCCTCGAGACGGGAGAGGTGCTCAGCTACTACGTTCTTCTTTCCAGGTTTATTATGAATGCCCAAATCAAATTCCTGGATAAGCAGAATCCACCAAAGAAGACGCGCCTTCGCGTCCTTCTTTTCCATTAAATACCGTTGCATTGTATGATCTGTGAACACAACTATCTTGGATCCGATTAAGTGAGATCTGATTTATCCAAGGCAACACTACCGCAAGCATCTCCTTTTCCGTAACTGTATAGTTACTTTGAGCAGTATCAAGCACTTTGCTTGCGTAGTGTATGGCGAACGGGATGTCATCCCTCCTCTGTCCTAACACAACCCCAATAGCAAAGTTTGATGCGTCTCTCATGATCTCAAAAGGCAGAGACCAATATGGGGCTTGTAGGATCGGGGCATCCATTATCATTCCTTGTAACAGCTTAAAGGCTTCAAGACATTTGTGATCAATAATAAACTCCATATCCTTGCCTAAAAGCTTAGTTAGCGGTCGGGCGATTTCAGAGAAATCCTTGATAAATCTTCGATAAAATCCGACATGCCCGAGGAAAGACCGCAACTATTTCACGTTAGTTGGTGGCTGGAGTCGTCTGATCACATCCACCTTGGCAGGGTCAACCTCCATTCCTCTTTTGGAGATGACATGCCCCAACATAATGCCCTCCGTCACCATGAAGTGACTTTTCTCCCAGGAGAGCACCAGATTGACCTCACAACATCGCTTCAGGACTCGGTCCAGATCCCTAAGATAGGAATAGAAGGAATCTCCGTGGATCGAGAAGTCATCCATGAAGACTTCCAGGAATTCACCGACCATTTCGGCAAATACAACAATCATGCACCTTTGAAAAGTACCGGGAGCATTGCATAACCCAAAGGGCATGCGCCTGAAAGCATAGGTACCAAAGGGGCATGTAAACGTGGTCTTCTCCTGGTCCTCAGGAGCTATGGCTACTTGATTGTAGCCCGAGAACCCGTCCAAAAAGTAAAAGAATTCTTTCCTCTAAATCTCTATAAGATCTGATCAACGAATGGTAGGGGGAAATGATCCTTCTTCGTCGCAGCATTCATGCATCTGTAATCCACACAGACGTGCCACGACGTGGGTACTCGTGTCACGATCTCCTCTTTGTCTTCATTGGTGGTCGTTGGAATTTCCGACTTTTTTGGGACAAACGTGGATTGGAGCCACCCATTTGGAGTTGGAGATGGGATAAATAAAACTCGCGTCGTACCATTTCTCTATATCCTTTTTCACTACCTCTCGTAAATTTGGATTCAACCGACGTTGGAATTCACGAGAGGGTTTAGCCTCATTCTCCAAGTAGATATGGTGCGAACAGAGAACGTGATTTATCCCGTGTTGATCGGAGATGCTCTAGCCTATCACCTTATGGTTTTTCTCCGGGATCTCTAGCAAGCGAGATTCCTTCTCCTCGGTCAATCGCGAGCTGATGATGACCGGATACTTTTTATCTTATCCCGCAAGGAAGGCATACTTAAGCGTTGTGGGTAAAGGTTTGAGTTCAGGTAATGTGTGATCATCAAGGAAGTCTAGCTCAATCGAATCTGGCTCTATGTTGGTAGTGGTTGGATCTGTCCTTGAAATTGCTGCTACCAACTCGTTCATCTCTGAAGTCGGATCGTCAAAGGTTTCCAAGCAATCGGTAAAAGCCACGTTCGACTCATCATCCTCATCTTCTGATTGTCTTAAAGAGGGGAGGACTGACAGGCCCAGCTAGGCCTCTAAGTCATCGAAGATGTAGGGGGTGCATATTCTATGTTGCACTCATTTCTAAGGACCTCGCAAACTGACTCATGCACCAGATCTTCTCCAGATGAGAGGGACTCATCGGTGCTAGCTGGGTTCTGTCTCCATGGCCCAACAGTGTCTACATGAATACAATATGCTTCGGACGAAGAGTACTCGGTGCTGGATTCTGAATCCGATCTCTGCCATCTGGTCTGCTTCATCTTAAGTTCATCGTCTCCGCCTGAAGTTTGGAACTAGATTTTTCCAATCTTATAATTAAATAAGGCCCATGTTGTTCTGAGGAAGGGCCTTCCGAATATGATCTGGGAATCACTCCAATTGCGAGGGGCGTTCATATCGAGGACTATAAAGTCCACCATGTACTCCTGACCCTAACCTTTTATGACAACGTTCCTCAATTCTCCCTGGGACCTCTTGATTGATTTATCTGCAAACTGAAGTAGGACTCTGGATTTCCTAAGAGGTCCAAGATTAAGCTGCTCATAGAGGTCTGTAGGCATTAAGTTAATTGAGGATTCGTTGTCAAGGATAGTGTGTGTAAACGCAGTGTCATAGACATGACTCACAACATAATGTGCACCCATGTCTCTTCATTTTCTCGGAAACGAATTCTTTTTACGCAAGTAGTGTCTACTGACAGAACGTGTTTCTCACCATGGCTTTTGGTCTTCCTGCTGACCCTAGTAAGTGTGCATCTCACCTTAAGGTATTTCTGAAATGCATGTGTCATCTCCACATACTTGTCAAAAGGGATTGTGACCTTGATGTGTTTATTGCAAAATTCTGCCATCTCAGGGTCATCGTTTTGTATTTTTTTGATTTTCTTCTTTCCACCCTTAAGAGCTCAGGGGAAAGGGATTATTGATGTCAACTCATATTCCAAAACTGAAAGATTTTCGTTTAAACTAGGATCTGAGTTCTGTACATGACTATGAAACTGAAACTGACTATGATTATGACTAAAAGAAAATTTCTGTTGTAAAATCGGTGATGTGTTCTCCGTGACTGCTGGGACATCCTCCTCAGATGGAGGTGCTGGCTCTTCATCGGTCTCGTTGGACTCACTGTTGGTGCGGTTCCCTTGTTTCTTTGAGGACTCAGAAGTCCTCTTCTTCTGCCAGTGGTGGTGCTGCTGCTGCTCCTCTGCCTCCAAGTTGTCCTCAGGTAGAGACTTGACGGCATCCTTCTCTGGTGCCCGTACCCGATCAGGTACGATCACGGTCCTTCCGCTTCTGAGGGACATATGATTTACATTATCGTACGAAAGAATCTCATGTTCAAATAAAGTGTTATCTGAATAGTATAACTGATCTCGTGGTCGGTTCTGGCATTGATTCAAGTTATTCGGGTTGGCCTGAACCTGGGCGGGAATTGGGGTCTTTGGCGCCATTTGTTGGTCCTGGGTACGGGAGGCACGATTCAAATCGGTTCTCATATCCAGATAGTCATTCTGAATCTGTTGGACCCTATCAGTCAGGGTTTGGATCGCCAAGGTGAGGGACTCCAATTCACTGGTGGGCTGGGCTGGTTGGTGCTGACTCGAGGATGAGTTCATGTATTGGTCCTGCTGGCCATGCCGGTACTGCTACTACTGATGGGAAGGTGGAGGGTCATGCTGGCCCGAGTGGAATGTGCGTTGCTGCTGATGGAGCTGCTGAGGCTGGTACCCTTATCCGGGTCGGGACTGTATGAAGCGCGGTGCAAGGACGGAGTTGTTTTCCTGGTAAGCTAGGGAAGGTCGGTGTGGCTGACTGTTCCATATCCCTGACTGTCTGCTGACGTGGTCATGGTTGTACCATAGCCCGTTGATCTCGAACACCGACGGAGGCTCCTCGTATCTTGTCTCCACTTATGGGGGTGCGTTCTGGTCCTGCTGAGTGTATGTCTGCTCCTCTACCCAGCTACTCTGAGGCCCCGGTGCCTGTTCCTGTGCAAGACGAACTCGGTGTACAGGTACAGGTGGTGCAGAAGGGGCAGGTAGCCTTATCTTTGCTACCTTCTTAGTAAGTTCCTCCACTTATTTCGGCAATCGCGAGAGTGCCTCAAGGTCAGAGACCCTATTGTGAATCTGCTCGACCATGGTTAATTTATCAGCTATTATTCCCATGCTAGAGATGAGGTCGTCCGTCAGATCCGTTATAGTCCTCCTAGTTGTCGCGTTGGATAGGCTTGAAGGAGACAACTGATAGGCCCTGGTGGCTTGCGATCTGCCTTTTTTCCGCCATCTGCTCTAGGATCTTCCATACAACATCTTCATTTTTGTTCAGATAGCTTCCTCCACAGGCAGCACTCACTAACCCCTGCATCTCTGGGATCATGCCACTGAATAAGGTCTGGACTAAGATTGTTTTTGTAATGCCGTGGCAAGGGCATTTCTGCGTTAAATCATTAAATCGGTCCCATGCTTCATGAAATGGTTCAGTGGGTCCCTGGGAGAAACTAATGATCTTGGTTCTTATCTGGTTAGTCCTACTGAATGGGTAGAACTTCTTCAGGAATAGGTCCTTGAACTGCATCCAGATCGTACATCTCACCCCGAGATTCTTCAACCAATGTGCGGCCTTATCTCATAAGGCAAACGGGGTGACCTTCATCCTGATGTAATCTTGCCCAACCCTAGGGTGACTAAGGTTGTTGCAAACCAGCTCGAAGTCCCTAAGGAAGGCATATGGCTCTTTGTTGGCATTTCCATTGAACTTTGACAGCAAGCTCAAAAAGTGGGGTTTCAGCTCGAACGCTTCAGGGGGGACCTCACCTACTAGCCAACTATGTATTTCATTTTCTGTGGGATTGTAGGCGTCTACAATCAGTCGGTCAATTCCTTCAGCCTCGATCACATGTCCCATTCTTGCCATCAGTTCTACATTTAGCTGCTCGACCCTAGCTAGCTAGGCCAGGATTTGGATCATTGGATCCTCTCTGTGTTCCTCGTCGTCAGGGTTTTTCTTTGACATTTTGTCCTCTTTTCCTGGGTAAAGAAGATGGTATTGGTTAGAGGACATATCAAGGAAGGGATTCTTACTGAGGTGATGGTCTTCCTCGGTGAGATCAGAGGAGAGAAAAGGGTTGGTTTGAGAGTAACCACCCTGGGTTTGAGGGATCCAGAACTCAAGCGAGTCATGAGCTCTGGTTGGTCCAATTTGCGCTTGGACAAGTGAAGATGAGCTTCGTGGGGGGCTCAAAGAGAGATTGGCGAAACGGGAGTCGATATCCCCCAGTCAATCATCTTGGATGGCGAGAAGAAGAATCAGGAGTTCTAAGTGAAAGATAGGATTGTACTCCTACCTAAAGCAGACAATTTAATCCAAACCTTGTATTTTCACACTCAACACGTTGAAGGACTCGAAACCGAGTCTGATTAATCTGGTTGATTTTAAGTGTGATTTTATCAAACAAATAGCAATGGTTACGCAACCTAGAGGGGAGCCGGCTAAAAGCCGGATGTGTCTCCCCTGTTTAACCTGTCGTCTTAGATACCAACACCCTTCTTTTCTTCGCTCCTATCCCCAGCCAAAAGTTCAATGACCTGCCCCTATCTACCTACAGAGTAGGCGGAGGCTGACAAGGTTGTAACTTCGCCCCCTATTTACCTGCCATAGCAGGCGGAGGCAACTAGCAACTTGTCGCGGTGCACTACAATTTCGCCCCTATCTACCTACCGGAGTAGGCGGAGGCTACTTGGCGCTGGTCAGTTGAACCCAAAGCTCAGCCGTTGATATTTGCTCAGATTGGGATACACGATATGGAAAGTGGGGACTTGTGGCTCTACCCTAGGGTGCTCACACTCTAGTTCCCTCACTCAGCCTGAAAACAAGGTCGGGATTAATTTCCCGCAAGCAGAATTTTCGATTTTATTGAATTTTTTTGGTCAATTTCGTTTAGCAGTCCCAGTTTTAAGTTAGGTTATCACTGAGTTAGTCCAACCACAAAGCACGCCTATCATCCAGTCCCAATTTCCTTTTTTTCTAAGTTTTGAAAAACCAAGAGAAAGGATTCAAGAAAAGACGATGCACGATAAATCAATGATGGTATGCAAAGTTGAGAAGACTTACAGTGATCCCTTTGCTTGTATGCAGGATGCAGAACAGAATTGAAAACTTTACACTACATGCAAATGCAGACGATAAAATCTGCTCCTAGACAGGAAGTTCTATTAGCGCGTGAAGAATAGATTAAATTTGACTAGATCTGCGGTCTAAGTGTGTCTTTTATGTGTAAAGTGTGGTCCTAGAATATTACAAGCACAAGCAAGTCCTAAAGTGGCTCTAAGAGCCGCAAGTGCAAGCCTAATCTAAAAAGCAATCCACACAACACACGAGGACACATTTCCGCTATTTTTACACGTGCGAGAACCAAAACGGGAACCACTGGAAAGGATGCAAAAATAATGAAAAATGAAAAAAAGTTACAAGTTCTCACAATCACTCAAAATATTCAAATGCAAGCTCCTCGAAGCACCTTCGACTCCTCGTGTTCCTCGCACAAAAATAAATTGAGGTCAGATAAAGGAAGACATAAAATACTCAAAAATAAATGACAGAAAAATAATAACAAGAAAGCCAGGCATTAGACTACTCGAGGATGGAAAATCAAACCCTCAAAATTCTCTAGAAATTAACCTAAGTCGTGCCTACCCAACAACGGTGCCATTTTGACGAGGCTCGGACTACCCTTGTTAATTTAATCAAATTAATGGTCAAATTAATAGTTAGATTTGTTGCAGTCGGGTAATCAAGGCTACGTCAAAAATACCACTTTAATTAATGTTCAATTAATCGTGAGCGGCAGATTTATTTTACTTGGGAAAGCCCAAGGTCGAACTCAGGGAGGCAGATGTCTCCTTAGGTGAATTTTAAGTAAATTCAGAGGTCAGATTTTCAGAGGGTTATTTTTGGTCTTTTTTAGCAATTTTTATGCAATAGAGGAAAGAAACAATGCAATTTCATGCCAATTTTACAAGTTAAATCAGAAAGATATCCAAATGAAGTCCAAAAATTATGAAACTTGGCCAGATGATGGAATGCTATGAACCTAAGTGTCTACAATTTTTCTATTATTTTTTGACTCTAAATGAATTTACTATGAATAAAATATAAATGCAAAGTAAATTTTACAAAATTATTTTTAATAAATACCAAAACACATTATTTCTATATATAAAAATTATCCTAGATGGATCTAAGTATGATGAATCCAGGAAAATTAATAAACCTAAAATTCTATGTGAATTGGACCTATTAAAAATCAATTGAGAAAATCACTATTTGATTTATTTAGGCCTCGTGATGCGTGCAAATGCAATGATTTTTGGGCACAATGTAGAGTAAATTATCTTAAATCTAATATGATTTTATAATGATTTTTAGAGCAATAAGGAATTTAATATGAATTAAAAAGCACACAGTGGGCAAAATATAGAAAATTTCACCAAATTAGTAATATTAAATTCCAGAGAAGGTACAAAAACAAAACACATGTCACATAAGATAAAAGACAAGTTGGGCTACAACATGTAATTTTTAGAATTTAAAATGATGCTAGATGGACACCTAAACATGCGTGCAAAGATAGAGACCCAATTGCAAATGCAGAAAATAAAAACTCTGAAAATAAAGCATGCTGACAGGGACTTAAATGCAATTCCCTATAATGCGGAGGATGTGGATGCAAATTTCCCACAGAGTCACGCGCTCCTCATGTGACACGCTTGGCAGGGACCAAATTGCAATTTCCAAAACCTTCGAGGGCCTCTGTGCAAAATACCCAGCCCTCACATGGGAAGCATATGTGAGGCTAGGCTCGGACGTCGATCGAGGCTCGAGAGGCTCGGATTAGCCTCGGGTCTGCTTCGGTTGCTCCAAGCCTAGGGTCAGGGAAGAGGCTCGGAGGAGGATACGTGGTGCGATGTGGACCATTGGATTAGTGTGTATCCAACGGCTGCTGGAGCTGCTGGCGTGACACCTCTAGAGTCGTCAGATCGCAATGATCTAACAGTGTTGATGACGTCGACGTGGCTGACTATTGACCGTTGGATCGAGATAGATCCAACATAAATTGGAGCTCGGGGCAACTACTACGTGGCGCGGCGAGGGCCATCAGATCGAGGCGATCCAATGGTGGATGGGCTTCTTCTTCTCCGGTCTGCCGCCTCCTACAGTGGACTTGGCGGGGCTCCGGTATTGAGCTCCTTGCTCCGCATCCTTCTCCCGTGCTCGGTGTAGCTCGTCGGCAGCTCCTGGATAGCTCGGACTGATCGTGGAAGTGCCAGGAAGCCGCCGGAGGTCCTAGGAGTGGCTGGGGAGGTCTGAACGCCGGTGGCGGTGAAGCTCGATGCAGCTCCGATGGTGATTCCGACCAATGAAGTGGAAGGCCCTACAAGGTTAGCCTGTGCAAGAAAAGAGGTGCTTTGTGCTCTTAGAAGGTGCGCGAGTGCGGCAAGGCCTGGGGGGTGAAGCGGTGGTGGCCGGAGGTGGAGTTCCGTCGTAACCCGGCGGAGCTTCGATCGGGTGAAGTACGAGGGGTCGTCAGGGCAAACTAAGGAGCACGCGAAGATCAGAGATTCGAGGTGAAGCTCGGTGGATGGTCAGGAGAGCGTGAAGATGAGCGGAGCGGAGGAATAAAATCAGAGAAAGACCATGAAAAACAAGAAGGAGATTGAAGAGGAAATGGAGGTGTCTAACTGGGGTCAGAAGCTCAAGGAGGAGCCTCCTGGTCTTCGCTCAAGGGCCGGTAGCTTCCCGAGCTCGTGCAGCTCTTCGGTGGAGCTGTGACACGGGGAGTTGGTCATGGATCTCGCTAGAGATAAATCCTGTCGTCGCTCGCTTCTAAGCCCAAATCACTGTCATTGATAGGTAGAGGGTAGCTCTAGGTTCTCTCTTGCAATGGCGGATGAGCGTAACGGTGGCCAGAGGTGGGGGTTTTACAGAGAGAAGGTGGAGGTGGCAGTGATGGAGGCATTAGGTTTGTGGGGTGCGTGAAGCGAGGAGGAAGGGGATCATGGAGGACATGGAGGTCGGAGAAGATGAAAGGAGTGGGGGCTTCATCGTGGGGTGATCAATGGGTGGAGAGAGTGGTTGTGGTGGCAGAGAAAATAGGAAGGGGGCGGTGAGCGCGTGGAGTGGGCGACGTGCGCAAGGGATGTGGCCTGAGGTGGAAGATGATCTTGGGACCGTTGGATCTTGTGATCCAACGGCCTAGATCGAGGCACTAATGAATGGTTTGGATCAAATCAGGGAGGTATGATCGAAGGGGTAAGGGCGTGTGACATGTGGCGAATGGAGAGAGCGGCATTGAACAACGGCTAGGATGAGATCTGGAGGTCGAATCTAACGATAGAGGACACGACGGGAAGGAGTGGCTGAGATGGAGTCCTTTCGACCTCGATCGTGCGGCTAGGCGAGTCATACGTGGCACGTAGGCGCTAGCAGACGGAGGAGATATGATCTGGAGATGATCGAAGAATGGATGGCCCAGATCTGGACAGAAGGGAAGGGATCGGACGGCGGAGAAAGAGGGGCGCGTGGCGCGTTATGAGTGGGTCGTGTGGCGCAACCAGAGGGCACCACATGGCCTGATCTGAATGGCTGAAAGAAAATGTGGAATAAGAGAGAGAAGATGGCTGGATTTGGAAAAACTCAAAACATGAAAGTTGTAGATCTCGATGAGATCTACAAGTTTCATGTTGACCAAAAATGGAGATGAGGTCAATGAAAATACTAAAATACAAGGGTACAAATATACATACATATAATGTACAATGGGCTCCCAAAATCCATTTTTTGCATACGAGCTCTGATTTGAATGAAATTGGTCTCATTTTAAAGGTCTCTGAATATGTATTAATTTAAAAGTAAGTAGACCTAGATCGGAGGTTGTATGAGATAGATATGTGCATTCTAAGGCCTAAGGTCTCCACTAGGTTTGGGGTTTTATTAGGTAATTTTAGAAGTTTGAAATTTTTGACCTTTTCCTTGTATTATTAGTTAGTAATATATACACATAGTATAGAGTTGGTTTTTATTAACTTTGGAGTGAGTATAAAATACAAATAAATAGGTGAATAATTACAAGTGAATTGGGCTTCTTATTTAATGCAAATATGAATGCTAAAATGCAGATATTACTTATGCATGCATGAACGCTAATTATGCAATATAAGGGCAAATATGCAGCTAATTACTCAGGAACAAGTCTCTATTTTCAACTCATAGTGATGAATTAGAGATTCATCAGGGGAGATCCACCATCACTTACACTGTACGAGTCAGATTCATAGTAGTAAGGGTTTGTGTATGAGTTGAAATATTTCTGACCTAGCTATTGAGGAGACTTGAGCAGAGTTTTAGGATTCTCAAAGGCTGTTGGATTTCAAATCTGATTCCCATTAAGGTTCTGACCGCACTAAAATTCCAAAGGTCCGAGTTAAGCTCCAAACTTTGATTTTTTGAAGACAAGGGTAATCATTAAATTAAATCCAATTTTCTTCTTCTTTTTTTTCTTTGTTTTTCTTTTTCTGCACTTATTGCATAAGTGTTTGCTAGGGACTAGCAAAGGCAAGTATACAGGGATGATGAATCTCTGTTTCGTCATCTTTATTCTATCATTTTGGCCTTAAAAACCTAGTAAATGCGTGTAAATAGGCTTAATTTAGGCATTTTATCATTCATGCATATTTGTGTAAGAACTGTATAAAACACTGCTTTTAAAGCCAAAATTATAGAATAAAGAAAATAGAAAAAAAAGAATAAAATATTGTAAATATTTTATAACCCGAAACCCCGAGACCTAGGCATCTCGATGACTAGGTCGACAAGGATAAAGTAGGGGGAGATAAGGGCCAAAAACCAATAAAAACATCTTTTATTTTGTTCATTTATTCTTTATTTTTGGGACCTATTTTTGGTTCCACTTTTTATACTTCAAATAAAGACACTTTGTACATGAAAGTTGTAGATAATTTAATATAGAAAAATACAAAATTGATTTCACCCAAAAATAATGTACAAATAAAAAGTTATGATCTGAATAAAATTCCAAAACCCTAACTTCCCAGACCTGTATCTCTCAAAACTCAAAATATATCAAAATCACCTTTAATTGTATATAACTTTTAGTAAGCTATTTAATGATGGTGGTTTCATATTTTTTGGAGTTACGATTTGAAAGTTGTGTTTCGGACCCCTATTGTATACTTATACTGATAAAAATATTCATTTTATTTATTATTCATTATTTTTATAATTTTATATATTTTTATAATTTTGTAAATATTATTTATAATATATGTGTATATTAAAATAGGAATAAAATACTAAATAAAACACAAAAAAATACTTATATGAAATACATAGGTATAATACCTATATCTATACCTATAAAGAATATACTTCTATTTATTTAATTATACATAATACATCCAAAAAAATAAAATAAAAATATATTTAAGTGTATAAAATTAAGTTATAAATATATAAATTAAAAAACAAAATTAATAAAATTAAGAATACAAAATAAAAATAAAAGATTAAAATATATAGATAAATATACCTATATAGCTCATAAAAGGTAACTTATAATTTTAAACATATAAAAAATAAATAAAAATCATAATAAAATACTTCATAAAATAATAAACATTTTTTATTTAATAATCCAAAATTAATAAAATCGTTTATTATTTTTAATGGAATTTACAAATCTTTTTTCCAAGATTTTTTCTAGTTGGTCCATGTGGACCAACCAGATTCTTCCCTTGGTTGACCTCGGTCAACTCTCTGACCAAGGTCTGGCTCTGTGTCAGTTACGTTTTATGGCCATTTTCTCGATTTTTTTGAGGCTCGCTCTTTCATCTTTTCGCGTCACTTCCTTCTTGACTTTTCGTCACCATGCATCCATGATTCACGCCCTGGGCTCTTTTCGATCTTTGGATCACTGAGATGCCTGCTATGCCTCGTTCTTCGAGCCGCCAGAACCATCTGTACAAAAATCTCCCCTCCTCTTACTTTGCGAATTGAACCCTCTTCTGACCGTTTTTTGCCCTCTTTTTTGCGATCTCAGGACTAGAGCTCGTGACAGGAGCTCCTCCAGCTCCCTGGAGCCGGGTTAGGCGTGTCGCAAGGCGGTCTCCACCTACCTCCACCGGCCACCGGTGTCGAGGTCCTATCTCAGGCATTATTAGCCTTTGAGGTTCGTTTTTCTGTATGTTTTCTTACATTTTTTATTCACCGTAGTCGTAGGATTAAAGCCCTATCCTCTGTTTCTTTTCTTTTCCGTCGAATCACTCCACTACACACTCCCCGGAGCTCCGCTCTGGTTTCCTTCCATTTCACCATGCCATCCCATCTCCGCCCTTTTCGCCCACCAGAGGGTCGCGACAGTTTTCCCATGATCGCGACCCTCTTAACTCTTTTTTGCAGGTCCAAGGACTTTAGAAGCAGCTGGTGCTCGTTTTGAGGAGTCGTCGTGATACTTAGAGCCCCTCAGCTCCTCCGCCCCTGTGCGCAACCTTCGGCCACCGCCGGAGATTTTTGGAGCCTCCAACCGCTAGAAGGACCATCCAGTGAGCTCGTTGGCCATTTTGGAGCCCTTGAGCATGTCGGAGGTTGAAGATCGAAATCGGGGAAGATCGCCTCGCCGACGTTCCTTCCATGTTCTTCCTCTGGGGCCATCTGTCGTTAGATCGAGGCCGACGCTCCAGGTATACATCAGTCATCGGATCACGCTCGCCCGCACCGTCCGATCATCTTCAGCAATCTAATCTCAGCCGTCAGCGGGCGAAGCGGTACCAGTCGTGGGATCTTCGACGCGTGGCAAGTGAAAGAGCATCCGCTGTCGGATCCGCCAGTGCTTTGGGTATTTTGCCAGATTCACCCCCAAGCAATTTTGTATTTACTTTTAGTACATAATCTTCCCTCGACAGTTTAATATTTGTGTAAATTTTAAAGCATAGCCCCAAGCTCTACCTTATTTACAAAGAGGTCCTTGGCCACGTCACCTCACGTGACTCGCGCATGTGAGGCGAGTGGCTATTTTGCAAAGGACCCCCTGGGTTTCTGTTATTGCTATCCAAACCAGAAACTTTTTTATGCAGTTATAAATTTCTGGTAATTTTGCATTTTAGCCCTCAGGTTTTTGTTAATTGCATACTAGTCCCTGCCAGGTCACGTGCTCTAGGCACGTGAGTTTAGCGAATTTACAAAAATAACCCTGCAGGTTTTGGATTTACTTTTTGGTCTAGAAATATTTTTAATTAGTTATAATTCTCTGGAAAAATTACAACTTGGCCCCTGGACATTGACATATTTACAAAAATATCCCTATCAGGGTTGGATTTTCTATTTATTATCTTTAATTATTTCATGCATCTATAAAATCCTAAAAAATCCATAAAAAATAACCTATCATTCTGTTGCATTGCATTTTCATTTCATATTTTTATTTTGCATTTTTGTAGCATTATAATATTTATAAAAAATCAAAACATGCATTTCCATCTCTGTTTGCATTAGAAAATTCATAAAAAATTATAAATACTTCTTAAAAAAATCCCCTAAAAATATATTTTATGTATTTTAGTGTCTTTAACTTTTAGACCAAAAATCATTTAAAAAATACAAAAGAAAACTCATAAAAATTACAAAACCCAAAAAACTTTCTAAAAATATTAAAAATTCTAAAAATCCTAAAAATATAGTTTCCATCCCTAAATTTTCTCTATTTTATTATCTTTATTTTAAAATTAATTTGGAGAATTTTGGTTACTAGTTGATATTTTTTATCTCCATTTTAATCTCGGATATTTATTTTATTCCATGTTTTTAATATTTGTGATTTTAAAAATACAAAAAATTAGCAAAAATATCGAAAAATCACAAAAACATTAGAAAATTTTAAAAATCATAAAAATATCTTATTTCCTAATTTTTGATTATTTTAATTTTTATAAATACATTATCTCTTTCCCATATTGTATATATATCTTTTTTCATAGAAAAAGAAAATATAAAAAAATATGAAATATAAAAAAATAAATATCAGAAAATTAAAAAGAAAATATAAAAATTAAAATTAAAGTTTAAATAATAAAAATTTTAAACCCACAAAAAATAATATATATAGACAAATCATCATCTTCACTTTTGCACATTGATTTGCTTCGATCTACCTGTTTGCTTCCTGTGTTTGGCACTCTACCCTACTTGCACTATACATATATTTTGTAGAGATATAATAAATTTTTACTCCGCACACTTACTTTCATTGCTTGATTTATTTGTTGTGGGTTAATTGTTGTTTGAATTTGGATTTCGTGAGTGGTCACCTCAGCGACACTGTGATCCTACCTTGTGTGGACTACTTTAGATCGTCACAAAATCCCGTTCAACATGGAGTTACGGGCTAGCACATGCGTGGCGGAGCGAGGTTGCAGCACTGGCGACGGTGGATCTCTCCGCTCCTTCTCTGACCCTCAAACTCGCTCGATGGCGGAGAAATGAGAACTCTGTCACAGCTCTCGAAAACTCAAAGGTGGAAAAATGAAGCAAATGGTGGATAGGGTCTCGACGGAGGTTGGGTGCCCTATTTATAAGGTTGGAAGCCTCAAAGCCCACACCACTGGATGACATCATCAGCGTGGGCTCTAGTCACTGAGAGGTAGTTGGGCCACCTGCCTAACGACCGGTGTTTGGAGGCATTAACGGCCGGAGGAGGCAGGCGCGATGGGGAAGAAGGAAGAAGAGGAGCGAGTGCAGGAAGGGGGAGGCGCATGAGAGAGAAAAAAATTATAATAAAATAAATTGATAATTAATTAATAAATTAAATAATTAATAACT
Organism: Ottelia alismoides; assembly: GCA_037367405.1. NCBI lineage: Eukaryota > Viridiplantae > Streptophyta > Magnoliopsida > Alismatales > Hydrocharitaceae > Ottelia > Ottelia alismoides. The sequence goes on from JAZKJV010010275.1 coordinate 1,364,287, forward strand.
AATTAGATGGATAATTAGATTAAACAAATTAATTGAATATAATCAAATAGATAATTAATTAATTAATTAAGTAATTAAGTAAACAAATAATTATATATATTAAATAAATAATAAAATTATTTAATGAAATAAATATGTAAAATTTTATTTGTTTTAATTTAATAATAAAATATGAATAGAGTATATAAATATATTGAATGACATATATTAAATAGGATAAAATTAAAATACATTGTATAATTTATAATAATAGGGTCCTAAAATCCACTTTTTGTATATTAACTCCGATTTTAGTAAAATAAGTGTCATTTGATAGATAATTCTATAAAATGAACTTTAAAAGTGACTACGTTCAATTCGGAATCCATATGACCGAGTTATGAGGTCTGGAAAACTTAGGTCACGGCTTTATGGCTTCAGGATTTATTGGCATTTTTTTAATAAATAGTATTTTTAATATTTTTATACTGATTTTTAGAAACACATTAGAAAAGAAATTAAGTTAAACTGAGTTAAGAATAATTAATTAGAAAAATGGGAATTTATATACATATAATACATATAGACAAGGGGCCCAAACGCCAAAACTCATTTAATTTATTCATTTTTTTATATTTATAGTAAATATTATTAATTATAAAATGAAGTATAAATGTGAGCTTGGTCAATTTAAAGTTTTCTATAAATAGTTATGAACCTTGGAAGTCGACTTTTATGACTTTTGCGGTTCATCTTAATTAATTGATTATTCATTAAGTAATTTTTCTGATATTTTTATAAAATAATATATATTTTTATGAACAACTTTTGTTATGAAAATATTTTGGTTTGAAATTTTTTTGATGATAAATAAAATATGTGAAATTTTTACAATGTGAAAATGTGTTTATGTATGTTTATGATCTTGGTTCTCTGACATTTTTATACATTAGGATCCTTATCTCCCTCTACGTATTTATTTTGTCAACCAATTCAATATTGACCTGGTCTTGGGGTTAGGATCAGTCTGTATATATTTTATATACATCCTTCTTTGTTTTTTATTTTTTAATATTCTCTTTATTATTTTATTTTGGATAAAATAAGTGTTAAATATGTAATATTAATAATTGTGGTTAGAATGTTAATTAGTGAGAATTAGTGAATATTTAAATGTATTTTACCAAGGATTTTGGCCAAAAATGAAAGAATGAAGGCGATGAATCATAGATTCATCATTCCCCTATACTTTACCTTTGCTAGTTCCTTAGCAAACACTTGTTTTATAAATAATTGCAAGAAAAAAAGAAAAAGAAAAAGGAAAAATAAAAGAACATAGAATATGCTTGTTTCTTTAAATCGAATCTCACTTCACCCAAAATCCAGAACTTGGATTAGGCCTTCGGATTAATAGTATGTCGGGACCTCATTAGAATTAGGATTTAAGACTAAACAACCCTCAAGTTCCATCCTTATCCAAGTTCACCTCAACAACCAGCTTAGATCCGCCCATTCATTACTGTGTGTGAAGGGTATTACCTCTTCCTGCTTAAAGAAGCGAAGAGACTGCCCAATCCAGTAATACACTCCCATTAGGCCCTCGTCCAGCTACTCGATCCTCGAAGAGGCAGGTATTTCCTTCTAAGATCAGGTCGTGTTGTGTCCACAATCAAGTAGAGAGAGAAAAAAAGAATGTGAAGAGAGCTGGAGGGTGACCAGTATAGTCACATCTCCTTATGAAGCTCAGCCAGTTTAGCCAAGTCTCCACTAAGATAATGCATGCTTTCTGAAGCTTGGACCATTGTGGTCATATTTGTAGTTGGTGTATTTGGCTTCTTTTTGGTCAAAAATATTTGTTGCACTGCATTGATCTTTTGTGCCCTGGCGGTTATAGAATATTTTATTTCCGTCCATATTTTGAGGCCTTGGAAAAAATGTGCCAGCATATCCTTCCCTCATTCGAAGATTTATTTCAACCCCACTCTCCCGTCTTTAGACGTCTGCGTTACTAGACAAGGATGGAAACACACCATCAAATATGGACTGCCCTTCACAATCCCATGCAAGTTGAGCAAAGTGTAGAGTGCATGAGTTCAAAATTGGTTCAAATAGAGAAGAATTAAATGGATGACAACATGTGTCCTACTTAGGCAAGTTTAAATTGAATTCCGAACACGGTCTCATGGAACCCAAAGAATTAAGTCGAAAAATACCCGAAGAGTCTTACTTCCAGTTCCTAATAAAGTCCATTTAGAATTAAGTGGATTAAGGTCTAAACCAAGTTCCATCTCTCAGACTTAGATCCATTCGGTTCAAGAATCAAACTTATTCTGAAAAATGCGAATGAATGCAGCAATTTTTTTATGACGTGAATTTTTCGGATTAAGCTTTTTATGTGATTTTTAAAAGAATTTCTGTAAATTTTTATTGAATTTTAAAACTTATAATTTTTAAAGGAGTTAGTGATCTAAATCAATTTACATAAATTTTACAAGAATATATATAGATTTAAATTAATTAAACTATGGTGTTAAAATCACAATAATATATATATAAATATGTAATAAAAATAAAGTTAATAAATGTGTAATATAGTTGAATTGAAATGCAAACCGAGCGTGCAGAGCAGTACTCTTAAGACTGACTTATTGAGTAAAGTGCGAGTGATAACCTCAGATGAAATGTTGATAGTGAGGCTTTTTCTCTTTTATATGAGTGTATATATTGTGTGTATTACTAATAAGTAATCATGTGTATCTATAGGTGAACCACCAGGTTCCACAAGGTAAAAGATTAATACGGAAAATACAAAGGCTAGAAAATAAATCAAGATCTCTTTAATAGAAATTGAAAATGGTTAGAAATCAAGCAGATTCCTGAATAGATATTTATCTAGTGAGCCGATGGCCGAAATATTTAGATTAAACAATTTGGCTATTGATTGATTGATCAAATACGTTAGAGAAATTGGTCAAAGTATCAAGTTATCGATCAATCACATAACGTCAATCACATAACGTTGACTAATAAATCAATTGAAACATTCAAAAAGTGACCGATCAAAATTTAATATCGATTAATTAAACACTAAAAAATAAGGACAAATGATCAATTAAGTATACAATGATGGCCAATCACAGAATTGCGAGGGATTAAAAGTGATTGATCAAATCAAAAAAGATGATCAATCGATGGCTATTAGAGAAAGGTGGACCAAAAATTTGGTGGTGTTAGAGAAAAATCCTAGCATGGTTATATGTTACATATGCATATGTATTAAGACTATTATATGGTCATATTACAAAAGCTTTTTACTTCTTTGAGTTGTCCTCATCTTTCTGCTTGTCTTTTAGATATTCTGCATTCCCTCATTAAATAATGTGCTTGATCAATTAAGTGACTTCTACTTTGTCTCTTATCCTCCATAAATTTGCTCCATTATGCTAGGATATAAGCTACCATAAAATCTGCAATACTCTATACTAGAAAAGTATGTTATCTTCAGAAACAATGTAATAGGCATGTCAAATTTTTTTCTAACACGAAAAACAAGCAGTGCACAAATCTAAACAAATTTTCAGGGTAGGGTCTGCGGATGTAGCTGGGTGGACAAAGCCATAACAGGCCTGGTTAAGAATGTGAACAATCGCTTGCGGGCACGAGTGGACTTTGCTATCCTGGATAAGATGGAGCCTACCTCATTGAGTTCGAACCTATGAATCTGGGCTGGTGGAGCACGACCACTATGTGGGCTAGCCCTTGCGCCTAGAGATTGAGCCCCTAAAGCCCTGAATGCAATTGCACTAGATCAACTGAGATTGTTGTTATTGTTTTATTGTATTTTTTAGTTAAGAAGTTAAGTGTGTATAAATAATATTTGATTATGTGTATATATAATCTATTTTTTTTGTCTTTCAATTGCTTTTTGTATTTTATTTTTTATTTTAATTAACTTATTTTAATTTTATATTTCATTTAATATTTTTAATTTTTTACTATTTAAAATCTGGTTAGCAGGGCTGAAGTTACTATTTTGGACTGTCTGGGCCTGCTGATAATAAGACATTGTCAACAATAAACAACACGAGCCCAATTTGTGCATCAAAATGCAATCTACACACTTTTTAATAAAATAAAACTGGGTCGTCACCGTCTAAAATTTTGGACAGCTCCCAGAGATCACTGCATAGTGACTCGTTTGCCGAGGACAAGGAGTGTTTATCTATTGGAATCACATCTTATCTTAATCATTCACCTTTTTTTCTTGAGGAGTCCACCCTCCCTTTTTTTATAGGTTGAATAAATCATTTCTCATTCATCCATTCTATCAAAAAAATAATATATTATATCATCATATCATTTAAATATTTTAAACTACTCAACTTCTACTCAATTTTCCAAACTTCAATATAATCACATCACAACAACTACTCATTTTTCCAAACTTTAATACAATCGCATCACAACAAACCCACTAACCCCTAACCCTCTAGGCAGACGCTAAAACACAAAAGGGTTTACCTTCCCCTAGTTTAACATGGCTAACCTAACAACCAAACGCACCCTTAAGGTTGCAGGTGCGGGGTGTGCCATTTTTGATAAAAAAGGATCCTCTGTTGTAGGGTCTACTGCAACAGACTCGTAGAGACGTGGCCCGTTCGATCTTTATCGAGCGGTTCCCACGAATTACACTTTTTGTGGGCACTGACCGTGTGAATTTGTAGGAACCGTTCGATCAAGATCGAGCAGCCCATACCTTTACTGTAGAGTCTGCTGCAGCATACCATGCATCATAGGATCCATTTCCCATTTTTGAAGCAATTTCTGTAGCATAGCCCCTTGTTCTTCCTTTTTGACAAACATAACTACCGGGGTTGCTGTAATTTGCGATTGGTTTCTATTCCAGTGTGTCAAAGGAATTGGTCGTTTTGAATCTCTGTAGCTCTTCAATTTTACATGACGATCTGTTTGCTTCTTATTACTCCCTTCAATGGTTCCCATGGTGGTTTTCTTCTTTTCTCTGGAAAGTAAATGGGTTCTGTCGGAGGCCTGAATAAAGGATGCGGATGTCGCTATTAACCTCGAGTAAAAGTCTCTGTCATGTAGGCCACCCTTCTATGATTGACTATGCTACGATCGAGATCCAACATATATTACGTATACTCAAATTATTTGGATGATGATGTCTGTTGGTTTGGATTTTTACATCTGAATATGTAACAGTGGAGCTGGTGTAGTATACTTCACTTTGGTTTTACGATGATGACTTGGACTGCAAATGGTTTTCCAGCAAGTATGTGTATTTCTCAGTTACATCCTTTCTTGTGCAACGTCGTGTTTACCCTGTAAATGGGCATCGATGTGTTCCAATTCCAGCTATCGATACTGTTCCACATGGTCCTATGCACACATGCGTGGTCTGCATCTTGAGCCTTAATGGCCTACCAAAGGTGCAGACCATACGCGATGCAAGAGAAAGCAGAGCAAATGAATGGATTTGAATGATGCCTATATGTACGCATCACATTATTATTTACTTCACCCGAGGAGTTGGAAAAAAAATATGGAGAACGTGGAGAAGCTTCTTGTTATCTTGAATGGACGTACAATGGGATCCCACAATCCTTCAGGATCCACCGTCGAGGGAATAATGGAAATGAGATGCCTCCCTATTCGATTGGAATGCATGTGTGGTACTTAAGGACCTTCTTTTCCCATGTTTCACATCAAATGGAAATAAGACTAATCGTCCTGCAATTGATTGCCGCTACGTCCCGATCTGAGTGGACTGGACTGGTTACCACTTGCAGAGAACGAGTATTATTCTTTTTGGTGGTGATTAACAGATTAAGAGCGTTGCAACTTGCATGACCACGGGATCATTTTTAATATAGCTGAATCTCGGATAATAATCTCTGCATCTATCTTACCTATTTAGTTAGTTCACCTGATATAAACTATACGTGCATGGATGGTCTATTTTCTTTTTGGACGTGAACTTATACACATGCAAATGCGTAATACGTATGGATTTAAGTGAAAAGATATGGATGTTTTTATACAACTTCTGGTGCGTCTGCTGAGCCCATGTGGCGCAGTTAGAGATCCATGTCGCTTCACTCTATCGACCACTTATTAATGGTGGTGCCTTGCGATGGTGCTCTTCCCCCTCCACCATCAATGGTGGGGCACCTAAACCCATCAAGCATCGAATGCACCTCCCACTCCACCATCATTGCATCTCCCTCCCCCTGCACGAAACCCATCAAGAGCTTTATGGTACATCACTCCACATGGGCAGCTAACATTCCAAGGAGGAGAAGAAGAGTTGGTTTCAAGCGAATTTGGTTGGATTGTTAAGCATTTGGATTGGGTTTGTGGGTCCAACTGAATAAAAAGCTATTGCATGTATACAACTTATAACTTCCGAGGAATCACAGAACGTTTCTCCACGATGACCTGCAAGTTGTATCCCGACGAACAAACCTCGACCTTTAAAAAAATGCTTTGCAAGGGCATCACATGGCTTAATCATTCAAAAGACGAATGATTTTTTAGTGGCGGAGGGCAAACATAAAAAAAGAATCGCATGATTGTACAGATATTACAAGGTTCACCTGTAATTGACTGTCTTTGGACAGCATCGATGCGAAGAGAAGAATGGAAGTACCGATGATTACAGACGGCTCAAACTATAACATCCATTTCTTAACTAGCACTTTAAATTTGACTGGAAAGAATGAATTTCTTTACATTTGAAGGATTATGATTCAAGATATATCAACATTTGTATTTGAGTGAGGTCTTATCCAATAAGCCCGCAAAGAGTGAATGGCCATGCCTTTCGTTGAAGAAGTAGATCTGAAATGAAGCTAACACCCCGATTACAGCCCCATGAATAATGCATGGAATCTGATCGTAATAAGTGGCTTGTATTCCTCTGGCATTATTTGGGTCCGACATGCGATCATCCTTTCATGGCATGCTAAGATTCTGGATTGGTGCATCTGTCCTCATATGACCAATTATGGTTTCTGTTGTTGCTAGATGATATGGGCTGGTAATTAGATGATCCATCGTATGCTACTTTATACCTTGGCAATGAATAACACGTGATGACGCTTGGGGAAAATGTATTAAATAATGGGTAAATTACAAAAAGAGGATCCTGCTATGCCTCGATTTTCAATTAAAGGTACCATTTTTCAGTTGTAGCAAAGGGCTATGACTGTTTTTATCTCAAATATATGCGTCCATAAGCTTCTCCGATCCTTATATGTTGATGTTAAACCTTTAAGTTAAAAGTTCATGTCCTTATTTATTACAAATGAAAAATGAGACCCCTAATTAAGAATCGGGATATAGTTGGAGCTCTTTTTTTAATTTACCTGAAATGATATAAAACACAATTTTTTAATCGATGACATTGTAAATCTTTTTATTAATCAGTATAATGAAATAAATTTAACTTTATATTCAAGTATACTTAAAAGTTACATCGTGTCCGTTTTAACAATTTCAGCAGAACGTGTATTTTGGAATTTAAATTTCATTTTCAAATGACCATTGCCCGCTCACAACAACAAATTGACCTGGCAATTAATACTTTGAAAATTTGTTAGCATATCTTCTGATATCAAAATTATATCAACGAATAATTATTGTAAACATCTTTTATTTTTAAATTCGTAAATAATGCCATCTTAGTTGCAAAAGGTTCTTGAACCGATGTAATTTATTTTCTTTTTCATTGAAGTTTATATTAAATGTTACCGATGGTTAGTTTAAATTTTTGAAAATTAGTAACCGATAAGTATATAGATAGTCCCTAAGGATGTAGTTACATATATGACATTTGTGGCTAATTTCAAGTACAAAATTTATTAGTTTTTGAAAAAATATCATTATAGAATTATTTTGCTATATTGATAGAAGATATTTTTGCAATAAGTAATATTTATTATTACAAATTTAACATAGCAAGATATAGTAATGAATCACTGACTCCATTTTGTTGTCATGACTTATTGCCAATGCATCCCTTCAAATCCCACCCCAAATAGTGTAAGGTGCCTAACTAATGTTGTGGCAATTGATGCCCACCAGTTGATGAATCTAAGATTCTCATTCTTTATTCTTTTATTTAACTTTATCTTTTAGCAAAACTACATGTAATTATATGTAAATACAATAATATCTTTGTACATGAAGTGTTAATATTGGATAATTAGCAAGTATTGTCCAAAAATAAAAGAATAAAGAAAAAAGAAAAAGAAAGATGTATTTAGAATAAATATAGATTGACCCAAATCCCAAAGAGAAGGTCAAACCTTGACCTAATCGTCAAAAAATAAGTAGAGAGAGATAGGATACATTGTATATTGCACATAACACCTATACCTATACAAATAAATATTCATATTTATTTTACACAATGGGAACACCATATATTTTTGAATACTTGTATATAGCCCTAATAATAAAAAAAATAAAATAAAAATCAGGAAACATAAAATAAAATGAAAATAAAATCCAAAGTTCATCGTACAAAGGCCACATGTGTATATAACGTATACAATACCTATTTATTTTATAACCTCAATTAATTTATAAGAAATAAATAAAATTCATTTTATATCCTTAAAATTATTTTGTAAATAAATAAAATATAAAATAAAATTTATTTTTATAAAAATAATAGAAATAAAAATACATGTATACAATACATAGGTATATTATACCTATACATAATGTTATATATTGTATATACCGTAATAAATTAATTTATAAAAATAATAAAAAAATACAGAAAAATATCTTTCAAAATAATAAGCACTTCCATTTTTAAAAATTTTTATTTTAAAATAATTTACTATTTTATATTTAATATTATTTTATTTTTGTAAATCTTGCACTCTGATTGGTCCACGTCAGAAGGTTGACTGAGTCAACCTTCTCCCCCAACTGACCGACCCAATTCCTGTTTCGCAAGAGCTTCTTCTCCTCTTTTTTCCCGATTGGGTCAGATCTCCATTCACCTTGATCCTTGCACCCGATTACGCTCCGAAGATCCTTGATCTTCACGGATCCCTAGGCGCAACCGGATCTGCCTAAGGTTTCGAGCACTTCTCCGATCTTTCTAGAACCCTAAGCACCTCTATAAATTATCTCCTCCACCTCCCGAGCTGAGCAACTCGTTCAGCGTCACCACAGACCCTAGACACCTTCAGGAGAGTGACAACTTCTCGGAAAGCCTTTCAGGGCCTTATTTGGTGGTCCGATTGAGCGAACCTCATCGCATGGTCAGAGAGCCACCGCGAGAAGCCTCCTTCGCCTTTCACAGCTTGGTTGAGGCTACAACCACGCCCTCCACCTTGCCTGGAGTTCCTGAGCACGTCAGTACCTTCAGGTATCCTCTATCACACTTGCATTCCATGTTTCACTCCATTTCTTTCGATTCTACCATCGCTAGTTCATTTGGTCCGACCTACTGGTTGGAGCCCCATCACTTACACCTAATCGCTCCGACCAATACTTCACATCACCGTCACTCTTCCCTCGTGACCTAACCCCTTAGCTTCGCTCATCGGAGTGATATTAATGCCTGATCTCCTTCTTACATATATGTCAGAGATCAAACCTGCTCCCCCATCGCTTCTCTTTACTTATCCAAGCAATAACGTGACCAGAGCTACGCCTCTGAGTCTGCTTTCCCATTGCAGGTACACTCACGCACAAAGACAACCGATTCGAGCTTCATCTTGGGTGGCAGGGATCCATCGTGCTGATCACCCAACCATCAATCCATCCATTAGAGCCGTGCACTCGACGCGGTACCCTTCCATGTCTGTGACCCTTTAGCTTCTTCATCAGAGCAGCGGATCTCCCTCCATGCCCGGTTGAAGTTCGCCCGACTCCTATTCATCCAGCCACCTCCTTAGCCGTCCGATCAGGAGCTGAGCCCCATATTTGATCAGGATTGTACGAGCATGCCTTATTCCTAATGGTCTGATCAGATTCTGGAGTGAATCTGAGCCGCACGCCACAACCAGCTTTTCCAGTCGTCAGATCCTTTTCAGAGGATTATTGGAGTCGTTAGAGACCTCATGCGGGAGGCACGAGCTTCAAGGGTATCTTTCACATCTTTTCTAGCAGTTCTCTTTATTTATCTTTAGTCCAATAAATATAAAGTGTTAAGAACAATTGCAGTTTGAACGTTTTTGTTTTTTTCCGTATTTGCACTTTAGTCCAATAGAGTCTAAGTCACGTGCGTCTGCACACTTATTTTGGGATATTTGCTTTATCTGGTCTTAACTACTAGCTGGTTATGGAATGAACTTTATATTTGATATTTGCACTTATACCCCTGCCTATCTGGATCACGTGTAGCGTATGATTTATGTGGACATATTGCATCTCTAGCCCTTGAACTTCTATTGCGTGTTATGCTTTGGCCCCGAAATTGAAAATATTTGCAACTTGGTCCCTATTGCAGTGTTCTTAACTCGTGTCCTTTATTTTATGCAATAAATATTAAATCGACCCAAAAGATTATCTAAAAATTATCTGTAGCTCATGCTAGCATGTGTTCTTCATGGTGATTTTTGCGTGTTGATTTCCTTTTATTTTATATTATTAAAAATTTAAAAACCCCTAAAAAGTGTCCTGTTTTCTTTGAAAATTAATAAAAATTCGAAAAAATATCGAAAAACTCTATAAAAAAAGTGTCCTGATTTCCTTTTATACTCATTCATCACTCTTTATTCTTATATTTTAGCTACAAAAACCTTTCCAAATGCATGTAGATATGTGTAAATAGAAATAATTACCAAAAGCATGCATTGTGTAAAAACCTATAATTAGCATGTTTTTGTGCAAAAATAAAAGAATAAAGATTAAAAAGAAAAAGAGGAAATATTTAGAATAAATATTGAGCAACCTAACCCAAGGGAGGGCTCAGCATGGGCCTGGCCGCATAAAAGCCAAAGTAGAGGGAGATAGGGGCTCATGTGTGTAAATATATATGTAAATAAAATAAAAGTATTTTCCTCACAAAAATAGGCTTGTAAATATTTGTATATATTTATAAATATAAAATCAAAATAAAAATTTAAAAATTAAAAAGAAAACAAAAACACCTCTTGTATAGTCAACATGTACATAGAACCACCTTTATATTTATTTAACCTTATAATAAATAAAATTAATTTCTAAAATTTTTGTAAATATTCTATACTATATAGTGTAAATAAATAAATAAAAACAATTAAAACAAAAACAAAATAAAAATAACAAAAATTAAAAACATAAAAGTATATTGTAAATATACCATGTATATAAATGTATATATGTATTTATTTCACCTATGTATATAAATAATTAAAATAAAATAAAAATATCATTTTATTCCTTATTTTATAATGAAAATAAATAAAATATAAAATAGAAATAAAATTGCATAAAAATAATAATTAAAAAATCAAAATTAAAAAACCCTATATAGTGTACATATACCTATATATAACATATTATGTATATAAATTATTTTTATTTCAAAAAAATTATTAAAAATCACTAAAAAATAGAAAAAATAAAATAAAAATATTTTATGTTTTAAGTTTTCACTAATTCGGCCGTTTGCCACCTGTTATTGCACTTCCAAATATTGTCCACGTGACCGACCCCTATTGGTCTTGGGATTGTTGACCGCCCGGTCAACTACCCCCCAGGACCACTTCTCACGGGCTTAGGCGCCCGACCCGATTCCCCTAATTTCTAGCGCATAAACCCGATTGATTCTCACCTAAACCCCGGGTCAGATCCGTCCACGACACATCCGTCACCCTCGCCGGAGCCTTCGCCTTGGGATCTGCGCTCCAGATTGCCCTACCCGCACGCCTCTTTCCGGACCCTCCATGATATATATTCTCAGCTCCGCCACCTCGAATCTTATCTTTGGCCATTCGATTCCACCTCCCGTGAGCTCCATTGCGTAGGCGAGAGTGACATCTTGTCCCCCGTGGTGTCGAAGCGAGGAGAGGGAGAGAGACCACTGATCCGGCGAAGCCTCGCCGCTTTGCTCCGCCACCTGCAGGAGCATCGAGCCTCGGAAGGAGACGCTCCTCGAGGCGACGACCCAGAGCTTCCTTAGCTCATCCCTAGTCTCATCAGCCACCTTGGTATCCCTGTCGTTCATTCTTTTCCTTTAATTTCTAGTTACCCCCAAATCGCCGCTCCGCCGTGTTACTTCGATTCCGACCACTCCATAGCGATATTCGATCATCGGAATCCACAGTCATCTTCGCCTTCCTCCTACGCGCCTTCTTCATCCATCCATCCAACCCAGCTCGCATAGGAGCTGGGATTCGAGCTCCACCGTCCCCCCTCGCCGGAGCTCGCCCACATCGCTTCATCGTTCACCGTCACCACGCCTAACCGGGTCGAGGCAGTTTGCCCTCGACCCGCGAGCCTCCTGGACTGTTTTGCAGGTTCAATGAGGACCATCTGAGGTCCTTCGACATCGAGCCAGGAGCTTCGCCTCCGCCGACCTCGCCGGAGCTCCCCAGAGCTCGGCTGGGTCATCGGAGGACACCAGCAGCTGCGTAGAGCCATGTCGGAGCTTCTCCTATCCTTAGGCGTAGCAGGGGAGGTCAGGAGCGCGCGCACTGGGCCAGCGAACTTCGCCGGCCACCTGTTCTTCCTCGACCTTCAGACGCCATCCGATCCTCCTTCTCGCTCCAGGTCCATCTGGACCGTCCGTGCTGGAGCAGCAGTCACCGTTCGATCTGGAGGAGGAGAGATCTGGACCATCCGATGTTCGAGGGTTAGCCACCTGTGCCCTACACCGTCCGATGCACCACGTGGACTAGCCCCCGCCGTTGGATCACCCCGAGGAGCGCAGCTTTGGAGCCCCTGTCGTTCGTCACCGTTCGATGCTACACGTGGCATCCATCCAGCCGCTCCATTAATAAAGGGTAAACTACCCTTAGGCCCTTCTGTTTATTTTATTTCGCGTTTAGTCCTGTAATTAGTTAGTTTAGTTGTTTAGTTTTTGGGATATTTGCATAGAGACCCTGGTGCTTGCATTTATTTGCATTTATACCCCTGTGCGTATTTTAATTGAACATGTGCGAATATTATTGGGTTATTTGCAGATAAGCCCCTGGGCTTTTGGTACTTGTTACCAAAAGGCCCTCGGAACTTATTTTCTTCACATTTAGGTCCCTGAGTGCCTCAGGCATGCACGACGCGCGTGACTTCCTGGGTTAATTGCACCAGACCCCCCAGACTCTTGGGTATTTGCACTTTGGTCCTAGTGCACAGTTCCCCTTCTTTATTTTTGGATAAAATAGCAAACCACCTCCAAATCCAACGAAAATTGGATACATGGCTCCTGCCATAGTGTAAAATTTTCGAGGATTTTTTAGGACATTTTTGTTTTCATTTGTTATTTTTAGAAAATCAAAAACATCTATTTTCTTCACTGTCTAATTTAAAAATCACAAAAAAATACTAAATAGTGTCTAAAAATTACAAAAAAAATAGTCTACTGTCTATTTCGTTGTGTTTGAATTTCTAGCCAATTTTGGCTATTTTTCATTACTGAAAACCACTAAAAATTGAAAAACACTTAAAAACTTATAAAAATTCTAATAATTAAACCAAAAACCCAAAAATAATAAACTAGGTGCCTAAATTTTCCTTGTTTTATTCTCTTTACAGGAAAATCACCTCTCAGCTAATTTGGGGCATTAGATATTTTATCTAGGCCCTTTTAGCTCCGCTGGACAGTACCTACTGTTTTAGCTTCTTTTTGATTTTTAGAAAATTAAATAAACATCAGAAAATTCTCAAAAATTCACCAAAAACACTAAAAAGTATAAAACACCTAAAAACATTTTTGTTTGAATTTTTGGTTGATTTATAGTGCTTTTAATAAATTGTTGACGTGTGTGCTTAGTTGCTTTTCTTATTTTCTTAATTAACTAAAAAATTCCAAAAAATTATTAAATAATTAAAAACCACCAAAAATATTTTCTTCTTTTATTTTATCTCTCTTTTTGACTACTTCGTAGGCCGAAAGGCCAACCCGTGCTCCTTGAGTTCGACCCTGGTCGCTATACCAGGTTAAATTAATAGCAGGACCGCTATTTTGTGTTTGATTGATTTTATCTCTCTTGGTGGTCTAATTTTCTTGATTGAGCCGAGTCTGAGTGATCGAGGTCGCAACGACCGATTAGCTTCTTTACCTTAGTCGCTCAGATCGCTCATCAGAATGGCGCCGTTGCCGGGGAGCACGACTTAGTAGTTTTTATTTTCGTTTTTGTTTTTTTTCGCGGCTTTTCGCGGCTCTTTCAGAGCTTGCGGCTTTCTCGCGGCTTTTGTCTATATTTTATTTTTGTTTTATTTTGCTTTATTTTCTTTTCTTTTGTTTTTATTTTTGTTTTATTTTGAGTGTTTATTTTATTTTGCATTTTTGCATATATACCCCCATTTTTAGTTTCATTTCTTTTTCTGTTATTATTATTTGATTATTTTGGTCTGACCACTTGTCTCTGTTTCTTGCGAGGGCCCGAGGACCGCGGAGGCGACTTTCGAGGACCCGACGCAACCGCAGCACTTGGAGGCGGCTCCTTTCTTTACGGAGCCGCAGGAGAGAGCGAGAGAGAGAGTTGAGTGGGAGAGGTTTAGTTAGATTTTTATTTTTATTCTGATTATTATTGTAATAATACAGGGACTCAGAGACTGGACCCTTGGACTCTTTGGCTTAGCGGGTCTGTTTCGCCGAGCACCGGCGTGCTCGGGGGACCCATAGGAGTTTTTCGCGGCTTTTCTCGCGGTTTTGTTTTCTTTTCTTTTTAGCTGCCTTTTCCGGTGTTTACGTGGTTTTTGATCGAGCCCCTAGATTTAGGATTTTATACTTGCTTGTTCCGTAATTAGTAAGGTCCCCACACTTAATTATCTGACTGCTCCTATAGTACGCTTAATTGGACCTACTAATAATCAATTAATAGAAATAACTGACTCATTTTCCTTCGTGGCTTACGTGCCGTAGTTTACCCCACAAAGCGCTTTCTCCTACCCCCGATTTGTCGGGCAGAGGAGGGGTAGACCAAGACCGGACTTTTGGCCTGTAGGACGGTGACCAGTTAGACGGTTCTGCGAGTAGACTTGCTCATCTAGGACTCGGTTTTCATCGCTGCATCATTTAGGTAGTTTAATTTCTGTCTTTACATTTATGCGCGGATCATATTGCATGTAGAGTGATGGAGACAGGTACGTCTTTCTGACTTTGCATGCATCATTGATTTATCGTGCATTGGCTTTTTCGTCTTCTCCCCCCTGTTTTGGACTAAATAACCAGGAGAACCGAAAAATTCATTAGGCGTTTGTTTTTATTTGAAAAATATTAAAAAGAAAAACCATAAAATTGGGACTGGCTAAAACTATTGACCCTAAAAGACGCTCACCTTAAAAATTTGTCTTGGGGAGAGCAACCCCCTCCTTGTTTGGTTTGATTGCGCGAGAGAGTGACCCGCACCCTAGGTAGAGCCCTCTGGTGCTATTTCCAGCTGACTACCGACTCTTCCGTGCGGGCCAGTCGGTTGGGATAGTATCGGGTATCCTAACAGGTCACGTAAGCGCTCTGATATCTTGTGTGTTCACCTAATAAAAATTGACAAGATAATTTGACCGAGCTTTTACGGTCTTCAGCTCGCGTTGCGTTGGTGAACTGGGGGTTTGCATTCTGATCATAGTTTCTCCAGATCCCATCCGCCCTACTCGACCAGATCACGATGATGGGTAGACGCTCTCTTAGGCAGCCTATGGCTGCACCGCTTTTGGGCACGTCTACCCAATCATCTAGGTTGGCCTGCGAGAGCCAAGACCAGTTCTTCGAGCCCGAGTATGATTCCGCCCTGTTCCCCCTCGACCCCCTTTCTTTTGGTTCTGAGAGATATGAGCCAGAGGAGAGAATAGCAGATTTGACAGCACCTGAGTATGGCTCATTTGATTTTGTAGATGTCATGGCCGGTAGTTCAGAGGACCGCTCCAGGACAGAGCACATCGTGATGGACCAGGGAGCGATCAACTCCACCCTGATCGCCTCGTTAGAGACAGTGCAGCAGCAGCTTAGGGATCAGGGAGCTTTCATGATTGAGATGAGGAGAGAGTTGGAGCGACTCAGAGCAGAGAGAGATCAGAGCGAGCCTGAGGACGAACCAGATACAGAGGCACGAGCCGCAGCAGCTGCAGCAGCAGCCGCCGCCGCAGCGGCAGCCGCCGCGGCAGGAGGACCACCGAGACCGATGCGGGAGTTGCACAACCCCGGATCTACACTGATGCATCACTGGGTGGTGGTGCCTGCTATCGTGGGGGACTTTAAGTTCCCCCCGAACACCCTGCAGATGCTTCCCCGTTTTCACGGACTTGCTACCAAGGAGCCCCATCTCCACCTCCAGGAGTTCTTGATGATCTGCTGTACTGTCCACGACCGCCATGTGGACCAGGATACGATTAGGATGATCGCCTTCCCCTTCTCCCTAGCAGACAGAGCAGCCACCTGGCTGAAGCATTTGGGGAAGTTTGTTTACACCTGGGAGCAGCTCCGCACCGAGTACTTGAACAAGTACTATCCACTCGGGCGGACCAATGCAGCGAGGGCCCTGATCAGCAACTTCTCCATGCTCCCCAACGAGCAATTCCATGAGGCATGGGAGAGGTTCTGTGAGCTCACAGACCGATGCCCGCACAATGATATCTCGAAGCCGAACCTTGTGCAGAGCTTCTTCAGCGGGCTGACACCAGAGCTCCAGGGCCTGGTGAATGCTTCTTGTGGTGGGTCCTATTTCGCCAAGGATCACGACCAGGTCTGGGCCATCTTCGAGGAGATGGCCGAGAACTATATGGTGATGTCCCAGACCCGGTTGTACACTCAGGGGAGACCCCAGCAGCAGCCAGGATCCGTGTAGTACCAGAGGATAGCACGGGTCGATGCCGGTCCATCCAGTTCATCCGCAGTTGCAGCAGCACAGGTAGAGTCGTCCGCTGCGGATATGGGTATCATCAGCGAGAAGTTGGACCGCATGGAGCTGATTGAGAAGAAGCAGTGCCAGGGCATCACTCAGATGGAGCAGATGGCACAGACTCTGAGCGACATGAAGACCCAGCTCATGTGTCTCCAGGAGGCACAAACGGCTTCCCAGCCCCGTCTTCAGTCGTGAGGCGATACCGGCGGCAGCAGCAGCTCGTCCCAGCGCTCCAGCTCCTTTCAGCAGCCTAGACAAGTTCACCTTGTACAGGCGGAGCCGTACCAGCAGCCCTCTTACCAGTCACCACCATCTCCAGACCTGCGGATGGTGGTATACCAGCCGGATCAGCCTCTGGCAGTACTCCCGCCAGCCCCGTACGATGCAGAGCCGTTGATGGATGTCAACGGGATTTGGTATGACCGCCCTCAGCCTGGGATCCGACGAGACCATCCCGGATTCAGGTGGGGGAGTGGAGGTACCCAGCCCCAGCAGCAGTCATCCGGTCAGGGAGGGCAGTATAGCCAGCAGAGGGATCACCAACAGCAGCAGCCCCCAGCCTACCAGCCACACCAGCAGTCGTCCTTCGTTCCGCGTCCCTATCAGCAGCAGGGACAGTCTTGGAGAGGTGAGCAGCAAGCTCACCAGTCTCAGCAGCAGCAGCATCCTTCCTCCTACCCCTCTCAGCACCAGCAACACCAGTTCCAGCAGCCTCAGCACTAGAGAGGCTACCCGTCGGGCTCCCATGAGAGCCCCGCCTTGGATGACATAGCTCGCATCCTCACAGATCAGCAGGCTACTTTCAGACGGGAGATGGACGAGTTCCGCCAGGAGATGCGGGGCCTGATGAGAGGGAAGGTCGTCATCCCTGCACAGATAGAGCCGAATCCGAACAACCTGAAGAGGAAATCTGAGCAGGTAGTTTCCACTGAGCATGCCACTCCTAGTGATCCATTTGATGATATGTCTTCGGATCTATTTGATGCTGATTTTGTTACACTTAGGAGCGGTAGAGCACCAGCAGGCGACGCCTCATCTGAGCGACGACTCGAGGATACACCCAGGGCGCCAGATGAGGAGGAGGAGAGCGGTACTGAGGCCGCACACGATGATGATGGTGGTACTGATGCCACCAAGGATGCTGATTCCACCGGCGGTACTGAGGCCGCCGCTTCACCAGTTCGAGGAGGTGGTGCTGATGCCACCAGAGTAGCCGAGCCAGCCCGCAGTACTGAGGCCGCGAGACGTCCAGTAGCAGAGCCAGCCCGAGGTGGTACTGAGGCCACCGGTGTTCGTTTTGATAGAGATGTTGTTTTTCCTTCTGTCGATGTACCTCAGAACACTGTTGTGAATAAAGGAAAAGGTTTAGTTTCTTCTGGTCCCACTGTGGTGATTGATGTATGTGCGGATCCGCCCGTCGAGCCGTCTAGGCCTTTTCCTAGTCCTTCATCTGAGAAGGACCCTGAGGTCCCCTTCCCTAGAGCCCTTCAGATGGGGAAGGGAAAGAAAAGAGAAAAAGACCCAAAAAAGAGAGAGCAGGAGGAGTTCAGCCAGAGCATGATCGACAGATTTCACATACAGCTGACCCTTCAGGAGGCTTTGCAGCACATCCCCCTTCTTCAGCGATCTTTGAGAGATAGGACCACAGTCAGGAGGAGGAGGAGGAACCACCATTCAGAGATACATGTGCTGACGAAAGCCACGTGCTTCGCAATCTAGAACCGTCTACCAGCCAAGAGGCCAGATTCAGGAGCCCCGTATGTCAGATGTCAGATTAGTGAGCAAAGGTTCGACCGTACTCTATTGGATAGCGGATCGTCTATCAACCTCCTTCCGGCAGCCCTTCTCGACCGCTTCGAGTTGGGCACTCTTCGACAGAGCAGGACAGTCCTTCAGTTTGCTGATCGATCTGTCAAGAGGCCGAAGGGGTTGTTGCGAGATGTTATCGTCACTATTCAGGGCCTGCAATTCCCCGTGGACTTCGTAGTGTTGGACATGGAGATCCCTGATTCAGTGGCCGATACCCCCATCATCCTCGGTCGTCCGTTCTTGGCCACAGCCAAGGCAGTGACTGATCATGATAGCGGGAAGGTATACTTTCGCGTCGAGGGAGAGAGTGTACAAATAGAGACGGTCGAGGACTATAGAGCCAGAGAGAGAGCATGCTCAGAGACTAGCACAGATACAGAGCAGCTGACAGAGGCCGGGCTAGACATCCACCAGGACTGTGATTTTGTGATCACAGATGATGAGGCAGCATGGGCAGACCCTTCAGCACAGGCCATCCTCTCATTTCCAGACACCACTGATGCAGAGATGACAGCAGAGGAGAGCTTGGAGAGCACAGCCCTGGTCCAGGATACTACAAAGGCAGCAGAGCCGGTTCTCGACCGCGACACGGCTTTTGGTGATGGTGGTGTTGAGGCCACCTTGTGTGATGGTGGCACTGATGCCACCTTATTTGATGCAGATCCCTCGAATTCAGAGTCTGATTGGGCAGATTGTGATGACCAGATGCCAGACCTGAGTCCACCTGAGCCTACAGATGAGGAGGAGGTAGAGGCAGAGCAGATCAGAGACAGTACAGTTGAGCAGCCTTCTCCAGATCCAGTTTGCGAGAGCTCGTATTCTTTCTCCCAGGAAGATTTGGCAGACTTAGCAGCATTCACACACCTTCTTCCGAGGCCAGATTTGCCAGCACTCAGCTATCCAGAGCTGAAGCCGCTCCCTACTTCGCTGAAGTATCGGTTCCTTGCGGGCGAACCTGAGATGTACCCAGTCATCATCTCTGCCGATCTGACTGGAGAGCAAGAATCCCGTTTGATGGGGGTTCTTGAAAAGAACCGCAAGGCAATCGGATGGAGCGTAGCAGATCTCCATGGGATTAGTCCATCAGTGTGCTCCCACCATATTTATCTCGAGGAGGGGGCGAAGCCGTCGCGTGAGTTCCATCGGCGACTGAACCCCATCCTGAGAGAGGTCGTGATGAAGGAAATATCAAAATGGTGGAGTGCAGATTTCATTTATCCCATTTCCGACTCCAAGTGGGTCAGCCCCTTGCATGTGGTGCCCAATAAGACGGGCATCACGACTGTGATCAGTGAGTCGGGAGAGGAGATTGCTACACGAGTACCCACCTCTTGGAGGGTCTGTATTGACTACAGGAGACTCAACCAGGCCACCAAGAAGGACCATTTCCCCCTGCCTTTTATTGACCAGATCATTGAGAGACTGGCAGGGAAGAGCCATTATTGCTTCCTGGATGGGTACTCGGGCTACAACCAGGTGGCCATCGCTCCTGAGGATCAGGAGAAGACCACCTTTACCTGTCCCTTTGGTACATATGCCTTTCGACGCATGCCATTTGGGCTATGCAATGCCCCTGCAACTTTTCAGAGGTGCATGCTGTCGATCTTTTCGGACATGGTAGGGGAGTGTTTGGAGGTCTTCATGGACGATTTCTCGGTCTACGGCGACGGATTCGACTCCTGTCTTGACTGCCTAGATCGAGTACTCCAGCGATGTATTGAGTACCATTTGGTTTTATCTTGGGAGAAGAGTCACTTCATGGTGACTCAAGGGACGGTGCTTGGCCACATCATCTCCAACAGGGGCATGGAGGTTGATCCGGCCAAGGTTGATGTCATTAGAAAACTCGCACCACCGTCCAATTTGAGGCAGCTACGGTCATTCCTGGGGCACGTTGGATTTTATAGGAGATTTATTCAGGATTTCAGCGGGATTGCCCGGCCGTTGACTGACCTCTTGACAAAAGACACCGAGTTCCTTGTCGATGACAAGTGTCTTTCGTCCTTTGCGACTCTCCAGCAGTGTGTTATTGAGGCTCCTGTCCTCCAGCCGCCTGATTGGTCTCTCCCATTCGAGATCATGACGGATGCCTCCGATTTTGCCGTAGGGGCAGTGCTGGTACAGAGGAGGGATGGAGTTCCATTTGCTATTCACTACGCTAGCCGCACATTGGATTCTGCCCAGCGGAATTACACAGTCACAGAAAAGGAGATGCTAGCCGTAGTGTTCGCCCTAGATAAGTTTCGATCTTATATCATTGGATCTAGAGTGACTTTGTACACAGATCACACCGCCATCAGGTACCTCATGGCAAAGAAGGATGCCAAGGCCAGACTCACTAGATGGATCCTTCTACTCCAGGAGTTCGACATTGAGATTAAGGATAAGCCTGGAGTCAAGAATGTGGTGGCGGATCATCTCTCCCATTTAGAGCAGCCTGAGGAGTTTGAGCATATTGACCCTATTCGAGATACCTTCCCAAATGAGGCGATCCTTGCTATCGCCTCACTCCCGTGGTATGCCGATATTGTGAACTTTCTCGTTGCTGGGAAGGTCCCACAAGATTGGCCCAGGCAGAGGCTTGAGACCTTCCTTGCGAAGGCCAAGTCCTACCACTGGGAGGATCCCATCCTTTACCACGAAGGAGGGGATAGCGTCTGGCATCGGTGTATTCCTCAGGAGGAACACCATAGCGTCCTCATTTAGTGCCACAAGCTTGAGGCAGGAGGACATCATTCTGGGAGGAGAACGGCACAGAAAGTGCTCCAATCCGGCTTGTGGTGGCCTACCCTCTTCAAGGACTCTGATGAGTTCGTGAAGAGGTGTACTGACTGTCAGAAGATGGGCACTTGTGGACAACGAGATATGATGCGATGCAGCCCATTCACTTCTGTGAGGTTTTTGACGCATGGGGCATCGATTTCATGGGTCCATTCCCTAAGAGTCAGGGATTTGAGTACATTCTGTTGGCCGTAGATTATGTTAGTCGTTGGGTTGAGGCTATCCCCGCCCGAGCCGCTGATGCGAGGACAGTTTGCAGATTTTTGAGGAAGCACATCATCACGCGGTTCGGGGTTCCACGAGTTCTGATTTCTGATGGGGGGTCTCACTTCATCAACGATCAGGTGAAGGCCCTTGCTAGCGAGTTCGGTATAGACCATCGTGTTGCTACACCTTACCATCCACAGACGAATGGTCTAGCCGAGGTGTCGAATAGGGAGATCAAGACTATATTGCAGAAAGTCGTCCGCCCTGACCGAAAGGATTGGTCACAGCTTTTGGACTCGGTCTTGGGCATATAGGACGTCTTTCAAGACTCCATTGGGCACATCTCCCTTTCGCCTCGTATATGGCAAGCCGTGCCATTTACCTGTTGAGCTGAGGCACAAGTCACTTTGGGCAGTTACAGATATTCTTATGGATTCAGATGGTATGGGAGACCAGAGGAGGGCTGAGTTAGCCGCCCTGGAGGAGCTTAGAGATACAGCTTTATCAAACAGCCTATAGTATAAGGAGAGAATGAAGGAGTGGCATGATTCTCATATCAGCCACAAGCATTTTGAGATTGGACAGAGAGTATGGCTGTTTGATGCGAGGCTTCGTTTGTTTCCAGGGAAGCTACAGAGCAAATGGAATGGACCCTACTTGGTCAGAAAGGTACATGACAACGGTAGCATTGATATATCTGAGTTATCTTCTGAGAGTACCTTTCGAGTGAACGGCCAGCGGCTCAAGCCATTTCTAGATCATGAGCCGCGGGTCGTTGATCTTGCCCCGATTCATTTTGCGTGAGATGTGGTCTTTCGACTCACATCTAATGCATCTCACGCCTGAGTTTCACTGATCCTCCGCCTTGTATAGATCCAGATGTCTATATCACTACATTCTTTAGTCTCACATCCCTTTCTTCATCTTGTGATTATGCTATACTTAGGCTGCACTTTACCCTAAGTATAGGGGGGATGTAGGACCTTTGGGTATTTCTTTTGTTTCTGTTTACCCCTGTTTTTACTGCCTATACTTAGGGATATTTCACCCTAAGTATAGGGGGGGTAGACCCTATACATTCTCCTCTCGGTTTCTCCTTAGTATACAGCCTGCTATACTTAGGATTACTTGATCCTAAGTATAGGGGGAAGACCCGAGACACTCTTGACTTTTCTATTTCATTCATTCTTCTTTGTATATAGCCTCTCTTTTCACTTCCCTATACCTAGCACGAGTTATGTCTTCTTCATCGCTCTTGACTCTGAGGACATCGTTCGAGCTAAGTATAGGGGGGTGTGTATATATTTCATATATACTTTAGCCATAACTCGTACTTTGTGTGAGTGTGTTAATAAAAAAAATGGCTAAAAACCTCAAAAATTAAAAATTTTTCATGTACATAAACTTCTTTTATTTGCACATAAATAGCTAGTGTACAAATTATTTTTGTAAAAATGATTTCAAAAATCTTTTGTGTAAAGCTTGTGTAAATATTTTCTTATCAAAATTATGTATATAGTACAAAATTTTTCCAAAATGTTTTGAAAATCAAAAGTTTGCAAAAATCTTGTGTAAAGTTGTGTAAATATCTTTTTGCAAAACTTGCACTTCATGCATCATCCATACATGATTTCAAAACATTTTTCAAAAATTTTGCATGTTTGTAAAAATTTGTGTAAATAGCATCTTTTGTACATATGTATATAGTTTTTCTGGATGATAGTTGACATTTAAACCAGCCTGAAATCAAATTGAGGAATGGAGCTTGATTAAGATCTTAACCCACCTAACTTCTAAGAGGAACCTTATAGGGCTTAGGTTTAAGGCTTCTTAGGTCCATGGTGACTTAATTCTTTGAGTC
Source organism: Ottelia alismoides (assembly GCA_037367405.1). NCBI lineage: Eukaryota > Viridiplantae > Streptophyta > Magnoliopsida > Alismatales > Hydrocharitaceae > Ottelia > Ottelia alismoides. The sequence goes on from JAZKJV010010275.1 coordinate 1,387,954, forward strand.
CACTAGGCTATGATCACATGTCATCTCAATGAGCCTAAGTAGAGCACTTAACAACAACACATGACTCATATAGATTATGGCTTTACTTGGACACCAGCACTATGCACCGAGCTCTCTACGGATGAGATGGTGAGGAGGCAGTCTTCCTTGACTTGGGGTAGCATATGAGGGTAGTACTTCTAGGCGGAACCTCTCTTCTTCTTTTAGTGAAGGAAGTGCGTCTCAACTTAGTCTGGTTGCCATGAGGTCTAACGACGGGAGTTGTGGGTTGCAATAAAGCTTCAAAAGAGGGATAGTCTACTGGCTCAAGAGGAAAAACTCCTTGTATATATGCTGCACATGTATATGTTGTATAGATGCACTTGAAAAAAAAATGTGCAAAAAGAAAATAACTCCAAAAAAGTGGTGGGTCTGAGAGAAAATGATACTCCCACCGGAGTATGTATATAGAGTGCAATAAGCAAAGCTTGGTTTCATGATCCACCTGATGTAGCTTGCAGCAGGGAGACTTGGCTACACTGGTCAAGCTCCCAAGGGTACTTGGCTACACTGGCCTTGACCCATTCTCTTCTTCCTCCTCTTCTTGAGCCGGTTGAACTTGAACTTAGAAGGGAATACCCCGCTCCTCGAGGAAAGAGTGGCCAGATTGAGGTCATAGAGTTACCTTGTTAGGGAGGGTTGTCAAGTTGCCATTTCTAAGGTGGAGAGCTTAGACTTCACATTCACAGGACAAGAAAAGATTCATGGTCTTCAGGGTTTGTGATTGATGACTTGTTCTGATCTGGAGCATTGAGGAGTCTTGGTTATAGAATAGTGGAACTTAGAGGCTGTTGAGTTTTATACTTAAGTCCAAACAAGGTTCCGACACATTAATAATTCAAAGATCTGATCGAGCTCCATACCTTAATTTAATGAAGGCAAGTTTAATAATCAGCCTTGATCCATGTACATTCTCTTTTTTTCTTTTTCTTTATTTCTTTTCTTTCTTTTTCACTTCTTTTTCAAATAAGTGTTTGCTAAGGGACTAGCAAAGTTAAGTATAGGGGGGTGATGAATACTCATTCATCACTCTTTATTCTTATATTTTAGCTACAAAAACCTTTGCAAATGCATGTAGATATGTGTAAATAGAAATAATTACCAAAAGCATGCATTGTGTAAAAACCTATAATTAGCATGTTTTTGTGCAAAAATAAAAGAATAAATATTAAAAAGAAAAAGAGGGAAATATTTAGAATAAATATTGAGCAACCTAACCTAAGGGAGGGCTCAGCATGGGCATGACCGCATAAAAGCCAAAGTAGAGGGAGATAGGGGCTCATGTGTGTAAATATATATGTAAATAAAATAAAAGTATTTTCCTCATAAAAATAGGCTTGTAAATATTTGTATATATTTATAAATATAAAATCAAAATAAAAATTTAAAAATTAAAAAGAAAACAAAAACACCTCTTGTATAGTCAGCATGTACATAGAACCACCTTTATATTTATTTAACCTTATAAATAAATAAAATTAATTTCTAAAATTTTTGTAAATATTCTATCTATATAGTGTAAATAAATAAAATAAAAACAATTAAAAAAAACAAAATAAAAATAACAAAAATTAAAAACACAAAAGTATATTGTAAATATACCATGTATATAAATGTATATATGTATTTATTTCACCTATGTATATAAATAATTAAAATAAAATAAAAATATCTTTTTATTCCTTATTTTATAATGAAAATAAATAAAATATAAAATAGGAATAAAATTGCATAAAAATAATAATTAAAAAATCAAAAATAAAAAACCCTATATAGTGTACATATACCTATATATAACATATTATGTATATACCTTATTTTTATTTCGAAAAAATTATTAAAATCACTAAAAAAAGAAAAAAAATAAAATAAAAATATTTCATGTTTTAAGTTTTCACTAATTCGGCCGTTTGCCACCTGTTATTTCACTTCCAAATATTGTCCACGTGGCCGACCCCTATTGGTCCTGGGATTGTTGACTGCCCGGTCAACTACCCCCCCAGGACCACTTCTCACGGCCTTAGGCGCCCGACCCGATTTCCCTAATTTCTAGCGCCTAAACCCGATTGATTCTCACCTAAACCCCGGGTCAGATCCGTCCACGACACATCCGTCACCCTCGCCGGAGCCTTCGCCTTGGGATCCGCGCTCCAGATTGCCCTACCCGCGCGCCTCTTTCTGGACCCACCATGATATATATTCTCAGCTCCGCCACCTCGAATCTTATCTTTGGCCATTCGATTCCACCTCCCGTGAGCTCCATTGCGTAGGCGAGAGTGACAGCTTGTCCCCCGTGGTGTCGAAGCGAGGAGAGGGAGAGAGACCACTGATCCGTCGAAGCCTCGCCGCCTTGCTCCGCCACCTGCAGGAGCATCGAGCCTCGGAGGGAGACGCTCCTCGAGGCGATGACCCAGAGCTTCCTTAGCTCATCCCTAGTCTCATCAGCCACCCAGGTATCCCTGTCGTTCATTCTTTTCCTTTAATTTCTAGTTACCCCCAAATCGCCGCTCCGCCGTGTTACTTCGATTCCGACCACTCCATAGCGATATTCGATCATCGGAATCCACAGTCATCTTCGCCTTCCTCCTACGCGCCTTCTTCATCCATCCATCCAACCCAGCTCGCACAGGAGCTGGGATTCGAGCTCCACCGTCCCCCCTTCGTCGGAGCTCGCCCACATCGCTTCATCGTTCACCGTCACCCCGCCTAACCGGGTCGAGGCAATTTGCCCTCGACCCGCGAGCCTCCTGGACTGTTTTGCAGGTTCAATGAGGACCATCTGAGGTCCTTTGACTTCGAGCCAAGAGCTTCGCCTCCGCCGACCTCGCCGGAGCTCCCCAGAGCTCGGTTGGGTCATCGGAGGACACCAGCAGCTGCGCAGAGCCACGCCGGAGCTTCTCCGATCCTTAGGCGCAGCAGGGGAGGTCAGGAGAGCACGCACTGGGCCAGCGAACTTCGTCGGCCACCTGTTCTTCCTCGACCTTCAGACGCCGTCCGATCCTCCCTCTCGCTCCAGGTCCATCTGGACCGTCCGTGCTGGAGCAGCAGTCACCGTTCGATCTGGAGGAGGAGAGATCTGGACCATCCGATGTTCGAGGGTTAGCCACCTGCGCCCTACACCGTCCGATGCACCACGTGGACTAGCCCCCGCCGTTGGATCACCCCGAGGAGCGCAGCTTTGGAGCCCCTGTCGTTCGCCACCGTTAGATGCTACACGTGGCATCCATCCAGCCGCTCCATTAATAAAGGGTAAACTACCCTTAGGCCCTACTGTTTATTTTATTTCGCGTTTAGTCCTGTAATTAGTTAGTTTAGTTGTTTAGTTTTTGTGATATTTGCATAGAGACCCTGGTGCTTGTATTTATTTGCATTTATACCCCTGTGCGTATTTTAATTGAACATGTGCGAATATTATTGGGTTATTTGTAGATAAGCCCTTGGGCTTTTGGTACCTGTTACCAAAAGGCCCTCGGAACTTATTTTCTTCACATTTAGGTCCCTGAGTGCCTCAGGCACGCGCGACGCGCGTGACTTCCTGGGTTAATTGCACCAGACCCCCCAGACTCTTGGGTATTTGCACTTTGGTCCTAGTGCACAGTGCCCCTTCTTTATTTTTGGATAAAATAGCAAACCACCTCCAAATCCAACAAAAATTGTACAAATGACTCCTGCCATAGTGTAAACTTTTCGAGGATTTTTGAGGACATTTTTGTTTTCATTTGTTATTTTTAGAAAATCAAAAACATCTATTTTCTTCACTGTCTAACTTTAAAAATCACAAAAAACATTAAATAGTGTCTAAAAATTACAAAAAAAATGGTCTACTGTCTATTTCGTTGTGTTTGAATTTCTAGCCAATTTTGGCTATTTTTCATTATTGAAAACCACTAAAAATTGAAAAACACTTAAAAACTTATAAAAATTCTAATAATTAAACCAAAAACCCAAAAATAATAAACTAGGTGCCTAAATTTTCCTTGTTTTATTCTCTTTACAGGAAAATCACCTCCCAGCTAATTTGGGGCTTTAGATATTTTATCTAGGCCCTTTTAGCTCGGCTAGAAAGTACCCACTGTTTTAGCTTCTTTTTGATTTTTAGAAAATTAAATAAACATCAGAAAATTCTCAAAAATTCACCAAAAACACTAAAAAGTATAAAACACCTAAAAACATTTTTGTTTGAATTTTTGGTTGATTTATAGTGCTTTTAATAAATTGTTGAAGTGTGTGCTTAGTTGCTTTTCTTATTTTCTTAATTAACTAAAAAATTCCCAAAAAAATTAAATAATTAAAAACCACCAAAAATATTTTCTTCTTTTATTTTATCTCTCTTTTTGACTACTTCGTAGGCCGAAAGGCCAACCCGTGCTCCTTGAGTTCGACCCTGGTCGCTATACTAGGTTAAATTAATAGCAGGACCGCTATTTTGTGTTTGATTGATTTTATCTCTCTTGGTGGTCTAATTTTCTTAATTGAGCCGAGTCTGAGTGATCGAGGTCGCAACGACCGATTAGCTTCTTTACCTTAGTCGCTCAGATCACTCATTAGTTGCCAGTATTAATTTTGTTTGAAACTACCTTATAAAAACAATAAAAATTGCAAAACACCTAAAACTTATAAAAATCATATAAAACTATAGAAAAATATAAAACTGTTGATTTAGACTATGTTTGTAGATATTTTCTTATATTTTATCATAAAATTCACTCCCAAGATTTTTGGGCATTTTAAGCACTTTTAATTTGCAAATTACTCCTAACTGTGCATTGTTTACCATTTTATCACTGTTTGATTTTAAAAAAATCCCAAAAATGTTAAAAATCCCCTTAAAATGACCAAAAATAGTATAAATTATATAATAACCAAAAATATGTTTGTTGAAATTTTCTGATTATTTTTTATATATTAAAAATACGAAAAGTTTTTGTAAGTACCTTGTGCTTATTGCTTCTTTATTGAAAATTTAAAAAAACTGAAAAACCAAAAACCACTAAAAAGATTTTTATTCTCGAAATCTAACTACTAAGTTTTTAAATCGTGCTCCTTGTGTCTGACCCTGGTCGCTATACCAGGTAAATAAAATATAGAAGTCGCTTACATTAATTGCCTTATCTTAGAGTAGTTTGATTTTCTTATTGATCGATTTGATTGATTGAGGACAAAAACATTTAGAATTTTTATTCCATCTTAGTCGATCTCAAAATTGTGTCATCAGAATGATGCCGTTGCTGGGGAGCACGGCTTAGTAGTGTTATTTCATCTTTTACCTATATTTGTATCTATCTATTAGAACTATTTTTTTATCATCTTCTGTTTTACTTTTTGTGCGAGGAACCGCCTGGAGGATGACCCGGTTTGCCTTGGAGGGGTGCACATCTGAGGAGGAGCAAAGGAAATAGTTATCGTAGATAGATTTATTTTTGTAAATATTATTGTAATAATTTAGAGACTCTTGGACACTCTTATTATTCGGGGTCAGTTTTGTCGAGTGCCGGTGCACTCGAGGGACCTCACCGAGGTTTTTCATCATTTTTTGCTCTTATTTTCTATTTAATTCCCGAGGATTTGGCCCCTAGATTTAGATTTTTTATTTGTTCGAGCTTGGTAATAAGCTATGGTCCAAACACCTTAATATACTATATGTTCCTATAGAACATACTTAGACTTAGTCAAATAAAACGAAAAGGTTAATTTGATTGGTTAAGAGACCACACACCAAGAGAGACTGTATACAACGCTTGCAGGACCCACTATGCTGGGCACCGATCGGCCTTTAAGATCGGACTCAGGTCTCTTTTTTAATTAATTAACTAACCAGCTCTTCCTGCTAATAGAAGTTGCTCATCTTAGGGACGATTTCCTTGTACATCATATAGATTAGTTTTATTTTTGTATTTACATTTATGCATGGATCACCCTGCATGTAGAGTGCTGGAACAAGGTACGTATTTCTATCTTTGCATGCATCATTGTGTTTGATCGTGCATCGGCTTTTCCGTATTCCTCCCCTAGTTTTCTTGGACTTAAATAAAAAGGAAATTGGAAATTTTGTTAGTGCATTTATTCAGAAAAATGTCTAAAAAGTGATAACTAATAAAATCTGGGACTGCTAAAAGAAAAATTGACCTAAAATCGTACTTCACTAAAAATCTTTATTTTGGGGAGAGCGACCCGTACACTAGGATAGAGCCACGCCTGAACTCTCTTTAGACTACTGCGTCTGACGATCAACTATTCTCCAGTGAGGATTTCACTAGGTAGTCGGTAATCAGTCCATACTTCCTTAGCAGATTGGGTAAGATCGGGTGGCCGGTAAATGGTCCGCATCCCAAACTGGCTGGGAATATTTAGTCGTAAGGACTCAAGACAATCTCTTGGGAGAATCGGGCTCCTAACAGCTCGCTTAACTGCTCTGATAGATTGGATGTTCACCTAATAAAATTTGACAAGATACATGACCGAGCCTTTATGGTCATCACATTGTGTTGTGTAGGTGATACGAGGGTTTGATTTCTAATATTTCTTACGTCCTAGATCTACTCTTCATAAATCCTCACATCACAATGATGGGAAGGAAGCCTCTTAGTCTGCCTTTGGCAACACTGCTTTCCAGCACTCCTCCCTGTTCATCAGGGTGGATTCAGAGAACTCAGACCTGCTATATGAACCTGAATTCACCTCCACCCCATTCCCCCTCGACCACCCTTCTTCCACTCCTGAGATAAAACCAGACAGGTCAGCACAGCTCTTTGTTCACATGACAGCACCTAAGCTAGGGTCTTTTACCTTTGCACATATCGGAGAGATGGACAGTAATGAGAACAGAACTGATGAGAAGCCGTAGACCTCATCGTACGTACTAGATCAAGCCGCCATCAACAATACATTGCTAGCTTCCCTGGAGACCCATGCAGTGATAGATTCGAGACCAGGGAGTGTTCATGGCAGAGGTGAGGAGAGAGCTCGCATAGATGAGAGCTGGACGAGAGGAGCCATAGAGACCAACAACCGATGGAGAGATGCCTAGAGCCAAGGGTGGAGATGGATGTCGGGATGAGACACAGGATCCAACCAGACCACCATGTACCATGAGGCAGTTGCATAATCCTGATGTAACTCTCACCCACAGATGGATCCAGCTATCCAAGATCCTTGGCGACTTTGAGTTGCGCCCCCAAACCATCCAGTTACTGCCCAAGTTCCATAGGATAGCCACCGAGGAGCCCCATCATCATCTGCAGGAGTTAGAGATGATCTATAGCACCATCCACGATAGAATAGTGGATGAAGATACCATCAAGATGATTGCCTTTCCCTTTTCCTTAGTAGACGGAGAAGCTACTAGCTGAAGCATCTGGGGAAAATCGTCACCACTTGAGAACATCTTTGGATCGAGTACTTGAACAAGTACTATCCTCTCGATCGGACCAACGCAACGAGAGCCATGATCATCAACTTCACTATGATCCCAAATGAATAGTTCCATGAAGCCTGGGATCGTTTCAGAGAACTCATCGATAGGAGTCCCCACCATGAAATCAGCAAGCCCAACCTCGTCCATAGTTTCTTTTATGGGCTGACACTTGAGCTGTAGGGGCTTGTAAATGCCTCATGCGGAGGTTCTAACTTCACCAAGGATGAAGACCAGGTCTGGACCATTATGAGGAGATGGTAGAGAACACACAGTGATGTCCCAGACCCGCACCTACACTTAGAGGAAGCCTCTCCCACATGCGATTTCTTACCAGAGGATTGCACGTGTCGATGTCGATCCTTCTACATCTTCTCCGACAAAAACACAAGCAGAGCCTTCGGCCGTCGATATGGGCATCATTATCCAGAAGTTGGACCGGGTAGATATCATTGAGAAGTAGTTCCAGGGCCTGGATAAGCTCAACAAGATTGATGAGTTGGCCCAAACCTTGAGTGACCTGAAGACCCAGATTTTGTATCTCCAGGAGGCACAGATGGCTTCTCAGCCCCATCTCAGGTCACCGACTAATCTAGGGAGTAGCTCTTCCCAGCCCTCTGCCTCGTATCGCTAGATTCACCACATTCATTTAGAGCTGGTCCAGTCGCTCTAGCAGTACCAGCAACCACCACCATCTCCAGACACTCAGATGGTGGTATACCAGTCGGATCAACCCTTGGCAACCCTTCTCCCTCCACTTCATGAGCAGTAAGAGCCGTTGATGGAAGTCAATGGGATCTGGTACTCACAATACCAGCCACAACCAGGGATTTGTCATGACCACCCCGACTTTCGATGGTCTACTGGAGGCACTTCTTCCCAACAGTAGCCTCCGACACTAGCAAGGCAACCAACCCCAGCAGAGCAGCAGCAACATGGTCCTCGTCCCCAGTACCAGGGACAACCATGGAGGCAACAGCAACAGCCTCATCAGTAGTACTCCCAACCTCATCCTCACTATCAGCAGCAGACTCAACCTAATTTCTAGTGAGGCAACCCATCCGATTCTCATGCACCAGTTTATGAGAACCCAACATTTGATGATCTCGCCCGCTTGCTCTCTGATCACCGGGCCTCCTTCCGGTGAGAAATGGATGAGTTCTGGCCGAAGATGAGGGAGATAATAAAGGGCAAGGCCACCATACCTGCTCAGATTGAACCTAACCCAAACTATCTGAAGAGGAAGTCTGAGTAGGTACAATTTGTAGAGACCATCATTCCTAGTGAAATTTTGGATGACACTTCTTCTTCTATATTTGATGTTGATTTTGTGACACTTAAGAGTGGTAGGAAGCCAGCCGGTAGTGACTCGTCTAGGTGACATACCGATGCAGATTCTAGGGTGCCAGACGAGGACGAGAGCAATACTGACTTCGCTTACCATGATGATGATGACGGTGGTTCAGAAGCAACCAAGGGTGTTGATCCAGATGACGATACTGAGGCCGTCGTATTTCCAGTTGCAGATGGTGATATTGTTTCCACCAAGTTACCAGTTGCCAAGCTAGAGCATGGTACTGATGCTGCAAGTGCAGATGTTCTCGGTGGTACTGATGCCATCAAGAGTCCCTCTGTCGTGTTGACTCAGCTTGTACCCGAGGAGTCTTATAGAAAAATACAAAAAATGAAAAAAGCATCAAAAATCAAAAATATGAATAAAGGAAAGGTTTCTGTATCTCCTGTGAGTCCATTATTTGTGGTTGATGACCCTTCCATGGATTCTAGCTTATTGAATGCTTAGGAACCTATTCCTGACCCTCATCTCTCAGGAGAGAGTCCTCCTATCCCCTTCCCTCAAGCACTCTGCTTAGGAAAGGGGCCAAAAATAGAAAATCCAAAAAAGAGGCACCAGTTAGAGATCAGCGAGCATATGATAGACAGATTTCAGATCTAACCGACTCTTCAAGAGGCACTTGAGCACATCCCTCTATTCCAAAAGAAATTGAGAGAGAAGACTACCATCCATAGGAAGAAGAGAGACCATAATGCAGATATCCATGTGCTCACTTGTGCTACCTACTTTTCTATCCAGAACCGATTGCCAACCAAGAGACCTGATGCAGGATCTCCTTATGCCAGATGCCATATCCATGAGCAACGATTCGATCGTACTCTCTCAGACAGTGGTTCCTTGATTAGCCTCCTCCCAGCTACCTTACACGGTTGATTCGAGTTTGTCCCTCACAGAGCAGGACAATCCTTCAATTTGCTGATAGATCTGTTAGGAGTCCGAATGGGTTACTAAAGGACGTTGTCGTCATAATTCATGGCTTGAAATTCCCCGTGGACTTTGTTTTACTGGACATGGAGATCCATGAATATGTGAACAATACCCACATCACCTTAGGACGGCCTTTCTTGGCCACGGCCAAGGCAGTGTCCGATCATGATAGCGGGAAATTATACTTTCGCGTCAAGGGCGAAAGTGTACAAATAGACACTATTAAGGAGACTAGGGCCACAAATTCAGCTTGCTCAGAGCAGACGGTTGACTCAGAGAAGATGACAGATGTAGAGCTAGACGTCCACCAGGAGTGTGATTTTGTGATTACAGATGATGAAGCGGTTTGGGCAGATCCAGCATCACGAACTCTTGTCACACCTTCAAACACTGTAGGGTCACATACGACAACTGATGAGAGTTCAGAGAGCACACTCATGGCACAAGACACTTTAGAGGCTGATGATCGTGATCAGGGTAGCAAAGTAGACTATATTTCTTGTTATTCGGATCCAGATCCCTCAGACTCATACATTGATTTTAACAGGCAGGACATTGATGATTATTTATCGTGTCTGATTTCCACAGAGCCCACAACTAGGATGGAGAGCGAGCCCGCGCAGTTGACAGATACAACGGCAGGGCCATCTTCATCAGATTTGCAGCTTCAGCGAGAGTTCTTACATGCAGATTTGGTAGCTTTCATGCAGACATTTCAGAGTCCAGATTTTCTAGCTCCCACTTATCCTGAGTTGAAGTCCTTGCCACAGAGCATGAAGTATAGATTCCTTATGGGTGAGCCATATATGTTCCCAATCATTATCTCAACATATTTGACTGAAACCAAGAATCTCGTTTGATGGAGATTCTTGATAGAAACCATAAGGCAATCAGATGGAGTGTAGCTGATCTCCAGGGGATAAGTCCGGCCATGTTCTCTCACCACATTTATCTTGAAGTTGACGTCAAGCCATTGCATGAGTTCCAACGAAGGTTGAACCCGAATCTTCGAGATGTGGTCATGAAGAAAATATCTAAGTGGTGGAGCGTCGCTTTTATCTACCCCATCTCCAACTCCAAATGGATTGTTGCGTGTGTTACCTAAGAAGACATATATCACCACAGTTATGAGCGAGTCTGTAGAGGAGATAGCTACCTGAGTACCCACTTCTTGGAGGGTATGTGTGGACTACAAACGATTGAATCAGGACACCAAGAAGGATCATTTCCTGCTACCATTTATTGATCAGATTATTGAGAGGCTGGCTGGGAAGAGTCACTATTGTTTTCTTGACAGGTACTCGGGGTACAATCAAGTGGCCATAGCACCCGAAGACTGGGAGAAAATGATGTTCACATGTACGTTCGGAACATATGCTTTTAAATGGATGCCCTTTGTTTATGTAATGCCCTGGCTACATTCCAAAGGTGCATGCTTTCCATCTTCTCGGACATGGTGGGAAAATGTTTAAAGGTCTTCATGGATGACTTTTCGATCTATGACGATGGGTTTGATGATTTTCTTGACTGCCTACACTGAGTACTTCAGTGTTGCATCGAGGTCAACCTTGTTCTATCTTAGGAGAAGAGTTATTTCATGATGACTCAGGGGACGGTTCTTGGCCACATCATCTCCAATAGGGCTGGAGGTTGATCCGGTCAAGGTGGATATCATCAAGAAGCTCAATCCACCATCTAATTTACGATAGTTGCGGTCTTTTCTGAGGCATGTCGGTTTCTACCGATAGTTCATATAGGACTTCACTCGGATTGCCCGACCGCTTACTGATCTGCTGACGAAAGATGCAGATGACCCGAAATCTACGGTATAAACTAAGGTGGAAAATAAATCACGAAGTTGTTGTCCCCAATCAATCAATTCGGTCAACGAGAAAAATAAAACCACTCAATGAAATCAAGAAAATGTAATGTAAGCGGTCTTCGCTATTTAATTTATCTGGTATAGCGACCAGGGTCAAGCACAAGGAGCACGATTGAAGAACTCAATACTCGAGTTTTTAAAAATAAAGGATTTTTAGTGGGTATTTTAATTTTTAATTTTCAAATAAGGAATAATATGCACAAGAAAAGAAATACACACACCACACACTTTTTGTATATTTCAAAATAGTCAGAAATGCTAAGAAAATTACAAAGAAAATATTTTTTCGGTTTTATAATTTTTAAAATATTTTTGGTAATTTTTTCAAGTTTTTCTGATGGTTTTTTATTATGTAAAAATCAAACAGTGTCAAAAAAAGGTAAACAGTGCACATCCTGGAGTAATTTGCAACTTAAAATTATTTTAAGTATCCAAAACTCCGGAGAATGATTTTTATGTTAAAATATAGACAAATATAGACAACTATCTACACACAAGGCTTGAGAACACAAATTTTTGTTTTTTTTACAATTTTCTAAAATTTTGCTAAGATTTAAGATATTTGGCAAATTTTAAGGGTTTTAAAAATAATTAATGCGTGAAAATTGAATAAAAAGACAATAAAATACACCTAATCTAATTTTTTTATAATTTTTTAGACAGTATTTGATTTTTAATGATTTTTCAAATTTCAGGCAAAGAAAATGATACAGTTTTTGAATTTTTTTAAAATATCAAATAAAAATAAAATGCAATGAAATTTATACATAATGAAGAGTACACAACAAGAATATATACAATTTTTTAGAATTTTCAGATTACAAATAACATTTATTCCAGCAAGATAAACATGCAATTACAAGTTCACAAATTACCCACTAAAGGCGTGCAAATCATGTGCTTGAGGCTAGTGGGGGCTTCTTTGCAATTATCGAAATCGTCGAGGGCATTTTTGCAAATTTTGCCAAAATGTCCCTTCCCTTAGGGTTTATGTTCGTGTTGTTCCTTTCTTCTCAAGCAAAGGGGCAAACGGGTCATCGCCCCTCTTTCTTCTCTCCCACAAGGGCAGTGACGGTGGCTATCGACGACAAGTGGTGTGAAGTGGTGGTGCAGCTTAAGGGGGCTGCGGCTTCTACCGCTCGGTGGTGGCTTGCACGGAGGGTCGCACAGGCAGGAGAGGGGCGAATCTGGTGGTGGTGCGATTGTGACGGGCGGCGGCGGTGCAGACGGAGGTGCTCCTACAGTGGAGTCGGGCGGTCGGTGCGGGTTGGAGAGTGACACACACCCTCCAGGTGGATCTTGGCTTGACATAGGTTGATCAGTCGTGGAGTGGCTGTGCTCCTTCGGGCAGAGGTGGTCATGCGTGGCGGCGATGCGTCGATGGCAAGCAGCGATGGGGGCGGCGAAGGAGCAGCCCACAGGCTTCGTGCGGTGGATCGGGAAGGAGTACGCAGTGGCACGGCTTTGCGGGTATACGGACGGAGCCGCGACAGAAGGTCTCAGCGGTGTGGTGGTTCTGGAAGCCTGGTGTAGGAGAAGGCTTGCGACGGAGGGAAGAAAGGCAGCGGGTGTCATTTGCGGATGGAGGGGCGCCACCTGCCGTGACTCTTTTATTATTATTATTTTGAATTTTATAAAATAGAGTCAGAAAATTGTTTTTTATTTTATTGGTTTTTTTTGTATTTTTGTATTTTTTATTTCTTTTATTTCCTACAAAACAAATGTTAAAGAAATATATATATATATATATATGATTTTTAATTTTTTTATTTATATATTTTTTGAAATAGAAGAGAACTCAAACATGATGCATCATCTCTGCTTATTTAAATAAATAATAAAAAATTTAAAAAATGTGAATGGGGATCCGACGAAATGGAAGAATCGAATCCGAGTCTCTGGCCACCGTGTGTGGATGGAGTTAAGAGATAGTGGGAGGTAGAACGTGAACGTGGATAGATTGAGATGTGGATGTGAAATCAGAATCAAGGCGGATCAAATCGAGATGGATATTTTTTGGAATTAGGATCTAAAATTTAATCATGAAATCGAAGCACGAATTAAATCTAAAAATTATTTGGAAGAATGATGGAAATTAAAGTTGATCTCACCTTGGGATCGTACACGCCATGATGACCTCAACGAGGACCACCTCGCTATCATCAGACGGCTCGGAGGCTGGGCACCCTTCTGCGATAAGAAGCTCTTGGAGACCGGGCTCCTCTCCACCAAAGATTGATCAAGAGGAAATGAGGGAGGAGGATCTCAATAAAAAGAAGAAGAAAAATCAAAAATCAAAATAATTATAAAAAGGAATGTATTTAGTGGTTAAATAAATAAATTAATTAAAAACAAAATTCGTAATTAAATAGAATAATTGAAATAATTAATTTACAAAAATTAATTAGAGAACTTAATGGTGGTTATTTAAGGTAGAAATCAAATCTTATATATATGGTTGGTTTTCAAATCAACTTATAAATAAAGTAAATAAAAAATCGAATTTTCATAATAATATTAATTTAATTAATTAATATTAAAAATTTATTTTGATGGTTTTTTTATATAAGGAAATTAGTTATATGCAAGAAATATGCACATATAGTACATTATACACATGTACAAATAAGGAAATTATTTTTTTATTTTTTTTATTTTAAATAATTATAAAAATATTTACAATTATTTACATTGTGAAAAAATAAAGATGAATAAATATATACAATAAATAAATGGTAAAATTGCAAAAAATCCTAGAAAACTGACTTTTCAACCGCAACTCGAAAAATTATGAAATCATAACTATTTTATGAATAATTTAATTTAGAGTACAATGGAAGTGAGTTTGATTCGATTTGAATTTGTATGGAGCCAGAATTGATCTTTCAATTATTACTTTACAGCTTTTTCTGAGTGTGGGTACTTTTACTCTATACATGGTCTTACTTTGCAATTATTTTTATTATTTACAAAACATTTTTATTTACAATTTTTGTTTAGAAAATATTTAATTTGAGGTAAATTTATATACAAATAAAATCATGTAAGTTTTGTACAAATATACAAGAAAAAATATTTACAAATGATTTTTTTGAATGTTTTAATTGAAGACCATATCTCCCCCTACTTTATTCCTGGTCGATCAAGTCAAGTTTTGACCTTCTCTCGGGGTTCGGGTCAGTCTGCATTTATTTCATAAATACATCCTTTATTTTTATTTTTATTTTATTTTCTTTTTCATTTCTTCTTTATTCTTTTATTTGAATATAAAAAGTATTAAAAATGTATATTTAACAAATGCATGTAAAATGGTAATTTCATAAAATTAGTGGGTATTTACAGGTATTTGAATAAGGAAATAAAGCTATAATAAAAGAATAAAGGTGATGAATCATGGATTCATCAGACGTCGACTTCCTTGGAGATGATAAGTATCTTACGTTGTTTGAGACTCCCGAGGGATTAGTTGTGCAGGCTCCTGTCCTTCAGCCACCCGACTGGTCTCTCCCATTTGAGATCATGACGGATGCTTCTGATTTTTTTCATAAGGGTTGTTCTTGTACAAAGGAGGGATGGATTACCTTTTTCCTTTTATTACACTAGCCGGACTTTGGATGCTGCTCAACAGAACTATACTGTGATCGAGAAAGAGATGCTAGCTGTAGTTTTTGCTTTGGATAAGTTTTGATCTTACATTCTTGGATCTAGAATGACGATTTACACAGATCACACTGCCATCTGATACCTCATGGTAAAGAAGGATGCCAAAGCCAGATTGACCAGATGGATCCTTCTACTCTAGGAGTTTGACATAGAGATAAAGAATAAATCTAGAGTTAAGAATGTGGTGGTGGATCACCTCTCTCTATTAGAGCATCTTGAGGATTCAGAGCAAACCACACCTATCACAGAGACTTTTCCAGACGAGGCGATTATTGCTATCACATCGCTTCCATGGTAAGCTGACATTGTGAACTATCTTGTAGCGAAGAAAGTTCTACAAAGTTGGATCAGACAGTGACTTGACACCTTCCTTGCGAAGTCCAAGTCGTACCATTGGAAGAAAGCTGACATCATGAAGGGGGGGGGGGATAGTGTCTGGCGTCGGTGTATTCCTCAAGAGGAGCACCATATCGTCCTCACCTATTGACACAAGCTTGAGGCAAGAGAACATCACTCTGGGAGACGGATATCACATAAAGTTCTCCAATCCAGCCTTTGGTGGCCTACGCTCTTCAAGGATTTGGATGAATTCGTGAAGAGGTGCACTGACGTTAGAGGATGTGCACTTGTGGATAGAGAGATATGATGCCAATGCAGCCCATTCACTTCTGTGAGGTTTTTGACGCATGGAGCATCGATTTCATGGGTCCATTCCCTAAGAGTCAGGGGTTTAAGTACAATCTGCTTGATGTGGATTATGTTAGTCGTTGGGTCGCCCGAGCCGCAGACGCAAAGACTGTTTGCAAATTTTTGAGGAAGAATATCATTTTACCGTTCGGGGTACCTAGAGTTTTGATTTCAGATGGGGGGGGGGCTCATTTTATTGATTACATGGTAAGGGCCCTTGATAACGAGTTCAGCATTGACCATAGAGTTGCCACTCCATATCATCCACAGACCAATGGTCTTGCTGAGGTTTCGAACAGGGAGATCAAGACTATTTTACAGAAGGTTGTCTTCCCAGACCGAAAAGATTAGTCACTTCTTTTAGACTCGATCTTGTGGGCCTATAGGACTTCCTTCAAGATACCTTTGGGCACATCTCCCTTTCGGCTCATTTATGTCAAGCCAAGCCACTTACCAGTAGAGATCAAGCACAAATCACTTTGGGCAGTCACTGAGCTACTATTGGATCCCAAGAGTGTAGGAGATCAAAGGAAACCAGAATTGGCAGCTCTGGAGGAGATGAGAGACACAACCTTCTCATGTAGCCTACAATATAAGGATAGAGTAAAGATATGGCATGATTCTCACATCAGTCATAAATAGTTTGAGCCGAACCAGAGAGTTTGGCTATTTGATGCTAGGTTGAGATTATTTCTAGGGAAATTAGATAGTAAATGAAAGGGACCATACTTGGTCAGAAAGGTGCATGACAGCGGAAGCATTGATATATCTGGGTCGTCAACTGATTCTACCTTTCGAGTTAACGGTCAGCGTCTGAAGCCATATCTTGATCATGATCCATTGATCGTTGACATTGACCCTATTCATTTTATATGAGATGTGATCTTTGACTCACATCATTGGCATCTCATACATGAGTTTCACTTCTACTCCGTAGTTGTATAGATCCATATTATCTATATCATTCATTATTTATGTTCAACACCCTAGCCTCATCTTATGATTATGTTATACTTAGGGTGCACTTTGTCCTAGGTATAGGGGGTGTTGAATATATGATTGTCCATTTGATTCTATTACCTCTGTTTTGTTGCCTATACTTAGGGATATTTTACCCTAAGTATAGGGGAGGTAATATCTGCACATCCTACTTCTCAGTTTTCCCTTGTGTGTACAATCTTCTATATTTAGGCTTATTTGATCCTAAGAATAGGGGGATCACCGACCTCTATTCATTTGATTCTTTTATTCATCGTTGTAGTATAGCATTCTATCCACTTCCTCATACTCAGCACGAGTTACGTTTTCTTCCGTCACTCTTCGATCACTCTGAGGACATCGTTCGAGCTAAGTATATGGTGTGTCATATATATTGTATATATACTTTAACCATAACTCATACTTTGTGTGTTAATAACATGGCTATCATTTATAAAATAGGAAAAAACTTTGTAAAAATTATTTTTGTACAAAGTTTGTAAAAATGTTTGTAAAATATTTTTCTTTTCAAAAATATTTGTAAATTATTTTCTGTATCAAAATTATGTATTAGTACAAAATTTTCGAAAACTATGTGAAAATAAAAAGTTTGCAAAAACATTTTGTAAAACTAGATTTGAAAACTATTTTGCAAAACTAGTTTGCCACAAAAAAGAATAAGTAAGGGTTATAAAAACTATTTGTATATATGCCTACCCCTAAAAACTTTGTATATAAGTATTACAATAAAACCATATTGTGCATAAACCCTTTTGTATAAACCTTTGGGGTTGTAATATTGCTTCAAAAGAGGGGATAGTCTACTGGCTCAAGAAGAAAAGCTCTTTGTGTATATGCTACACCATGTAGATATGTTGTACATATGCACATCAAAAAAAGTGCAAAATCAAGAAACTCCAAAAAAGGGGACATGCCTGATTGAAAATAAAATGCATGTCAGAGTGTATATAGTGAATAAGCAAAGCTTATGTATTCCACCATTTCATCTCATGGAAGCTTGCAGTTGGAGACTTAGATACACTGGTTAAGCTCCAAGGGATACGTGACTACACAGGTCATGATCCATTCTCTTCTTTCCCCCACTTCTTGAGCTGGTTGTACTTGAACTTAGAAGGGAATACCTCGATCCTTGAGGAAAGAGTTGCTAGACTAGGGGATTAGAGTTACCTTGTTGAGGGAGGTTGTTTCTTTGCCATTTCTGAGGTGGGGAGCTACTTGTCACTTACATAGTACAAGGAAAGATTCATAGTCATTAGAGTTTGCGTATGTAGATTTGTTCTGACCAGGTTGTTAAGGAGTCCTGACCATAGAACTTTGGAACTTGGGAGTTGTTGAGTCTTAAACCTATTTCCCAATAAGGTTCCACAAAACTAATAATCCAAAGGTCTGACTGAGCTCCATACTCCAATTTAATGAAAATAAGTTCTTTTCTTCTTGTTTTCACTTTTTTTTCAAATAAGTGTTTGCTAAGGGACTAGCAAAGGTAAAGTATAGGGGAATGATGAATCTATGATTCTCATTCTTTATTCTTTTATTTTAGCTTTATCTTTTAGCAAAACTACATGTAACTATATGTAAATGCAATAATTTATCTTTGTACATGACTCCGTTAATATTGCATTATTAGCACTTATTGTCCAAAAATAAAGTAATAAAGAGAACAAAAATAAAGATTTATTTAGAATAAATACAGATTGACCCAAATCCCAAAAGAGAAGGTCAAACCTTGACTTGATTGAAGTAGAGAAAGATAGGGTACATTGTATATTGCACATAACTCTTATACCTATACAAATAAATATTCATATTCATTTTACATTATGTGAACACCATATTATTTTTGAATACTTGTATATAGCCCTAATAATAAAATAAAAATAAAATAAAAATCAAGAAACACAAAATAAAATAAAAATAAAATTCAAAGTTCATTGTAGAAAGGCCACATGTGTATATAATGTATACAATACCTATTTGTTTAACACCCTCAGTTAATTTATAAAAATTAAATAAAATTTCTATTCCTAAAACTATTTTGTAAGTAAAAAAATATAAAAAATTTATTTTTGTATAAAAAATAAAATAAAAATACATGTATATTATACATAGGTATATTATACCGATACATAATGTTATATATTGTATATATCATAATAAATTAATTTATAAAAATAATTAGAAATCACAGAAAATAGTTTAAAAATAATAAACATTTTTCATTTTTAGCACCTTTTATTTTAAAATCATTTACTATTTTATATTTAATATTCTTTTATTTTTGTAAATCCTGCACTTTGATTAGACCACGTCATAAGGTTGACCTCAGTCAACCTTCTCTCCCAGCTGACCTGACCGAATTCCTGTTTTGTCAGAGCTTCTTCTCCCCTTTTTCCCGATCGGGTCAGATATCCATTCACCTTGATCCTTGCATCCGATTATACTCCGAAGATCCATGATCCTCGCGGATCCCTAGGTGCAGCCGGATCTGCCTAGGGTTTCGAGCACCACTCCAATCTTTCTATAACCCTAAGCACCTCTATAAAATGTCTCCTCTGCCTCCCGAGCTGAGCAGCTCGTTCCTCACGCCACCACAGACCCCTAAACATCTTCAGGAGAGTGACAACTCCTCATAGAGCCCTTCGGAGCCTTATTTGGTAGTCCGATTAAGCGAAGCTCATTGTGTGGTCGGAGAGTTGCCGCGAGAAGCCTCCTTCACGTTTTACAGCATGGTTGAGGCTACAACCATTTCGTCCACCTCACCTGGAGCTCTTGAGCACGTTAGTACCTTCAGATATCCTCTATCACACTTGAATTCCACGTTTCACTCCATTTCTTTTGATTCTGCCACTGCTAGGTCGGAGCCCCATCACATACAACTAATCGCTCAGATCAACACTTCACATCACTGTCACTCTTTTCTCGTGACCTGACCCCCTTATCTTCGCTCATCGGAGTGAGATTAAGGCCCGATCTCCTTCCTCCATGTATGTCGGAGATCAAACCCGCTACTCCCCCATCGCTTCTCTTCACTCATCCATGCAATTACGTGATCAAAGCTACGCCTCCGAGTTTACCTTCCCTTTGTAGGTACCCGCGTACATAGACACCCAATTCGAGCTTCATCTTGGGTGGTAGAGCTCCACGGTGCCAACCATCAGTCCATCCATCGGAGTCGCCCACTCGACGCAGAACCCTTCTATGACTGTGTTGGACCCTTCAGCTTCTTCATCAGAGCATCATATCTCCCTTCATGCTCAGTTGAAGTTCACCCGACCCCTGTTCATCCATCTACCTCCTTAGCCGTCTGATCAAGAGTTGAGCCCCATATCTGATCAGGATCGTACGAGTACGGCTTATTCCTAATGATTTGATCAGATTCTGGAGCAAATCTGAGCCACACGCCACCGCCAACTTTCCAACCGTCATATCCTTTTCAGGGAATTATCAAAGCCGTCAGAGACCTCACGCATGATTCACGTGCTTCGAGGGTATCTTGCACATATTTTCCTACAGCTTTCTTTATTTATTTTTAGTCCAATAAATATAAAGTGTAGTTAAGAACAATTGTAGTTTGAACCTTCTAGTTTTCTATATTTGCACTTTAGTCCAATCGAGTTTGAGTCGCGTGCGTCCGCATGCTTATTTTGGAATATTGGCATTATCTGATCTTAATTACTTGCTGGTTATAGAATGAACTTTATGTTTATATATTTACACTTATACCCCTACCTGTCTAGATGACGTGTAGCGCACGATTTATGTGGACAAATTACATCTCTGTCCCTTGAACTTCTATTACGTGTTATGCTTTGGCCCGAAATTGAAAATATTTGCAACTAGGTCCTTATTGCACTATTCTTAACTCATGTCCTTTATTTAATGTAATAAATATTACATTGACCAAAAAATTACCTAAAAATTATTTATAAATTCTGATAGCATGTGTTCTTTGTGGTGATTTTTGAGTGTTGATTTCCTTTTATTTTATGTTATTAAAAATTCAAAAACATCTAGAAATTGTCCTGTTTATCTTCGAAAATTTGTAAAATGCGAAAAATTATTGAAAAATTCTATAAAAATTAGCGTAGTTGTCTTTTGTTACCTTTTGTTTCCGGTATTAATTTTGTTTGAAAATACCTTATAAAAATCCAAAAAAATTCAAAACATCTACAAACTTACAAAAATTATATAAAATTATAAAAAATGTAAAAAATATTGATTTTAGTCTCTATTTGTAGATATTTTCTTATATTTTATCATAAAATTCACTCCCAGGAGTTTTGGGCATTTTAATCATTTTTAATTTGCAAATTACTCCTGACTTTGCATTGTTTACCATTTTTGTTACTATTTTATTTTTAAAAAATCACAAAAACATTTAAAAATACCATTAAATTACCAAAAATAGTATAAAATATATAAATATCAAAAATATGTTTGTTGCAATTTTTGATTATTTTTTATATATTAAAAAAATACAAAAAGAGTGTGTGAGCACCTTGTGCTTATTTCTTCTTTATTGAAAATTAAAAAAATTGAAAAATAAAAAACCATTAAAAAGATTTTTATTCCAGAAATCTGACTATTAAGTTTTTAAACCGTGATCCTTGTGTTCGACCTCGGTCATTATACCAGGTAAATAAAATCGTGAAGCCGCTTACATTGATTACCTTATCTTAGAGTGGTTTAATTTTTTTGTTGACCGATTTGATTGATTGAGGACAATGACACTTATCCTTTTTATTCCACCTTAGTCGATCTCAAAACCGTGACATCACCAATAGTCACTAAACAATACTAAAATTGTCACACAAAATAAGAAAGGAAATGATGATTAGTAATAGTAACTATAAAGAAATGGTCCAAGTGCATAAAAAACAAGCAATCATCTAAATAAGACAATGACTTACGTGGAAACCCCTTCAATATCGTATGGGAAACACTAAAATAAAAGGCGCACCACCAACTTCTTTATTTTCTAAAAAGTTCTTGAGTAATTATAATTCTAGAAATATCTTGTGGAGATGCTCCAATTATCTAGAGATTTCTTAAGATGAATTAACTTTAATTTTCTAGAATACTCTCATGATGTGTTCAACTACATTATTATATAGAATTCCACCAAATAAATATAAGTGTGTTAGTCCTCCAAAAAATATAGTCATGTTCATTCAAAGTCTATAAAGGGATTTTCTATTAGCATTTTGATTTGTTCTTTGAGATCTTCTAAGGGGATATTCTACTAGCTTACATTCTGGATCCTGAAATCGATTTTATCAGGGATCGATCTTTATCAAAGCTAGGGAAAATCATTTGATTGAAATGGAGGACATCGCTAATTCAACCATATCCATCAAGATGTTTAACGGGTATAGCTACAGCTACTAGAAGACATGCATGGAGTCCTGTCTTCAAGGAAGGACCTCTAAGAGGTCACTAGTGGTGATGATGTGACGTCACCATCAATAAAATAGGTGAATGTGCTAAGGAAGTGAAAGATAATGACTAAAATTGCAATATTTATGCTTAAGATGATGATCAAGGCGGATATGATCGAACATATCTAAGAATCCACCACTCTAAGAGAACATTGGATGAACTCGCCAATATATTCTTGCATAAAAATGATGTGCAATTGTATTTATTGTATATGATGGCGCTCAAGCAAGGAGAAATGGCAATCATTCGATACTTCACAAAGGTACCCTTACTCAACTAGGATATCTCCCAATTAGATCTAGAATCAGAAGTTAGTAAGCCATGGATGTGGAGAATCATTATCCATGGCATAAGATCTAAATATAGTGCCTTTGTGACCGCTATTTCTAGATGCCCCACTCAGCCCACTTTATTAGACGTCCCCTTTGGATGGCATAGGAGACGGTCTTCGGTGACCGTCCACTTTGGTCGGTCCATGGGCCGGATGCGACGCCAACAGAAGCATAATGGGGACGGTCAGAACCGTCCCCAAAGGACCTCCCAAGGCAGAGGGGATGATCCATGGTGATCGTCTCCTCTGGTCGGCCACTTAGGATCAATGACCAGAGGCGACGCCAACAGAAGCATATTCGGGACGGTCATAACTGTCCCCAAAGATCCTCCCATAGCAGAGGGGACGTTCCATGGTGACCATCCCCTCTGGTCGACCACTTAGGATCAATGACCGGAGGCAACGCCAACAGAAGCATATTAGGGACGGTCATAACCGTCCCCAAAGACCCGCCAAGGGCAGAGGAGACGGTCAATGGTGACCGTCTCCTCTGGTCGACCACTTAGGATCAGTGATCGGAGGCGACGCCAACAGAAGCGTATGCGGGATGGTCACAACCGTCCCCAATGGCCTCTCCCATGATAGAGGGGACGGTCCTTGTTGACCGTCCCCTCTGCTCGACCACTTAGTTCCATTGACCGGAGGCGGCGCCAACAGAAGCGTAATGGGGACGGTCAGGACCGTCCCCAAATGCCCCCAAGGCAGAGGGGGCAGTCGTTATTGACCATCCCGATTAAGTTATTATAAAAGGAGACGACAACCCACATAGCGTCTCCTGATATGTGGTATTGGGGATGGTTATGTCCTGACCGTCCCTAAAAGCTTTCATTAGGGACAGTCATAATATAACCATCGCTAGTTGTCGTCTCCAAAGCTGCAACTTCCTGTAGTGTTTTCATTGTTTGATTTTCTTGAAAGTGGTTTAATACATTTTTCTCGTTGACCGAATCGATTGGTTGAGAACAATGACCTGTGTTAATTTATTCTATCTTAACCGCATCGAAATTCGTGTCATCAATAGGGCATGACTTCAATTGAGGATTTGATTCTTTCCGATGTGTATTCATTGCTTCTTCGCCACTTTTTAGTGATAGAATAGCCATTTGCTCGTCTGATGTCTCTCGATTTCTAGGAGGCTTTCAATTAGTGAACCGTCGCCAATCGTATCCAAAGGGGACGGTTTAAACGACCATCCCCATTGGTCAGATCGAAAAAAACCTCTTCGACCTGCGTTCATTCTCACTTTCATCTCTTCTCAAGGCCGCCGCCCATCACCGCCTCCTATCGCCCGTCGTTGTCTCCGAGCTCTCCATGGTTGCCGACCTCGTCAATCTCATTTTCTGGTATCTATCAACACTCCTTTGTGTTTATTCTTGGTTATTTTACTTGATATGCTTGTTAGGGATGTTTTCCCCATGTGAATGAGTTTAGATTGGAAATATGTTATTGATATATAACATTGCTTGTTGTATATTAAATATAATGAAAAACATGTTAAGTATATTACGTATTGCTTGATTTGATTAATATAATAGAGAAATATGATTTGTATAGGATGAAATATCTTGTTGTGTATTAACATGATTTGTATATAGGATGAAACATTGCTTGTGTATAGGATGAAACATGATTTAATATAATAGAGAAACATTGCTTGTGTCTAGGATGAAACATGATTTGTATAAAACATTGCTTGTTGTATATTAAATATAATGTTGTTGTGTATAATAGAAAATCTTGTTGTGTATAATAGAAAAACTTGATGTGTATAAGATGAAAAAACTTGTTGTCTATAATAACACATAATGGTGGATTTTATTCTGATTGTGCAGTAAAATGGATAAATCATGGATGGATAAGAGATACAATGATTTCAACAATATAAGAGAGGAGTGATCGCGTTCTTGGATTGGGCATTTGAAATAAAAAGAGTTAATAAGAAATTTAGTGGTCTTAAGATTTATTGTCCATGTGTGAGATGTAAGAATATTAAATGTAATGTTAGAGAGGAAGTCTATAACCATCTTATACTCAACGGATTTTGGTTACATTCTCCATTTGGACTGAACATGGAGAGGTTATAGATTTGCGAATGGATGAGGATATGGGTGTAGATGCAGGAGTCACTACACAAACCTTGAATAATGTTGATCACAAGTTATTTGAATTAATGGATGACTTAAGAAGACCTGAGACAGAAGACATTGTTTTAGATGATAGGTTGTCGAGCAGTTTGCCAGATGCAGAAGATATATTGGCTCCTAGGGTGGAAATGATGCGTTTGCAGTTTTTATTAGAGTTGTTTAAGATGAAAGTAAGGAACGGATCAACTGCTGCAATGATGACAGATGTGCTGGCTTTTATACAGAAGTTATTGAATAATCCTCAGAATTATCCTAAGGATTGGAAAGAGGCGAAGCAACGATTCCGATCGCTTGGTCTGAAACACGAGAAGATCGATGCTTGTGTTAATGACTGTATGCTTTTTCGAGGAGAGAATTCTGATTTAGTTCTTTGTCCATATTGTAAGGCTTCCAAGTAAAAAGAAGAAAAAAATTATTTAAAGAGTAATAAGAAGTCGGTGAAAATATTACGATACTTCCCATTAATTCCAAGGCTGAAATGTCTTTATGTCAGAAAAAACTGCAAAGTAGATGACGTGGCATTCTCGTTCAAATAAACGAGATGCTAATGGAGTTATGAGATATCTATCCGATGCAGAAGAATGGATAAAATTTGATCAGAGATATCCACATTTCTCTAGTGATGAGAGAAATGTTCGCTTGGGATTAGCTTCAGATGGTTTCAATCCGTTTGGTAATATGAGTCTGAGTTACAGCATTTGGCCCGCGATTTTGATTGTCTACAATATACCACTGTGGATGTTAATGAGTTCATCATTTATGATGATGACACTACTAATTCCTGGTCCTAAAGGTCCTGGCAACGCAATTGATGTCTACCTACAACCGTTAATGGATGAACTAAAAGTATTATGGACTATTGGAATACATACATATGATGCATGCAGGAAAGAGATATTTACATTACAAGCTGCAATGTTGTGGACTATAAATGACTTTTCCGCATATGCAAATTTGTCTGGTTGGAGTACTAAGGGAAAATTCGCGTGTCCTGTCTGTCTTGAAAAAACACATTCGACATGGCTGTTTGGAAGTATGAAGCATTGCTATTTGGGTCATCATCGATTCCTTCCACCGAAGCATAGATGGCAAAGGGCAGATAGTAATAAGAAATTTGACGGCTCACCTTATGGGCAACGACTTGACTTAGCTTGTATGAATGGCAACATTATTTGGGAACAACAATTACTTGTACGAAGCAGTTGTTTAGGACGGACATCGAAGAAAAGTGTAGCCGGTTCTTGGAAGAAACAAAGTATTTTTTTCAGAGAGTTACCATACTGGAAACACTTACAACTTCGTCATAATTTGGATGTCATGCATATTGAGAAGAATGTTTTGGAAAATATTTTGGGAATGTTAGATCTTTCAGGTCAATCAAAAGATAATTTAAGGACGAGACGAGATTTAGTTCAACTTGGTATACGCGAAGAACTACATCCAATTGAATTAGACAATGGACGGATTACTATACCTGCAGCAATATATACATTATCCAATGCTGAGCGTGATAAAAATTTTCAGCTTCCTTAAAAGTTTGAAGGTATCTAATGGGTTCTCATCACAGCTGTCGAGGTGTGTAAATGAAAGAGAACGTAATATAACTGGATTAAAAAGTCATTATTTAATACACTACTATGTTTTGATGCAGTTGTCAGAAATTGACGATTTTTTTGATGAGTACAATTCATTATGTAATGAGACGCATAATAAATCTCAATTCCTCAAATGGTTCCTTTCACATGTGAAACATTTAAGGGAAATGACAGATGATAGGTGGAACATTAACCTTGACATTCTTGGATGTATACCATATTCTCAAGTTATGTCTTACAAGGGTTATATTGTGAATGGCTACATATTTAGAACAAAGTCCGCCGGCGTGATGAAATCGACGCAAATGTCGGGTGTTATAGTAAAAACAGATTTACCTTCAGGTTTAGACGGCTATTATGGGGAAATACTTGACATAATAGAGATCAGTTTTACTCATGAATGTCGATGTGTTCTTTTTATGTGCAATTGGTTTGATGTCGGTCGCGAGGAGATAGGATATCGAAGAGATAGAAATTGGATTATTTCATTGAAACAATCTGAGAAATTGCAAACAAATGAGCCTTTTACACTTGCCAGTCAGGTAGAACAAGTTTTCTACATTCCAGAAAACTTCAATGATGGATGGATCATACCCGTGAGAACAGTACCAAGAGATTTTTTTGATGTCAATGATGATGATGAGTTGCTAAATATAAACGAGGCATATCAAGCTGGAATACAAGAACATCCAACTAATATTGTAGATGCGGATTTTTAAAGTGTAAGTTCACCATCATTTATTTTCCATTTTTTTGATCTAATATGTGAATTATATCATTGTTGTTATATCTAATTTAAATGTTTCATAATATACAGATATGCCTCCACGTCCTAGACACATTCGGGATGCACCGCCGGCGCCACAACGAGGGAGTGAGACCTCCGATCCTGACAGATCGAGTAGCTCAGGTAGACGTAGAGGCCCATCACAGTGCCGAGTGTTGGACCTACTTCGTCCTGGTGAGACACTCAGGGTGCGGATAGTTGGAGGCGATGCAGTGGGGGAGAACTCAGCTGTTTTTCAGAGTTACTTGGGACAGGTCTGCAGAGCCAGGGTCCCTCTCCACATTACAGACTGGCGTTTAGTGGAGCAGTCAATAAAAGATGCCATTCTTCATGATTTGGAGGTATTTATAATAATAACAAATCAAAGTTTTTCTTCAGTATATATATAAACTTATTTCTGTTTGCTTCGATTTCTTTGCAGTCTAGTTTTTCCTAGGATCGTGACCCAGCCACTGATGCTCTGATTTTAGGACATGGTGCGGAGTTGTTACGTAAACATCGAGGTCGTCTGAAGGCCCGAGTGAGTACTTTTCTTTATATTTAAGTATAAATTTGTTTTTCATCATTTAAGTATATAAGTAATTTTCTTTATATTTTAAAGTACTTCGACCCGGAGCTTCCATTGGAAACCATTTTGGCAAATTATCCTCCGAATGTACCCGATGAACAATGGAGGGTGATGGTTTATATTTGGATGGCAGAAGAATATGCGGTATGTGACATATATATGTGCATTTTATACATATATCATTTGAAATTCTTTTATTAAAATTATTATCTTTGTATAGGGCATCTCAAGGAGAAATGCTGAAAATCGGAGGAAAGGTTTCAAGTCTACCCATATAATAGGGAGAAGAAACACAAATCAACTGAAGGATGACTTCGTAAGTAATCTACTTTATGATTAATGTTTAAATTCTAAACATTATGTATTAAAATGGTATTGTAAGTTTGGTAATCTTTTCACATTAGGTAGTGGAGAACCAGCGAGTGCCCAACCGAATGGAAGTCTTCGAGAAGTCTAAGAGCCGCGATGTGGGCAGGGAAGTTCATTGGGTGGATCCTGCCTATGGTCCAATTCATGTAAGCTATTCATAATATTTTTGCATCTTTTTTAAAATTAAATGAATTTGAACTTACTTAAATAATTTTGTAGGAGGAGATGGTCAGGATCACAACCACTGGCTCTGTAGACAACACTGGAACGAGTCATCCGCCTCTTACTTCTGATGCGGCCTTCCTCCAGGCGACCAGTCCAGAGCATCAGGGACGCGTCCGTTGTAGTGGTCGTGGTGCCACCATACGGAATCGGTATGGAGTAGGGACCGGCTCGACCTCTCAGAAGACACGAAGGGAGAGGGAATTAGAGAGTCAAGTGTCTAGCATGAATATGGAGATTCGGGATTTGCGCCAACAAATGGCGATTTTCAATGCATTCATGCAGGCACATCAAGGTGCAACGTCGACTAACCACCCAACAGAAGATGATAATACCGCTGCGAGGCTAGGCGACGATGATGACGGTGAAGAAGAAGATGATGATGCTGATGACGATGAGGACGACGACAACGATGAGGACGACGACTAAGACGACGACGAGGACGACTAGGATAGTTTGGTTACTTGGTAGGATAGTGTAGTATTATGTATAACTATTTTGGACAATTACTTTGCAAAGTAGGTTATTTTGTTTGAATGCTTATATTGTAGGACGACGACTTTATGAATGTGGAATGCATCTTTTTTTTTGTGGTGATCATAATATTTATTATGAAGAAAAATTATTGTAACAGGTACTATATTATAGTGACATACAGGGTAAAATGAAAATCAAATAGGGGGCAATGGAAATTTTTTTTGTTAGTAGATGAAAAGAGGGGACGGTCATTGCGACCATCCCCTTAGTTCTTAGAGACGGTTATGACCGTCTCCACTTCCTCCCTTTTGGGACGGTCGTGACCGTCCCCCTGAATGACTTTAAGGGACGGTCCTGACCGTCCCCAATAAGTGCCTTTAAGGGACGGTCATTCCCGTCCCCTATACTAAACTTTAAGGGACGGTCACGACCGTCCCCTATGTATGAGTATAGGGGACGGTGCAGACTACCGTCGCTTATACCAAATGGGACGCCGCCTTTGGAGACGGTCGCATGACCGTCCCCAATGATCAGAGGGGACAGTCATTTTATCATTGGCGACGGATGTTGACTGTCGCCCGTTCTACTCTTTCTTGTAGTGAAAGCAAGTGGTCTTCGCTATTTAATTTACCTAGTATAGCGACCAGGGTCGAACACAAGGAGCACGGTTGAAAAAAAAACTTAGCAATCAAATTTTGAAGATAAAATATTTAGTGGGTTTTTATTAATTTTTTTCATTTGTTTGTTTTTCAAATAAGGCACAAGTCACAATATGCACACACACACACTATTTGTTTTTTAGGTAAAAAATGCTCAGAAAATAGTAGAAAATATATTTTTGGGTTTTACTGATTTTAAAATGTTTTTGGTATTTTTTCAAGTTTTTCTGATGTTTTTGTGATTTTATAAAAATCAAACAGTGGCAATAAAGGTAAACAGTGCACAACCAAGAGTATTTTGCAACTTAAAATTAATTTACCAAAACTCCTGTAAATGATTTTTATACAAAAATATGCATAAATATCTACAAACAGAATCTGAAATCAGAATTTTTAGATTTTTCTACAATTTTATATGTTTTTTTCAAGATTTTCAGTATTTTGCATTTTTTTAGAGTTTTAAAAATGTTTATTCGTGAAAATTGGATAAAAATTAAAGGAGAATAAAATACACCTACAGTAATTTTTTGGAATTTTTAGACAAATTTTCAAATTTTCATGATTTTCTAAGTTCAGGTAGACAAAAAGACACCATTTTTATTTTTTAAAAATAGTAAATGAAAATAAAATTCAATTAAATTTACATACAATGTAGAGGGATACAACAAGAATACACACAAATTTTTGTAGAATTTTTAGAGTGAAGAAACCCTTTATTTCAATTAAAAGAACCCAAAATAAATAGTCTAGAAAACACAGACTAAAATTTAAATAATTAATGTTTGTGCATTACAAGATCATAACAATAAAATGAGGAGGAAAATGTTGCACTTTACCCAAGGAGCATGTGCAACGCACGTGCTAGGATCTGGAGTGTAGGGGCGTCTTTGTAAATTTGAAAACTTCTGGGGTTGAAGTGCAGTTTTTCCAATATTTTATTTTTCGTTCTCTGGTCTTTCTTCCAAAAAGGGGAACAAGGGGGTCGTCGCCCCTCTTCTCCATACGCGAACGGCGGCAAACGGAAAAGGCGCTCCTCGTGCAGGCTGAGGAAGTAGATGCGGGCGAGTGGCGGAGATGTTGGCATGGCGTGGTGGTGGCGCTCCATTCATCGACGTGGAGGGATCCACGAGCACGGTGCAGTTCTAGCAGGGCAAGGGGGTTCGATCGCTGGTGGCGTTCGTCGGCAAGGGTGGGGATGTTGGCGGCGGCGTGGCCGTTGGGCCTCACGAACGGAGCAGTTGGCAGCTGATCGTGAGGGGCGCGGGGTGGAACGGACTCGCGGAAGGTCACGCGGGCCTCACGGCGGAGGGTTGGCGTCTGCGAAAAGGGCGGTCGTGCTTCCGTTTGAATAGGGGTCGCTGGTGCTGGTGGGGATGGCAGTGGGGCGTCGTAGCAATGAAAGGCGATGGGGCGTGACGCGCGATGACTAGGCTGAAGGTGACCAACATCTTTTTTTATTTTTTTGAAAACTGGAAGACAAAAATAAAAAAAATTCCTTTTATTTTTTTTGAGAAAACAATAATGACAACCGTTTTTTTATTTTTTATTTCCTGCAAAACAAATGTTAGAGAAAAAGAAATATCTTTTTTGTTTTTAAATTTTTATTTATTTTTGTATATACAAATACAAATACGAGCATGACGGCTCGATCCAATGAAATTCGAGCATGGAAAAATGCAAGTGGATTCGGGTTCCCAAAGTGGAAGATAGATTCGAGGATCTCCAACCACTGTGTGTGGTCAGAGGTGATAGATTATGTGAGGTAGAATGTGAAGCGATTAGATCGAGAAAACGAGATAGAAAATCAGTGTCAGATCGGAAATCAAATATGGGGTCGGAAAAATTACCTAAGATTAAACACTACAAACTACATCTAGAATTAATGTAAATGAAAGACGGAAAATAAAGTTGGGTCTCACCATGGGATCGGATAGGACGTGATGGCCTCGACGAGGGCCG
This sequence comes from Ottelia alismoides, assembly GCA_037367405.1. Taxonomy (NCBI): domain Eukaryota; kingdom Viridiplantae; phylum Streptophyta; class Magnoliopsida; order Alismatales; family Hydrocharitaceae; genus Ottelia; species Ottelia alismoides. The sequence goes on from JAZKJV010010275.1 coordinate 1,419,466, forward strand.
ACTCACTGTCACCGGACGGGGAGGAGGCTGGGCACCTTTCTTTGACAAGATTACTCTCGGAGATCGAGCTCCAATCCACCAAAGATTTGATTAAAGGCAAATGAGGGAGGAGATGCCCAACAAAAAAGAGAAGAAAAAATAAAAAGGAAAGAATGTACAATTAAGGAATGTATTTAGTTGTGAATTAAATTAATTAATTAATTAATTAAAAATGAAATTCAGAATAAAATGAAATAAATAAAATAATCATTTTATAAAAATTAATTAGCCACCTTAATGGTTGCTATTTAAGGCATGGAATTATATCTTTATATACAAGGCATGTTTTCAATTCAAATAAATGAATAAACTAAATAATTAAATGACTGAATCCAAATTTTATAATTAAATTAGTTTAATTAAGTAATGTTAGATATTTATTTTTTGGTGATTTTTATGTAAGGAAATTAATTGTATACAAGTATTATATACATATAGTATAATATACACATGTACAAATAAGAAAATTATTTTTAAATGATTTTTTTATTTTTTAAATTCTTTTGTTTTTAATAAAGGAGATAATATTTACAATTATGTAATTTATGTATAAAAAATAAATATGAATAAATATATACAATAAGTAAGTGGTAAAACTGCACAAAACACCCCAGAAAACCGACTTTTCAACTGTAACTCCAAAAATTATGAAACCACGGTCATTTAATAGATAATTTAATTTAGAATACAATGGAAGTGAGTTTAATTTAATCTGAGTTCGTATGAAGCCGAAATTGGTCTTTCAATTATCACTTTGCGGCTTTTTCTGAGTATGATTATTTGTAATCTGTACATTATTTTGCTTTTGTAATTAATTTTATTATTTACAACATATTTTTATTTATAACTTTTGTTTAGAAAAATATTTATTTTGAGGTTAATTTATATACAAATAAAATAGTGTATGTTTTGTACAAATATAAAGGGAAAGATTTAGAAAATATTTTTGGATTTTGAAGTAAAGACCCTATCTCCCCCTACTTTATTCCTGGTCGATCAGGTCAAGTCTTGACCTTCTCTCGGGGTTCGGGTCAGTCTGCATTTATTTCATAAATACATACTTTATTTTTCTTTTTCTTTTTTACTTTATTCTTTTATTTGAGTATAGAAAGTGTTAAAAATGCATATTTAACAAATGCATGCAAAATGATAATTTCATGCAATTAATGGATATTTACAGGTATTTGACTAAGGAAATAAAGCTAAAATAAAAGAATAAAGGCAATGAATCGTGAATTCATCATTCCCCTATACTTTACCTTTGCTAGTTCCTTAGCAAACACTTACGTGGAGAATAAGTGAAAACAAAATTAAAGAAAAGAAAAAGGAAAGAAGTTAGAATAATGTTGACTTTTAAACTTATCTTCATACAATTGTAGTATGGAGCTCTGTTGAACCTTTGGATTATTAGTGTATCAGAACCTTAATGGGAAATGGATTTAAAACCTAATAGCCTTTAAGTTCCACAAGACTCCTATTCAGGTCTCCTTAATAGTCATGTCAGAACAAGTCTACATACACAAATTCTAGTGACTATGAATCTTTACTTGTACGGTGTAAGTGAAATATAGCTCCTCATCTCAAAAGTAGCAAAGAAACAACCTCTCTCAACAAGGTAACTATAATCCCCCAATCTAGCAACTCTTTCCTCGATGAGCGGAGATATTTCCTTCTAAGTTCAAGTACAACCAGCTCAAGAAGATGGGATAGAGAAGAGAATGGACGGTAACCAGTGTAGCTACCTATCCTTGGATGCATGAACATTGTAGCCAAGTCATCCCCTGCAAGCTTACAAACATTTGACTTTGAATATCTTATTTCTTTTTTTAACTTGTATATACACTCCGACATGCATTTTACTTTTCAATCATGCATGTTCACTTTTGGAGATTCTGCATTTTTTTTTGAAAATATATACAAGGTGCATCATGTACATAAGGAGTTTTTCCTCTTGAGCTAGTAGACTATCCCTCTTTTGAAGCATTATTGCAACCCCACAACATCCTGTCTTTAGACCTCAACATCGCTAGACCTGGTTGAGATGCACTTCCCTCCCTAGAGGAGGACGAGAGGTTCTGCCTAGATGTATTACCATGTATGCTACCCCAAGCCAAAAGATTCTGCCCCTTCACTACCTCCTCCATGAAGAGATACATGTAGAGTGCTTGTCCAAGGTAAGCCACGGTCTGAAAGAATCATGCACGCGTTGTTAAATATTCTTCTTAGACTAATCAAGATGACATGTGAACATAGTCTTATGGACTCAAAGGATTAAGTCAATAGGAGCTGAGAAGTCTTAACTCCAGTTCTTATAAGGTTCCTCTATAATTAAGTGGATTAAGGTCCAACTAAGCTCCATTATTCAATTTTATTCCAGACTTAGTTTAAATGTCAAAACTATTCAGAAAAATGCACATGCTAATGCAAGAAATATGTACAATGCAAAGAAAAGAAAGCAAAATCTTTTTGTGAAATAATTTTCTAATTTTGAACTTTTTATGGATTTTTAAAAAATGATGCACATGTGATATCCTATGGAATGCACTCTCATCTCAAGAAGGTGATCACATGTGTCTCATATCTGGTCAATCTGAACTCTTCGGGTGTCTTCTATTAGGACAACATGCACAGAAGAATGAAGGAATGGGGGGAGTAGAAAGAGAAGGGGACGAGAGGTTATCGGAGTTCCGACCTCCCTGGAACGTGATCGAAGATGAGGGGAAGGCAGATAAAGAGCCACAAGATCTGGCTAAAATGAAGGGTGCCCCATCATCAGGAGAGAGGAAAGGATAATGATAAGAGTGGGAGGGAGGATAAAGAAAACAAATGGAAAAAGAAGAGAAGGCGACTGCTAATGATCTAGATAAGATAAACGTAACCAACTCACACCAATCACAAACATCCACAATGCAAACCTCCAATTCACCTACTCAACACAATGTAAAGACCGTGAAGATGCGGTCAATTATTTTGTCAATTTTTAGAGTTTAGGTGATAAATCAATCTATCTGAGCGATTAGAGCAAGCTATTGGGAACCCGATGCTCCCAGGAGACTGGCTCAATCCAAAGTTAGATCTTTCCCAGCCAGTATGAATTGTGGACTATTTACCGGCTACCCGATCAATTCAATCTGCTAAGGATGTCACGGGTCGCTTTACCGCTACTGGAGAGATCCTCACTGGAGAACGACTAACCCCAAAACTAGTAGTCTGAAGAGAGATCAAGTATGGCTCTATTCTAGTGTGTGGGTCGCTCTCTAGCTGCAGATAAATCAAACAAGGAGGGGGTTGCTCTCCCCAAATCAATGAAGTGGGTCAATTACGTTTGATTTTATGGTCAAGTTCAATTAGCAGTCCCAATTTTTAATTTTTTTAATTTTCTCCTTTTTTGGATATTTTCAATGAAATGACTAATGGGATTTCCGATTTCCTGTATGCCTATATCCACAAAACATAGGGGCAAAATGGAAAAGCCAATGCACGAGAAAATATAGATGCAAATGCTAGAGATAGAGGTGCATACCTAACTCCAACGCTCTAGATGAAATATGATCCATGCAAAAAAATAAAACTAACTATATGCAAAAATGTAAACGGGAACCGTCCTAAACAATAACCTCTACTTGGGAAGAACCAGTTAATTCTTTGACTAAGTCCAACGTTCTATAGGAACAGATATTCTTTTAAGGTGTTTGGGCCTAATAATTAACTAGCTCAACCAAATAAAATCTTAGTCTAGGGGCTCCACTTACAAAAAACAAATGAAAATAAAGGTGATGAAAACAATGGAAAAACTGTAGTGAGGACCCCCAAGTGCAGCAGCACTTGGCGAAACAAACCTTGAAATGTACAATTGTTCGAATGTACAAATGTCCAGAATTATCCTAAATTATTACAAATATTTACAAATAATCTCTAAATAAAATAAAAGCTTTCTACTCCTCTGCTCCTCTTCCTGTGTTGGTCCCTCCAAAGAATCCAACGAATCCACGACGGTTCCTCGCAGGAAAAGAGAAACAAGAGATGGTCAGAAAACAATTATAATAAATAGAGATAAAAATAAAGGAAAACTGAAAAATGACTACAAATTCGTGCTCCCCGACAATGGCGCCATTCTGATGAGCTGAAACCTCGATGCGATTATGATAAAATAAATTAACACAAGTCGTTGTTCTTAACCAATCGATTCAGTCAACGAGAAAAATGTATTAAACCACTTTAAAGGAAATCAAACAATGGAAAGCAAGCGGTCTTCGCTATTTAATTTACCTGGTATAGCGACCAGGGTCGAACACAAGGAACACGATGGAAAAAACTTAGCAGTCAAATTTCGAAGATAAAATTTTTACTATTTTTTTTCATTTTTCTATTTTCAAATAAAGCACAAGTCATAATATGCACACACTCTCTTTTTTATTTTTGGGTCAAAAGTGTTCTTAAAATTACAGAAAATATATTTTTGGGTTTTACAGGTTTTAAAATATTTTTTTAATTTTTTCAAGTTTTTCTGATGTTTTTGTGATTTTATAAAAATCAAACAGTGTCAACAAAGGTAAACATTGCACAACCAAGAGTATTTTGCAACTTAAAATTAATTTAAGCCCAAAACTCTTGGCAATGATTTTTATACACAAATATCTACCAAAAAAACTAAAATCAAATTTTTTGAATTTTTCTACAATTTTATATGATTTTTTCAAGATTTTGAGCATTTTGCACTTTTTAAGAGTTTTATAAAAGTTTATTTCATGAAATTTGGATAGAAATTAATGGGAAATAAAATACACCTACCGTAATGTTTTTGGAATTTTTAGACAAATTTTCGAATTTTTATGATTTTTATAATTTTGGGCAGAGAAAAAGAGATTGTTTTTTATTTTTGAAAAATAGCAAATTAAAATAAAATGCAATGAAAATTACAAACAATGTAGAGGGATACAGTAGGAATACACACAAAGTTTTGTAGAATTTTTAGAATGAAGAATTCCTTTATTTCACTTAAAAGAACATGCAAAATAAATAGTCTGGAAAACAGGGACTAAAATTTAAATAATTATTGTTTGTGCATTACAAGATAACAACAATAAAATGAGGAGGAAAATGTCGCAATTTACCCAAGGTGCATGTGCAACGCACATGCTAAGCTCTAGAGTGCAGGAGCATCTTTGCAAATTTGAAAACTTCCTGGGGTTGAAGTGCAGTTTTTCCAATATTTTATTTTAAAACCTTAGGGCGTCGTTCTCTGATCTTTCTTCCAAAAAGGGGGAACAAGGGGACCATCGCCCCTCCTCTTCTCCACGCACGAGAGACGGCAAATAAGAAAGGCGCTCCTTGCACGAGCTGAGGAAGTAGACACGGACGAGTGACAGAGGTGATGGCGACGATGCGGTGGTGGCGCTCCATTCGTCGGCGTGGAGTGATCTGCGTGCACGACACGATTCTGGAGGGGCGAGGGGGTTCGATTGTTGGCAGCGTTCATCGGCAAGCGCGGGGATGTTGGCGGCGGCGCAGCCGTTGGGCCTCAGGTGCGGAGCGGCTGGCGGCTGATCATGAGGGGGCGTGGGGGTGGAAGGGATGCACATAAGTCCGCGTGGGCCTCACGACAGAGGGCCAGCGTCTGCAAAAAGGGCAGTCATACTTTCATTTGAACAGTGGCCGCTGGTGCTGGCGGGGATGGCATCGTAGCGGTGAAAGGCGGCGGGGCGTGACGCGCGGTGCTTAGGCTGAAGATGATCAGCATCTTTATTTATTTATTTGAAAAATATAAGTCAAAAATAAAAAAACTTTATTTTTTTGAGAAAACAGTAACGGCAACAATTTTTTGTTTTTTATATCATGCAAAAGAAAGGTTAGAGAATAAGAAGTACATCTTTTTAAAATTTTATTTATTTTTGTATACGCAAATGCAGGTACGAGCACGACGACTCGATCCAATGAAATTCACGCGCAGAAAATGTGAGTAGATTCGGGTCTGTGAAATGGAAGATAGATCCGAGGATCTCCGACCACCGTGCGTGGTCTGAGGTGAGAGATTATGTGAAGTAGAATGTGAAGCGATTAGATCGAGAAAATGAGATGGAAAATCGATGTCAGATAGAAAATCAAATATGAGCTCGAAAAATTACCTAAGATCAAACACTAAAAACTGCACCTATAATTAATCTAAATGAGAGACGGAAAAGAAAGTTGGATCTCACCTCAGGATCGGATACACCGTGATGGCCTCGACGAGGGCCGAGTCATTGTCACCGGAGGACTCGGAGGCTGGGCACCCTTCTTCGACAAGATTGCTCTCGGAGATCAGGCTTCTCTCCACCAAAGATTGATCAAAGGCAAATGAGGGAGGAGGAGCCCAATAAAAAGAGAAGAAAAAAATTGAAAAGGGAAAGAATGTACGATTAAGGAATGTTTTTAGTGGAAAACTTAATAAATAAATTAATTTAAAATTAAATTCGGAATAAACTAAAATAATTTATTTATAAAAATTAATTAGCCACCTTAACGGTGGATATTTAAGGCATGGAATCATATCTTTATATACAAGGCATGTTTTCAAATCAAATAAATGAATAAAGTAAATAATTAAATAATTAAATCAAAATTTCGTAACTAAATTAATTTAATTACTTAATGTTAGATATTTAATTTTTTTGGTGATTTTTATGTAAGGAAATTATTTGTATACAAGTATTATATACATATAGTATAATATGCACATGAACAAATAAGGAAATTATTTTTAAATGATTATTTTATTTTTTTTAAATTCTTTTATTTTTAATAAAGAAGATAATATTTACAATTATGCATTTTATTGTATAAAAAATAAATATGAATAAATATATACAATAAGTAAGTGGTAAAACTGCACAAACCACCGAGAAAATCGACTTTTCAACCGTAACTCCAAAAACTATGAAACTACATCCATTTGAAAGATAATTTAATTTAGAGTATATTGGAAGTGAGTTTGATTTAATCTGAGTTCGTATGGAGTCGGAATTGGTCTTTCAATTATTATTTTACGGTTTTTTTAGTATGATTATTTGTAATATGTACATTATTTTGCTTTGCAATCATTTTTATTATTTACAACACATTTTTACTTACAACTTTTGTTTAGAAAAATATTTAATTTGAGGTTAATTTATATACAAATAAAATAGTGTAAGTTTTGTATAAATATATAGGGAAAGATTTACAAATTTTTTTTGGATTTTGAAGTGAAGACCCTATCTCCCCCTACTTTATTCCTGCTCGATCAGGTCAAGTCTTGACCTTCTCTCGGGGTTCGAGTCAGTCTGTATTTATTTGATAAATACATCCTTTATTTTTCTTTTCTTTTTTTTTTTTCTACTTTATTCTTTTATTTGAGTATAGAAAGTGTTAAAAATGCATACTTAACAAATGCATGCAAAATGATAATTTCATGTAATTAGTGGATATTTACAGGTATTTGATTAAGGAAATAAAGTTAAAATAAAAGAATAAAGGCAATGAATTGTGGATTCATCACCTATGAAGATTCAAGCTAGTGGGAGCTCCATATGGTCAATCACAAAGGTCAAATGATTCTGTGCAGAAAAAGAATGATGGATGTTTTGTTCGCGGAAAAAAAGTATTCTATACACGTGGCAACTGCAGGTAATACTGCAACATTAGCCGATCAATATGCATATTTTTAAGAAGAAAATTGAAATAAGTAGGATGATTGTATCTGTTGAGCACGTTGTTTAATTTGTGTTCATTATAGTACGTGTACTTAGCAAATCAGTTAGAACCGAGAAATGATATCCGTGAAGAGTGTCTCGACTTTAATTTATATCCCGGGCAAGTTCGGTGTCGAACACAGGGAGGCAAAGGAACAACTTCGGGTTAATTTGAAAATTTAGGTCTAGGTTTCCTAAATTTTAATGCAAAAATAAATACGAGTGCAAAATGCGAGTGAATTAAGTTTCCAAAAAATCACACAACTTAGCTAAATTAATTTGAATAGAAAATAAGTCCAATTTAGCCAAGTTATATTTTTCCTAGAATCCTAATCCAATAATGAATGCAAAACACTTTTATTTGGAATTAAAAATGTAACAATTAAAATGCACAATTTTTATGTGGTTTTTTCACAATTTTTCACACAAACAGTAAACAAAAATCATTAAAAATTTATTAAAATGAAAACATGATGGAAGGATACTACAGTAATATGTTGGGAATTGTTTGATAAAATATGATTTTTATATGAACTTTTAGTGAAAACAGAGTGACAGTGAGTAATTAATTCCTAATAAATCCACAATCGAAATTTTTCCAGAGTGCAAATTATATCAAAAAGGTATTTTTATATGTAATCCGGGAGATTTGAAATTTTGCAAAAATGATGTACGCGGATTTAATTAAAAATCAAATATCCAAATCACTCTATAATCTATTTCAGGCACAAGACAACTCTATTTAGCATGAAATTTGAATAGTAATTCAATCACATTTCAAGGCATCATCTCAAATTTTTATGGAATTTATCGAGCAACTGTCAGAGAAATAAGAATTTAAGTGTTCAAAAAGGGTAAAATATGCAGAATTTCAGGGAAATAATTTTAATTAATTACCCAAAACTCACAAAAATACAAATAAATATTCAAATGGTAGATAATTTATTGCTCAACATCATGCTATTTTTCATTAAAATAAAAGATGCAAAGTTGATGTCCAAATTAAAACATGAACCCAGGGGTATCCTGCAAAATAGAAATGAAAACTGATAATATAAAAGCATGCACAAGGACCTTTATGAAATCACAGAAACTATGGGAGCAAAGTTGCAATTTTTACAATAAAAAATAGAAAAATGAAAAGAACCTTTCTTCTTCCTTTGTCGGGGCACGATGGGGGAATCCAAAAAGGGGATGGTGGGGTGGAGCGTGCGCGGCCGCGCCGGTGCGCGGAGGTGGCGGTGAGGCGCGACAGTGGATGGCGCCGCTTGCGGGCGTGTGGAGGGGTACGCTGACAGGAGGCCGACGTTGCTTTGATGAAGGTGGTGGGCTCTCGACCGGCATGGAGCAGCGGTGGATGGAGGAGGCTGCAGGCGTGGCGGGGACGCCGCAGATGGTGGCGGAGATGGCGGCAAGGCGCGACGGTTCGGCTGCAGGGCGCGGCGGTGGATGGCAGGGGCGCTCGGCCAGCGTGGAGCAGCGGTGGGCGGCACCGCCTGCCCGTGGAAGAAGGGGGAGGGCGGCGGTGCTGCTCTTTTTTTTTTTTAATTTTTTAATTTTTTAATTTTTTTGATTTTTTTAGTGTTGTTATGTGTGTTTTTTTATTTTTTTATTATTTTTATTTTTTTAAACAGAGAACAAATGTAAATATATACAAATGGTAAAAAATGGTAGAGGAGAATGATGAAGAAGGTGAAGATGGTAGTGATGGTGATGATGTGGTAGAAAAATACTATGGTGGTGATGTGATATAAGAAAATTGCAAAAATAACAAGATGATAAAATGAGAACAAAAATTACCTACGATGGAGACGGTCGCCTATGATGTGCTCACGAGAGCACGATCTTCGCTCGAATCGCCGACGAGCGATGAGCTCGAGCAACACACGGATGAGGCTGCGATGTTGGCCAAAAAGCCATCGGATCTCACCGGAGAGAGGGTTGTCGTTGCTCGACCGCGGTTGCGTCGCTGTCACCGATTCAACTCTGGGAACTAGGCTCTCCTCACATAAAGATGGATCAAGTACAAATTGAGGAGGATAGAATGTATATAAATAGATGGAAAAGATGGAAGTTAGAATGAAGGTGGAGTGGTATGGATGTTAATAAAATGGTGGAGTTGAATTAGAAGTTAGAAAAATGGTGGAATAATGGGGTTTAATTGGTGGTTATTGTAGAGAATGAAGATTAAGTAATAAATAAATAAATAAAGTAGGCTACTTTAAAAGAGAAAATATAATAAAGAGAAGAAAAAGAGTGGGGAATTTACAAAAGAAGACATACAACATGTACATTTTTTGTTTGCTTTTCTAATTTATATTTTTTATCTTTTAAATAAGAGATATTTACAACAGAAAAATACAATAAAATATTAGAATCAAAATACAACACAACAATGATTTTTTGGATTTTTTAGTAATTAAAAGATAAAATAAAAAATGAAGAAAGAATGAATATATATATATAATATACAATGTACATCTGGGTCCCAAAACCCAACTTTTGCAAATGAGCTCCGATTTACTGAAACCACTTCCGTTGGATAGATAATTTTCTAACTTAAATTTTAAAGTGAGTTTGGCAAATTTGGAGTTCATACGGAGCGGGAAGTTGAACTTTACGACTTTTTGCCTTTGGAATTTAGGAGCATTTATTTGAGATAAAATTTATTTTATATTTTTTATTTTTATTTACATTTTTATGAACAAGTTAGAGAAAGAATTAGCCAAAAATGAGTTGAAATAAAATTATTAAAATACACGAAGTTTTGGGCTATTTATAGGTGAGAAACTCCTTTATTTTTTGGATTTTTTATTGTTTATTTATTTTGTATAATCTAATATACAATAATTAATGTGTTTTATTTACAAGAGTCATTTTATTAATTTATTGATTTTATAGACATTTATTTGAGACTTTACTCAGGGATTTTGCTAAGATCAAGATATTGCGATGATGAATCGTAGATTCATCACCCCCTATACTTAAACTTTGCTAGTCCTCGAGCAAATAAAGAATGAATAAGTTAGAATAACCCCTGACTGTGCATGTGAATACAAGACTTGATCCGTTCAAGAACTCTCAGTTTTAGAGATCCTAAAATTCTAAGCTGAACAAAGCTCTAGTCAAAAGGTATCCAATTTCCCTAATCATCAGACTCTCTCTATATACATATACAGTAGGGATATGACTTAAGTGTGGACTGCAGTTACAAGAGTAGAGTCGCAACATCACCCAAGGTTCAGTCCAAGAGACTCTCCTAAGAACCCAATCCTCAACACTAGGGAAGAAACCATTTCTTGAATCAAATTCACCATCTCTTTAGTTGTCAGACTTGGAAGTGTAGATGGAAAGCCAGTTGATGGAGGGCATAGGATTGTGTCATTTCTTCTCTCCCTCTCATTGGAACAAGGATTCTCTCAAGTGCCTTATTACTCAACGCATATTTTTGGTGTTGATCAGTGTGTCCGTCAAGAGAAGTTGGAGTCGTCTGCACTTGTTTTCCTGGGAGTACACCGAGGTGTGCCTTTTTTGAGTACCTATCGTACCTTCTACACCCAGACTTGTAGCATTTACGATGCAGAGCCCTTTTTTGGTGCAAGTCTGACTCCTTGTCCTAATAGCGGTGGTCCAAGTGGACACTTTGAAATGGTTGGGAGCGCTCTCCTTTGGTGGAAGCTCTTTTATAGTTGACTTTGTGGAATGAGAGCTTTTATTTAACATTTCATTGCTTTGTAATATTTTTGGCTAGCCCAACTTCTTTAACCAAGAGTTGGCATACACTGATCAATATTTTTTTATTTAATCACACCCTGGCACTTAGGTAAATGTCGAGAGATAGTACAAGAACCATGTTCTTATACTGGCTAAAAGATGTTGACTTTCATGAAGCCTTCATTGATTTTATCCCATCCTCGAGTATCATCAAATCAGGTCCAAACTCAAATCCCTCATCCCAGTTCCTCAAGTGAAATTTCAACTCATCTCATCATAATTGCAGTCGTGTTTGTGAGGTGCTGATCATATTCTTAAGGTAGATAAAGTATGCAATATAGCACACAAATCTTTCAAACTAGGGAAATGTGAATAATTAGGTCAAAAACCCTAATGACTAAGGCTGGTTAACTCCAAATCTCAAGAGCTCATAAATCAAGTGTTCATGAACATCACTAGTCTTGTGTGAAAGTGTAAGTATCAGGGACCAAACCAACTTGTTAGTTTGTTTTTATAATTTTGTTGTTTTTTTTGAAAGTACAGGAAGAAAGAAAGATGTTTTTTTCAAAAAGATTTTTTTTGAAAACACACGTATTTTTTTAATAACAAAGAAAGAAAAGAGATTTTTTTATTTTCTTTGAAAAAAGTTTTTTAAGCAGAAAAGGTTTTCTTTGAAAATATTTTTTACCAATTTTTACCCTCCCTGTAATTATTGTATAATATATACAAAAATACATGAAAGTACGAGCTATGGGTAAAGTATATATGTAATATATACACGCCCCCCTATACTTAGCATGTGATATATCCTCAGAGCACAAGAAGCGTTAAAAAGACATGGCTCATGCTAACCATTATACAACTAAAATAATAAAAAGTATAGAAATAGATCCCCCCTATACTTAGGCTCTGGTCAGCCTATGTGTAGAAGAAGAGCAAAAATGGGACAGACGATGTCAAGGGGAGAAATGGATGAGTATATACACATGGCAGGCATCGGTTCCCCCTATACTTAGGCTCTGATCAGCCTAAGTATAGGACATGAGTAAGTGTGAGAACCGATGTGATCTGGAGAATATACAAAGAAGGGAGAATGTACAAGAGTGATTGAATCTTCTAAGCTGCTGAATCTTGATGCTGCATCTTCATGAAGAATATGATGTATCTTCTCTATGCTCACTCTGCATGAAGTTGATGACCTCGACTTGGACCAACTGCTCTTTAGAATCTACAAAATGCTTCAACAGTTGTCCATTCACCACATGAGATTGTGCACTATCTGTGAGATCGGCTATCTCTACACTTCCATTCCCGTGCACTTTCTTAACAACAAAGGGACCCATCCATTTAAATTTGATCTTCCCATGGAACATCTTCAACCTAGCATTAAACAACCATATCTTTTGTCTAGGGACAAAGTCTTTGCACCTAATGTGCTGATCATGCCATCTCTTTACTTTGTCCTTATAAATCAAACTGTTGTCATATGCCCTATTTCGGATTTCCATGATCTCGTTCAAGTTCAAGTCTCGACAAACTTCCCTAGGTGACAACTCCAATTAATCTTCTAAATTGCCCATTCAAATTTATGAATCAATTTTGCGGGCAAATGGCATAGCTTGACATTGATCATTCTAAAAGGTGAAGTACCTAATGGTGTCTTGTAGGCTGTCCCATAGGCCCACAGAACTTGGTCCAAGAGCTGAGACCAGTTCTTCCTATCGGGACGAACCAATTTCTGCAAAATATTCTCCACCTCTCTATTCGAAACCTCTACCATGACATTGGACTGTGGGTGGTAAGGACTAGTAACTCTATGCTCAAATCCATAGTCCTTAGCTAAAGATCTCATATCTCAGTTCACAAAGTGGCTACCCCCATCAGATATCAAAACTTTTGGCACCCCAAACCTAGCAATAATATGGTCTCTCACAAACTTACAGACTGTCTTGCTGTCTGCGGTTCGGGTTGGGATAGCCTCCACCCACCTAGATAAATAGTCAACCACCAACAAAATGTACTCATGTCCTTGGTTGTTGGGAAAGGGACCCATAAAATCTATGCCCCATGCATTAAAAACATCACAAATAATCACCGGCTGCATGGGCATATCATCTCTTTGTCCAACTGTACTTCCCATCCTTTGACAGGTCGGGCACGACCGTACAAAATAAATAGTATCTCTATACAAGATCGACCAATACAATCCACATTGAAGTACTTTATGAGCGGTTCTCTTTCCCGAATGGTGTCCTCCAGCCTCGAGTAAATGACAATATGTGAGGACACTCTGATACTCCTCCTGAGGAATACACCTTCTCCAAACACCATTCGGCCCTTTGAAGATAAGGAAAGGATCGTCCCAGTGTTATCTCCTCGAATCTGACTTCAGTCGGTCAATGCAGCTCCTAGTCCAACCATGGGGAACCTGCTTGGAGACAAGATAGTTCACCATGTTGGCATACCACGGAAGTGAGTCAATAACACAAATTGACTCGTCAGGGAAGGTCTCTCTAATCCGCTCATAATACGGAGAATCTTTAAGTTCAATCCGAGAAAGGTGATCAGCCACAACATTCTTCACTCCAGGTTTATCTTTTATCTCCAAATCAAATTCCTGGAGGAGTAAAATCCACCTAAGAAGATGCGCCTTCGTGTCCTTCTTTTCCATTAAATATCGAATGGTTGTGTGATCAGTATAGATTGTCACCTTAGAGCCCAAAATATATGACCTGAACTTCTCGAGGTCCCATACTACAGCGAGTATTTCCTTTTCTGTCACTGTATAATTCTTCTATGTAGGATCTAATACTTTTCTCACGTAATGGATCGCAAATGGGATACCCTCTTGCCGTTGTCCTAACACAGCTCCTATAGCGAAATATGAAGCATCAGTCATGATCTTAAAGGGGAGAGACCAGTCAGGAGCTTGTAGGATAGGCGAGGCACAAATTTTCATCTTCAAGAGCTCAAAGGCCTCCAGACACATGTGATCTACAACGAACTCTGTGTCTTTCCCTAAGAGCTCAGTTAATGGGCGGGCGATCTTAGAAAAATCATGAATAAATCTCCTATAGAATCAAACATGCCCTAGAAAAGACCTCACTGACTTCACGTTGGTAGGTGGATCAAGTTTCTTGATCACCTCCACCTTGGCAGGGTCAACCTCCATTCCCCTTTTGGAGATGACATGCCCCAAATGATACCCTCTATCACCATAAAGTTACTCTTCTTCCAGGGGAGTACCAGATTCACCTCTCTACACCTCATGAGGACTCGGTCCAAGTGCGCTAAACATGTGTGAAAGGAATCACCATAAACCGAGAAGTCATACATGAACATTTCTAGGAAATCTCCCACCATCTCGGCAAATATGGCGATCATGCACCGTTGAAATGTGACCAGGGCATTGCAAAGCTTGAATGGCATGAGCCTGAAAGCATAAGTGTCGAATGGACATGTGAATGTGGTCTTTTCCTGGTCCTCAGGGGCTATGACCACCTGGTTGTAGCCTTAGTACCCGTCAAGAAAACAGAAGAACTCTTTCCCTGCTAATCTCTCCAAAATTTGATCAATAAAAGGTAAGGGAAAGTGGTCTTTCTTGGTTGCGGCATTCAAGCGCCTATAATCGACACAGATGCGCCATGACGTGGGTACTCGTGTCGCGATCTCAACCCCCTCCTCGTTGGTGACCATCTGAATTCCCAACTTCTTCGGGACAACATGAAGCGGGGCCACCCACTTGGAGTCAGAAATAGGGTATATAAACCTTGCCTTGCACCATTTCTCAATCTCTTTATTCACCACTTCCCGTATATTGGGGTTAAGTCTCCTCTGAAACTCATGGGAAGGTCTCACATTATCCTCGGTAAAAATGTGGTGCGAGCAGAGAGCGGGGTTGATCCCCACAAGATCCAACACTGTCCAGCCTATTACTTTGCGGTTCCTCTCTAAGACCTCTAACAACCTAGACTCATGTTCTAAAGTCAAGTCTAAGCTAATGATAACAAGATATCTCTCTTTGGGTCCTGGAAGAAAGGCATAGTTGAGTGTAGGAGGTAGTGATTTCAGTTCCGGTAATGTGGTATCATTAAGCAAATCCGGCTGAACTAAATCTGAATCTGGTTTCGTGCTGCATGAAGGTGGGCTCAACTGTGTAGGACTCTCCACCAAATCAGAAGTATCGAGAGTTGGATCGTCAAAAATATCCAAACAATCAGCAAAAGCCACGTCCAACTCATCATCTATGTCCCATGATTGTTCCGAAGAGGATGGAACTGACAGATCCAGATGGATCTCTGCGTCATCATAGGAATAGGTAGATGCATTTCTAACAAGATCAGACAACATCTGGCAGACTGCATCATGCACTATGTCCTCTCCAGAAGAGAGGGTCTCGCTCTGTCCTGAAGGAACTTGACTCCAAATCCCACATGTGCTAATCATTCTGCAATCTGCATCTGAAGATGAGTACTCTTGTGCTACTCTCTGAATCGGGTCACTGACACTTGGTTTGCTTCATCTCAAGGTTCACTTCTCCGCTTGGAGAATGGAACTTTATCATTCCCATGCCATTAGCAAAAGTTATGCCTGCGGTCCTAAGGAAGGGCCGCGTGAGAATAATCTGAGATTCACTTCAATGATTGGGGGTCTCCATGTCCAAGACTGTGAAGTCAACCTGATAGTTCTGCCCCTCAATCAAGATAACTACGTTCTTCACTTCTCCCTCAGATCTCTTCAATGAACGATCTGCAAATTGGAGTAAAGCTCTGGATTTGCGAAATGGTCCCAACTCCAATTTCTGATATAAGGATAAGGGAAGTAAGTTGATCGAAGAACCGTTATCCAAGAGTGTGTATGCAAACGCAATGTTGATACGACTCTCTACATAGTGAGCACTCATGTCTCTCTTTTTCCGTGGCAATGTCTGATTCTTGAGACAATAGTTTGTGGCTACTGACAAGACGCGTGTCTTTATATTTTAGTTCTCTTTCTTCCCGCTAACCCTTGTAGGTGTGCATCTCACCTTAAGGTATTTCTGAATTGCAGGATGGTTAGCCACATACTCATCAAATGGAACCTTTACAGTGATATTTTCTTTACAAAATCGTGCCATATCGGGGTCATCTTTCTGAATCTTTTTGATGTGCTTTCCTGCCGTAAGAGCACGGGGGAAAGGGATTGAAGCTAGGGAAATAGAAGTTGAAGAATCCGAATCATGAACTGAAAGATCATTCTTTGCATTAACGAAAACAGAGTTCTTCATACAAGAATCTTTTTGATGCAATATGGAATCAAAATCTAGACTATCTACTATAGGTTGTGGAAAAGAAGTTGGAGTGATATCCGCCACAATCGGAGATGCAAGGTCCTCTGTAGACTCAGAAGAATATCCATGCCTGCGATGATGCATACGTGCTCTCCTTCTCCTCTCGATTCCCTGAGTAGAAATCCTCGAATGGTGCTAATGGGGCTCCGGAATATGATGTCTCTCCTCCTCATCCTATGAAGAATCCTTAGGTAGAGCTCCAGAGATGCCCCTCCTCGTGTCCCTCATCCGGTCAGGTACGGTCACAGTCCTTCTGCTTCTGAGTGACATGTGGTTAGCCTCGTCACACGAAAGAATCTCATGTTCAGATCTAGAAGATGTTGAATAGTATACCTAACCAAAGTGCTGCTGAAAACTAGATCGGTTCAGGCTATTGGGATTAGCCTGAACTTGGGCTGGGATTGAGGTAGACGGTGCAGTCTACTCGTCTCGCCATCTGGACAGGTGGTTGACATCCACCCGTAAGTCGTGAATTTTGTTCATGTAGGAACAGAGCTCGTCGAGTATCTGCTGCTGAATATCTACGGGACCAGACGAAGAAGGAAGTGGATAAGACTGAGAAGAAGAAAGGGAAGACTGGCCCTGTTTGCCAGAGTACTGCCTCTGCTGCTGCTGGGGTATCTGCTGAGATTGTGGTCCCCGTTGGCCCGCCTGGTAATGGCCCTGTCGGCCTAACTGCTGGTACTATTGCCGTTGCTGCTGGGGTGGCTGGAATCCAGGGCTCTGTTGTGAAGGAGGTGGTGCGGAAGTGAATGCGGTGTTGTGAAAGTTCAGGGGACGCTGATAGGTCTGTCGGTCTCCCGTACTTCCCTTCCTGGCAGGGTACTGAGTATACCACACTCCATTCACCTCCCAAACTAGTGGAGGCTCCTCCTAAACTGTCTCTGCTAATGGAGGTGGATGCTGGAAAGAGTGGGCGTAGGATTGGTCCTGCTCCCACGGTTGGGGTTGTCCTGACACCAATTGCTCCTGAATATGGTGAACTCGATATACGAGGGTAGAGGATGCAGTCATGGTGGGTATTCTTATCTTAGATACCTTCTCAGTCAACTCCTCCATTTGTTTTGGAAGTTTGGAGATGCTCCGGTCTAACTCATCAATCCTCCTGTCGATCTTCTCGACTATTGTAAGCTTGTCCGCAAGGAGTCCCATGCTAGGGATCACGTCCTGAGAGAGATCGACTACAGCTGATTTTCTCCCTCAAATGAGAGTGAACTGGGGGACGATGTATAGGCCCTGCTGGCCATCTGTGAGCGGCTAGTTTCAGCCATCTGCTCGAATACCTTCCAGACGGTATCCATTCCTCGTGATGTATAGCTGCCTCCACAGGCAGCGCTCACTAAACCCTGCATCTTAGGGTTGAGACCAATGAAGAACGACTGGACCAAGATATTGTCATCTAGTCTATGACAGGGACACTTCTGCAGGATGTCCTTGAATCTTTCCCAAGCATCGCAGAAGGCTTATTGGGGTAATTGGGAAAAACTCGTAATGCACGTCCTCATCATGTTAGTTCTACTCAGCAGATAGAACTTCTTCAAAAATAGGTCCTTGAACTGGGCATAAGTGGTGACGGTAATTCCAAGATTTTTCACCCAGTAGTGGGCTTATCGACCCAAGGCAAATGAAAGGGATGTGAGTCTAATATAATCCTGGTTAACATTAGGATGTCTAATGTTAGCACAGAAGAGCTCGAAGTCCCTTAGGAATGCATATGGCTCCTCAGAAGCATTCCCGTCAAAGTGTGACAACAGGTTCAGAAAGTGCGACTTCAACTCAAAATCAACTGTGGTTTCTGCCAGACTAAAGTAGTTCCAAATTCTGTACTGTCCGAGGTTGTACGCCGCATCCGTTGGTGGTTCGACCCAACATTTAGCTGTCCTAAGTGAGCTCTCAGTAAAGCGTGTTGTTGCTCAGATGCAGCTAATCTGGCAAGTACCATTCTCATCAGGTCTTCATGGTTCTCTTCTTCCTCTTCTTTCTTCTTTGGAGGTATTTTTCTTGTATCTTCTTTAAGTCATGAATCAACAATGTGGCTTGATTAGAAGAGGATTTATGAATCAAGATTTTCTCACCGAGGCAAAGGTCTTCCTCGGTGAGGTGGGAAGAGAGAAAGGGAATGGTTTGAGAGTAACCATCCCGAGAGTGGGTGATCCTAGGCTCAAGAGGGTCATGAGTCCAGGTTGGTCCAAGTTGTACTTGGACCTTTAAAGATGTACTTCTTGTAGGGTTCAATGAGTGATTCGCAAAGCCCGAATAAATACCCCCCAATCGGTCATCTTCGATGTCAAAAGAACCGATTAGAACACGATAGTCAATGAGGCACTAGTTCTACGCTGCACGTAAATGTGTGGAGTAAACTCACACAATACAAACACAATTCAATCCCTCAATTTCACCAACTCAACACGTGATGGCCGTAAGGGTTCGGCCGAATTATCTGGTCAATTTTAGTTGATGATAAATGCAATCTTGAAAAGATTAACGAGCTGTTAGGTGCCCGTATTTTCCTACAGAATGGCCCGGTTCTTATGACTAGTTGGACCTACTTTCAGCCAGTATAGGAGTAAGTATGGATCGTATATATACGGCTACCCATTCCTTAAGGAATAAGGCGTCCTCTAAACCTCCCACTCTGCTAAGGAAATCCGGACCATTTACCGGCTACCCGTAGATCCTCACTGAAAAGTAGCTAATCGCCTAAAAATAAAGAACCAGTAGTAAGTAAGAAATCCAGGCTTGGCTCTATCCTAGGGTCGTCTCTCTCTCTCACTTTCAAGTAAAGCAAACATTGAGGGCTTTATTCACCCGAGAACAAGGGTTCTTTTTATTCCAATTTTTTTAAATTGATCTGCTTAATTCAGTCCCAATTTTAGAGTTAGGTTATCATTTGAAAATAAATCTGAACACACAAATACGTCTACCGTTCAGTCCCAATTTCCTTTTTGACGTTAAGTTATAAAACAAGAAGGAAATCGAAAATCAGAATGCAAACGTGAATCAATGATGCATGCTCAGAAGAAGGTATACTTACAGTGAATCCCAGCACTCTTCATGTGTTATGTAATACATAATTTATAAATTTTACACTAAATGCATGCAGATCGAGAAAACCGCACCTAAACAATATACTATTAGCGGGGAAGAATTGATTTAATTTGAGCTAAGTAGTACGTGTCTATGTGTGTCTCATTATGAATTTTATAAGATAAGTGAATCTTCTATGATATGTGTGGCCTAAATTAAGATGGGCACAAATAAGTTGATCCTATACTACCATGTGCCTAATCCTTAAATTCGCCACTTAGTCGAGCCCCACCCTCACCGGAGAGTGAAACAGGTCTCGACACACCACAAAGTAAAGTCCAAGTCTCTTTACACGCACGAGCTCTCAAACAATAGCCGCTATAAAGGAGCAAACTAACTAAATTATTACAACAAAATAATCACAAAAATTTTCAAAACTCTCTCGAAAATAAATTAATTCTCTTAGATCTTCAGCAGTCGGCGTCGCGTCCGTCGACCTCCGATGTACTCCAAGTCCACCAGACCCTCGCAAGGAAAATAAAATTTATGTTAGAAAGATCAAAAACAAATTATATATACAAAAATATGAAGAGACATAATTGTGAGAAAAATGGATTAAATACAAGTGGCTCGGGGGTCAGACTACCTGAGTAAGTGAAAAACTAAATCCAAATTTTTTAAATTCATCCCTAAGCCATTTGTCTCCCCGGCAATGGTGCCATCTGATTGTATCCGCTGAGCACGTTGCTTAATTTGTGTTTGTTATAGTACGTGTACTTAGCGAATCTGTCAGAACCGAGAAACGATCTCCGTGAAGAGTGTCTCGGCTTTAATTTATATCCCGGGAAAGTCCGGGGTCGAACACATGGAGGCAAAGGAACAACTTCAGGTTAATTTGAAAATTTAGATCTAGGTTTCCACGTGGTATTTTTTAATTTTTAATGCAAAAATAAATACGAGTGCAAAATGCGAGTGAATTAAGTTACCACAAAATCACACAACTTAGCCAAATTAATTTGAATAGAAAATAAGTCCAATTTAGCCAAGTTTTATTTTCTCTAGAATCCTAATCCAGTGATGAATGCAAGACACCTTTTTTGGAATTTTATGGGTTGAAATGCAATAATTAAAAGTACACACTTTTTATGGGTTTTTTTCACAATTTTTCACACAAATAGTAAGCAAAAATCATTAAAAAGTTACTGAATGTTTGACAAAATATGATTTTTATATGAATTTTTTAGTGTAAACAGAGTGACAATGAGTAATTACTTCCTAATAAATCCACAATCACAATTTATCCAGAGTACGAATTATCTCAAAAATGTATTTTTATATGCAATCCAGGCGATTGAAATTTTGCAAAAATGATATACATGATTTAATTAAAAATCAAATATCCAAATCACTCTATAATTTATTTCAGGCACAAGACAACTCTATTTAGGATGAAATTTGAATAGTAATTCAATCATATTTCAAGGCATCATCTTAAATTTTTGTGGAATTTTTCGAGCAACTGTTAGAGAAATAAGAATTTAAGTGTTCAAAATGGGTAAAATATGTAAAATTTCAGTTAAACAATTTTAATTAATTACCCAAAACGCACAAAAATACAAATAAATATTCAAATGGTAGACAATTTTTTGCTCAACATCATGCTATTTTTCATTAAAAAAAGATGCAAAGTTGGTTGATGTCCAAATTAAAACATGAACCCAGGGGTAT
The DNA here is from genome assembly GCA_037367405.1 of Ottelia alismoides. Classification (NCBI taxonomy): domain Eukaryota; kingdom Viridiplantae; phylum Streptophyta; class Magnoliopsida; order Alismatales; family Hydrocharitaceae; genus Ottelia; species Ottelia alismoides. Next base: position 1,441,012 of record JAZKJV010010275.1, read on the forward strand.
CCATGCAAAATTGAAATGAAAACTGACAATATAAAAGTTGCGTCGCTGTCACCGATTCAACTCTGGGAACTAGGCTCTCCTCACACAAAGATGGATCAAGTGCAAATTGAGGAGGATGGATTGTATATAAAGAGATGGAAAAGATGGAAGTTAGAATGAAGGTGGAGTGGAATGGAGGTTAATAAAATGGTGGAGTTGATCTAGAAGTTAGAAAAATGGTGGAATAATGGAGTTGAATTGGTGGTTATTGTAGAGAATGGATATTAAATAATAAATAAATAAATAAAGTAGGCTACGTTAAAAGAAAAAATAAAATAAAGAGAAGAAAAAGAGTGGGGAATTTACAAAAGAAGACATACAACATGTACATTTTTTTTTTGCTTTTCTAATTTATATTTTTTATCTTTTAAATAAGAGATATTTACAACAGAAAAATACAATAAAATAATAGAATCAAAATACAACACAACAATGATTTTTTTGAATTTTTTAATAATTAAAAAAAAATAAAAAATAAAGAAAGAATGAATATATACATAATATACAATGTACATCTAGGTCCCAAAATCCAACTTTTGCAAATGAGCTTCGATTTTAATGAAAGCACTTCCTTGGATAGATAATTTTCTAACTTGAACTTCAAAAGTGAGTTTGATGAATTTGGAGTTCATACGGAGCGGGAATTTGGCCAGGAAGTTGGACTTTATGGCTTTTTGCCTTTGGGATTTAGGAGCATTTATTTGAGGTAAAATTTATTTTATATTTTTTTACTTTTATTACATTTTTATGAATAAGTCAGAGAAAGAATTAGCCAAAAAGGAGTTGAAATAAAATTAATAAAAATACATGAAGTTTTGGGCTATTTACAGGTGAGAAACTCCTTTATTTTTATGGCTTTTTTATTGTTTATTTATTTTGTACAATCTAATATACAATAATTAATGTGTTTTATTTACAAGAGTCATTTTGATAATTTATTGATTTTATAGACATTTATTTGGGACTTTACTTGGGGATTTTGCTAAGATCAAGATATTGAGATGATGAATCGTGGATTCATCATAGGCCTATACGATGATTGTGTCATGTGATAATTTATTAGAAGATGATTGGAACAAGGAGGCTTCCATAGAGATCGTAAAATAAGATGAATCAGCTTTTAAAGAAGCATGATCCTGGTTTGCACTATCAGATACAAGGACTTTGGAAGACCAGCTAGAAGAAAACCAAGGAGATATTCAACAAATAGAATGTGGCCCTAAAGAAGATGGATAGGTGCCTAAGTCTATATAGAAGACAAACAGTCCCGAGAAAATGGACTTCATCAGGAACTCCAGAGGAGTTTCTTCACACGAGGTTGTTGAATATTATGTGTGCCACTTCAAGGATCTATCAAACTATACAATTCTAATCTCAAGTACATTAATGTTGTGGTCGTGAAGATGAAGGGTTGCAGGAACCCGTTACATATGAAGAAGCATCTGAAAGCCAAGAATGGAGAAATACCATGAAAAAAGAAATCTAGGCATTGGAAGAGAATAAAAAATGGGATCTTGTTCCTAAGTTAGGAGATGTAAATCTAATATCTTTCAAAAGATTTATAAGTTGAAGACAAGTCCAGATGGACATATTGAAAATAACAAAGCTCAATTGGTTGCTCCAGGATTCTCTCAACAATATGGTGTCGACCATGATGAAACATTTAGTCTGGTTGCAAAAATGGCTATAGTAAGATCTCTGCGAACCTTAACATCTAGTAAAGCATAGATGTTGTGGCAAAATGGATGTGAAGAATGCATTTCTTTACGGTGAACTTGATCAAGAGATTTATATGCAACAACCAAGAATACTTGAAAATAAATAAACCAAGGACATGTTTGCAAATGAAAGAAGGCATTATATGGTTTAAATCAAGCTATGGATTTGACCTAGCATAAAAGAAGTTGGTATAGAGGGGAAGTGTTAAAATAAATGGTGCATCGCCAACTTCTCTACTTTTTAAAAAGTTAATGAGTAATTATCACTCTAGAAACATCATGAAGAGATGGGTTCCAATCATCTGAAGATTTCTTAAGATGAGTTAAGTCTATTTCTCTAGAATATTCTTAGATGCATTCGAGTGCAATATTGTAGAGAGTTCAATACTCTTTAAGGTCATTGACAAATCACAAAATCGCCTTTTCTAAGAGTGTCGAATTGTGTTGTAGTCGAGCATTTAACGATACATCAAAGATCACTTAATTGATTAATTAAATAAACGCAAAAGCTATCACTGTTGTTATTTTACTTGGGCAAGCCTAAGGTCGAACACAAAGAGGAAATTTTATCCTTAGATTAATTTCTAATTTGTTAGATCAAATTTTCGAGGAGTATTGTTTATTTTTATATGCAATAAAAATGAGGATGCAAATGTGGCTCGGTTCAGAGATTAAAATGTAATTTTCACTCCAATGATGTAAAAAAATTCCCAAACTTGACCAGGATGTTAATGCATGCAAATATAAGCTATTAAGAAATTTTGTTATTTTCAGGTGTAAAATGATTTTTTTGTGAATTAAATATGCAAACGGTGTGATTTTTAGTAAATGAATTTAAATAATAAACAAACTTAAATATTTTTCATTAATAAAATTAACTTAGATGTATCTAATTAATAGGTATCTGGAAAAAATCTTAAATCTTAGAAATACTAAGTTTACAAGGACTTAAGATACAATCACTTAATCCACCAATTTGTTTATTCAAGGGAAAATATGCAACGCAAGTGATGTTATTTTTGGGCACATTACGTAGAGTACTTAATCTAGAATACTGTGAATTTTGAGGGAGTTTTAGAACATTGTGTGAATTACAAGACATTGTAGCAGAATTGGGTTGAATATACAAATTTTCACCAATTCAATTTTAATAAACTAACCACAGCTCATAAAATTGTAAATAAATCATCGCAAGTCAGAGAATTAAGTTTGATGCCGTACACAATTTTAGGAATCAAAGTATGATGATAAATTATGGTTTAAAAACATATTAAAATGCTGATGTCTTTTTACAATTAACAATTAAATTATAATAAAAAAATAATAGCGCAGAGATGCTTTTTTTAATTACCTAAGCCCGTGAGGGGTGCTATTGTAATTTTACCAAGCTGTAGGAGTCAATGGGTAAATTATCCTTCGACGAGGGTACACTTGTGATTTTCCCAGAACTAGAGGGCATCGATGCAATTCTCCTCCCCAAGAGCATGAGCATTGGGCATTATGGGGAGTTCTCTTTTTGATTTTGGAGACCTAGAGGCGCGTGACTATAGTTTTCCCTAAAGGCATGTGGGGGGCATGTGAGGGGTTTGCTGATCTTTCTGGAAATCACGACGGCCTCACCTCAAATTGTCTCATCTAGACATGGCGTACATGAGGTGTTTGAGGTTCGATGACAGAGTAGGCTCGGGTTCGCGAGTCTCGCATGTGGCTACAACTTGTGCCTTCGGTTGCCCTCGAGACACGAGGCTCTAAAGGCAGGGTTGGAGAATGCATGATCTGGTGCATCTAACGAAGCGTGATCCAGTGGCAGAGGTTGGGACGTTAATAAATGATAGAGAGGTTTTGTACCAGTCAATCGTTGCATGACCAATTATCTCTTAATCAAAAGATAACCCACTAATTAAATTAAGGATTAAATGTGAAGTGAGTTAAAATTTATTATAACTCTACTAAATGCGTGTATAGGTGTCTCGTCTCTCCTTAGATAGCTTCCCTCGCTCGTCGGGCCCTCTCAACAAAGATGAAACAAGAAGGTATGTAAGAACAGTTTTTATTAAAATATAAAAGTAGTAAAAGAGAGAAAAAAGAAAATAAACCAAACAAGTAGAAAAGAAAGACAAACAACCTAACTACCTGCGTCGTGCCTCCCCGACAACGATGTCATTTTATTAAGCAAGAAATACATGGGTTTTAATTATGAGAAGGTAATATGTGAAATGTTGTTGTAACCCAACTATTCCCGAATCAAAATTTTATTCTAAGAGAATGAGATGTGCTTTTATTTAACCTAGTATATCTTCCAGGGACGAACTTAGCGAGACAACAAAGAACAAGGGTGATCAATTATTCCTAATAAATATATTATTAATTTTATTTTCTTGTTTTTTATTTCATTGTAATGAATTTTATGAATTTTTATGGATTTTAGTGAATTTTATTTTTTATATTTTATGATTATTTCATTTTTAATTGATTTATTTTTTCAAAATTTTTATGTCTTTTTTAATTTTTCCAAAATCAATTTATGAATATGATATAAATAAAAGGAAACAAAAGCTTTCATATTTTAAGATAGGTGAAATATACTCAAAAATAAATAAATGACATGTTTTTATATTTTAAGTATTTTTTACTATTTTGTTGATTTTTAAGTATTTTATATTTTTTGGATTTTTTGCCGAATTAAAGTTGAAAACAATTTTAAAAAGAAACTAAGGTATTGTTTTTTATAATTATAAAATAGAAAGTGGATTCAAATAGTCTGGAAACAATCTTTATATAAAAGCATTTTATTAAGCTTTAAAACAAGGCTAAGGATGATTTTTTTCCGATTTTTATTTTATATGTTTTTTTAGGTTTTTGTGAATATACAAATTTTTAGTGTTTACTATTTGTAGTTTTGTTTAATTTTTATATATGTGGTAAAATACAGTAAAATAGATCTATATTGCTTTTTTAGATTTTTTTCAAAGCTTTTCGAATTTTTATGAATGTTTAATGATCAAACAGTGAAATATGGCTTGTTTTGTATTTTTAAAATTAGAAACAAAGTTAATTTTCGAAATAGAAGTTACTAGAGCTGGATAAGGTTATTAGGTATTTAATGTGATTTTTTGGAATTTTTAGATATCAAAAACTATTTAATTTAAACAAAATAAGGTCAAAACAATTTGCATCAGTATAGGGACTAGATTAGTTGACCAGATAAATGTTTAAGAAAATAATGCAAAATGACCAGAAGGCACGTCGTATGGCACGTGAGAATAAACTCAGAGAGACTTAATTGCGAATACAGTAAACTATAGGACTAATGTGCAATTATTTCAAAACCTTTGTTCACAGACAAATGATTTAAATGCTATAGAATGAAGTTTAGGGAAATAGGCAAGAAATTCACCAAGGGCATGCATTGTGCACGTGAGATCACTTGAGCAACGTACGTTTGGAATGCAGCAGCTTAGATCCGATCACTCGGTCGAGAATTGGGCGTTCTGGAATAGTTCTGATTGGATTTGGATGTACTCTCCTTTGATCTGACGTCTGTGAATGGGGTTGGAAGAACATGGTTGAAAGCTTCTCCATGTGAGGTTTAAATGGTTGGATCTCGATCAGGAAGGATCGATTCGGAGCTCTGACATGTCCTGCCGACTCCTCTTGCAAATATGCATCATCCTGATGATAGACCGAGGTCCAGGTCTTGATGGTCAACGACCTAGACTGTCCGTGGTTCGAGTTGTTTATGGGAACTAAAATCAGGGCGATCCGAGCTATTGATGGTGCTCCGGATGATCTACTAACATGCACATGATGATCGGAAGCTCGAAGAAAAAGGTCCTCAACTGGGAGTTATTCAAAACAAGAGAAAAAATACGCAGATATGTGGATTGATCGCATGGAATTAAGTCAAGGATTTGGAGATCGAAATGTCTCAAATCTGAACAAATCTGAGGACGAATAGATCGTGGAAGATGAATGAAGACACGCATGAGGTAGGGTGATGTAATGGAGAGTCAAATCATCATAGAATTGAAGGTGAAGAATCTTCGATCATGATGTTCGGAGATCAGGATTGGATCTATTATTAGGGATTTAAAATCAACAGAAATGGAAATTGAATTGAAATGAAATGAAGCTTGGATTACCTACGATTGGAAGGGGATCGATTGGGGAAGGTCGTCGCCATGATTCAGCTGCGTATGGCGGAAGAGGCTCGAGCACGATGGAGCTCAACTCTCCAGCAAAGATCCCGTCCTTCTCCTCCGATCACATGCTCCAAATAGTGGTACGATCTTCTTGTCATGATGCTCATGCTTCAAGTTTCGTTCTTGTGGGGAATTGAAGATTGAAGACATATCAAACATGGAAGGGGCACCTAGAGAGAGATTTATAGGGTGATGAGAGGCGAATTTCAAATTTGAAATGAGTGTTCTAATCAAGGACAATAGAGGAAAACATGATCGAGCGTAGATCAGGGTTAGGAGGAGATTAGTCGGGTGGAAGAATAAGGATTCGAGAGTGAAAATTAGAAGATGGAGGCTGGTCAAAGTGGTTAATCAAGTTTTGAAGGAAGATATGAGAGTTGACCCGAGTCAACAAACCTGTGTCCAGCCAATCATGGGTCTACTCGAATAACTCCAAGAACTAAAAGAAAAAATAAATAAATATAAATATAAATATAAATAAATTAAAATAAATTAGAACATGATTTTAAATTAAAGCTCATTTACATAAAAGTATTTATATTTTAATAAATTATTTTTATTGATTTTCAATAAATTAAATAAATTAATTTATAAGGTTAAATAATTAAAATACATGTATTTATAGGTATTAATTATTTATATACAAAATATACATATTTCTAAATAGTGATTTTTATAAATATACTTATAATTTTATATTTTATTAATTTAAAGGAATATATATACATTTTTATGATTTTATTTAATAGTATAAATAAACACTAATATGTACAATATACGTAGCTGAGATCTATGTAGGATTTATTTATTATTTATTCTATTTAGATTTTGTATTTTTATTTACATTGTATTTAATTAATACAAAATATGTATAAAACGATAAAATATAATATATATATATACACACACACACAGAAATAACAAGAATAAAACATATATAATATATAATTGTACAAGTATAACAAAGACCCCTAAAAAATTGATTTTCACATTTTAAGTCCAAATTTTATGAAACTTCTTTCATTCTAAGGCTTATTTTATTTTAAACACAATGAAAGTGAATTTGATTAATTTTGAGTTCATATAGAGTAATTATTATGCTTTCCACTCTGGTTTCGCGACATTTTTTGAGTATTGTATCTTTTATTATATACAAGATTTATTTTTGCAAATATTTTTGTTATTTAAAACATAATTTTATGTACAAGTTTCATGAATAAAATATTTTTATTTGAGTTTGATGTGATGATAAATAAAATAGTATAAGATATGTACATAATGTGTAAGATGAAAATGGACATTATGGATTTGATTTTCTGAGATATTTATAAGTTAATGGCCTTATCTCTCCCTACTTTATTCCTTGTCGATTATGTCAATATTTGATATACTCTCTAGGTCAGGATCCATGTGTATTTATTTCATATATACAACCTTCAATTTCATTCTTTTTCTTTCCTTCTTTATTCTTTTATTTAGGTCAAAATAGATGATAATTATACAATATTAACCAATGATGTTAGATTATTAATTAATGAGAATTAGTTGTTTTTCACGTGTGTTTTACTAGGGTTTTAAGCCGACATGAAAGAATAAAGATGATGAATTAAGGATTCATCACCTACTATACTTAACAAAAAAATTTGGCCATCGCACACAGTCAATATTTCACCTTTTTACAGCATTAATGAATTTTCACTAAACAAAATTGACCTAAAGCACTGAATAATTTAATATTCATTTTTATACCATTCATAATTAAATATATAACAACAGAGATTATTTGCTGCTTCATTCTTTAAATTCACAACAAATATTATATATGTTGTTATATTCCTCGCTACGAGTTATTTAACAATGGTTATTCGTTGGTTTTTTCTTTTAATCATTGTTAAATTTAGCAGCATTTAATAAACTTTTTAACGAATAAGTTAACGGACATTGTTATATGAATATTTAACAACGAATATGACATTCGTTATTGGCTACAAGAACAAAAGATAATTTGACAACAATTAGTATTTAGTTATATCTTTAATATCGGAAGGTATGGTAATAAATATATAAATTATTGATTGTCTTAGGTCAATTTTATGATAGTGTATATTTTACGAGTCCTTGTTGCTTTCTTAGGTACTAAATTGCACCTAAAAAAGTTTATATTAAAGAGATCCACTGTCATTTCTATCTCTATTGTTTGCCGTTGAGAATGGTAAGGATGAGATTCTATGCTCCTATCCATAAATCATGGTCCCAAGAGAAATCCGCTTTTGTTATGTGGTTGGTCGGGGTGAAATCGGGGTTTTCAGCTTTGCAGTTCTGATAATCAATATAAGACATGCTCCTCCGAAGACAATAAATAATAGAAGCCCAATTTGAGCATTAAATCGAAATCGATGTTGGATTTCCTTTGTATTTCAAAACCTTTTTAAACAAATAATATTTTTTCCCAAAGATGTGTTTTAAGTCTATCCAATTTCCAATTTGCGCACAAGGACCTAACCCAATAATGATATCGAAAATGAGATTCATTAAAAGTTGAACAAGTACCTAACCCAATAATGATCTCGAAAATGAGACTCATTAAATCCAGTTGAACAAGTACCTTCCCTCTTTTGTATCCATGTTCATGTAGTCGTTTTTAGTATTAAATGGGTCTCCTCGATAAAGTTGGGTGCATCCAACGAGACTATGGGAATTCATTATCACTTAATGTCTTGATGGGAGATGAATGGCTCTCTTTCGGCTCTTTGTTAATAGGCAGTCCGTCTATATAAAGAATTGTACTCTAAGACTTTCTATAACACAAAACAACAGAAGCATTCTGTTTTCCACATCCATCTACTCTTCATCACTTGTGCGCTCATTGTGAATTCGTGTAGGCGGATTTCGTGCTTTGTTTTTCTACGATGACGAGGGCCAACAGACGTTCGACGTTGCTCTCTTGCTACCACAGGGAGACAACATCCAGTTGGGAGGTGATTGAATCTGGGAGCTAGGCCGTCATCAAGCTTGTTCATAGGAGCGACGGAATCTGTCTTCACGACAATGTCTTTCGACGTGCCTCCATTTCCCAGGCTGGATCTTTCAAACTAATATTTCTTTATTCTTATTTTGATCATATTTGCTTGCCAATCTGAAAACAAATTATCCTCACAAACAATGCTAGAAAACTATAGTACGTTTTCCAACATTGTGAAGATAGATCCGTAAGTTTTCTATCTACTGTTTGATTCCGTCTTTGATAATTAGACTTCCGCTAAAATGGATCTTAGAGCAATGATGACTTCGAAAGACATCTATTCTCATACCCGAAAAATTTGTAGGACTACATTTCCGTAGATGGCAACAAAAGATAAGGTTTTGGCTAACCTCTCTAGGTTTAGTCTCTGCTATAACTCCTCCTAAGGAACCCGAAATTCCTATGACTCCTGTAGATCATGTTAACTCTGCTCTTTTCTCAATTGGTGCTACCTACAGTGATCCACTTTCTTCTCCTATCTTGTCTCATCCAAAAATATCTAAAGAAATAGATTACCTTTGTCATGGTAGGATTCTCTCTAGTTTATCCGACGATCTTTAAGACATATACCATATGCACCCCACCGCTCTCGAACTTTGAAAAGCGTTAGATGATAAGTTTGGTATGCAAGATGCAGAATTAGAACGATATGCCTTTATCCAATGGCTTGACTATAAGATGGTAGAAAATAAGCCTGTCTCCACACAAATTCTTGAATATCAAAATCTTATATCTAAGTCTATCGCTAGCGGCTATAAGCTCGAGGAAAATGTACAAATAGCAGCTCTAATAGAGAAACTCCCTCATTCTTGGAAAGATTTTGTTAAATCTCTCCATCATAGACAAGAAAAGATGAATATGTCTTATCTTATAAAGTTTCTTCAAACTGAAGATCATCATAGAGCAAAATACTCTAAGTTCAACCCTCCTGTCAATCTCATAGAGCATGTCAACTCCAAAAAGAAACCCCATAAATTCCACCCCAAATCCAAACAACCTTTCAAGAAAGGCAAGCAATCTGATCAGAATAATAACACTGATTCTAAGGGCCAATGTATCTGCTATGTGTGGCAAACCTGGTCATCTTGCAAATGTATGCACGAACCACAAGGGACAAAAGAAATAACCTCCTAAGAATACTGAAGTCAACATTATTTCTGTGGGGACCAGCACTCCTGATAGGTTAGAAATCAACTCAACTATTCTCAATATTAGTTATGTCTCTTATGATAATTGGTGGACAGATTCTGGAGCCGTATCTCACATATGTTATGACCGCTCTTCCTTTTCCACCAATCAGGCCAATAGCAGTCGTGTCATCTCTTGGGGTGATGATGTCTCTGTGAAACACATCGTAGGCTTCGGACGCGTGAATTTGAAGCTCACATCAGGAAAAGTCTTGAAGCTACATGATATTTTACATGTTCCTGGATTTAAGAAGAACCTTATTAGTGAAGTCTTAGTTATGTCTTCTGGTTACTCCTTATTGAGTCAAGGAAATAAAGTTGTAATCTCTCGTTTTGGATCTTTTATAGATGTAGGCTACACCTGTAATGACCTTATCAAGCTTAGTGTTGAATCATGTAATGGTTCTTCACATATTAATGAGAATTGCATTAGAACTCTTTCTACTATCGTGTCATCCGATCTTTGGCATACATGCTTAGGACATGTGAAAAAAATGCAATGAAGCGTATGGTTCACATGGACTTAATTCTCAAAACTGACATAAGGAACAATGAAAGATGTTAAATTTGTGTGCAAGTCAAATTGCCTAAAAAATCCTTTTGATCAATAGAAAGAAACTCTGTACTACTTGAACTAGTCCATATTAATGTATGTGACCTAAACTATGTTTTCATTCATGATAACATGCGCTACTTTATGACTTTTATAGATGACTTCTCAAAGTACTGTTGTGTTTATTTGCTAAGATCTAAAGATGAGCAAATAGAAAAGTTTAAAGTGTACGAAACCCAAGTAGAAAACTAAACCGATAAAAACATAAAAAGGATTAGATCCGATAGAGGAGATGAATATACTTCAAATGAATTAAACTAGTTCTATGAGGAACATGGCCTTATACATGAAACCACTGCCCCTTATAACCTCCAGTCTAATGGTGTGGCTGAAAGGAAGAACAAAACACTTATCGATATGATCAGATGCCATGTTAGCTGAATCTGGTCTTAACCAATGATTGTGGGGGGAGGCCCTTTTAACCGCAAACTATGTGCTTAATCGCATCACCTTCAAATATATAGATAAAACTCCTTATGAACTTTGGTTTAATAGGAAATCGGTTCTAAAATACCTTAAAGTATGGGGATGTTTGGCCAAAATTAATATTCCTGAAAATAAGAAGAGGAAGTTAGGTCCTAAGACTGTGTACTCTCTTTTCATAGGATATGTAGAAAATAGTAATGCCAATAGATTTTTAGTTATAAAATCTGACATCCAGGAAATTAGAATAAATTCAATACTAGAGATTAGACCCGTAGATGCAGTATACTATGAAAACATATTCCCTCTCAAATCTTCTCTCCCTAGACAAGTTGGTGAAGGAACTACAAATTCTGAAAACCTTGAATCCCCTCAAGATATCCCACAAATCATTGAAGAAGCAGAACCCTTAAACCAAGAAGTGGTTGAGCCCCCTAATGACCTAGGTCGAGGTAAAAGGACTAGAGTAGCTAAGCACTTTAGTCCCGACTTTTATACTCTCTTAGTAGAAGAAGATCCCAAGACCTATGATGAAGGTATGAAATCCATAGATCATAGTTTCTGGAAGGAAGAAATTGATAATGAAATAAAATCTATAATGAACAACCATACTTGGATTCTAACTAAACCTTCCCTCAGGGTAAAAGATTATTGGATGTAAGTGGGTTTTCAGAAAGAAGACGCGGGGCAGATGGTTCCATAGATAAGTTTAAAGCTAGGCTAGTGGCCAAAGGATACAAACAGAAAGAAGGTGTCGATTATTTTGACACCTATGCCCCTGTAACTAAAATCACCTCTATCCGTGTTCTTGTCGCCTTAGCTATGATTCATAATATTGAAATCCATCAAATGGATGTCAAACTGCTTTCCTAAATGGTGACCTTGAGGAAGAGATTTATATGGATCAACCAGAGGGGTTCGTAGTCCCTGGACAAGAACACAAAGTTTGTAAATTAGTAAAATCTCTATATGGTCTGAAACAAGAACCCAAGCAGTGGAACGATAAATTTGATAAAATAGTTTTATCTGTTGGCTTAACTGGTAATGAATCTGATAGATGCATTTATTCTAAGACTTCTGAAAATGGCTTTGTAATCATGTGCTTGTATGTTGATGACATCTTAATCTTTGGATCAAATTCAGCTATTATCTCTGAGACTAAATCCTTTCTTGATAAAAACTTTGATATGAAAGATTTAGGAATAGCTGATGTTATACTTGGCATAAAATTAAGTAGATCTACTTTCTGGCTGAACTCTAAACCAGTCTCACTATGTAGAAAAGGTTTTGCATAGGTTCGATATGTACCATTGTGTGCCTGACAGTTGTCCATATGATTCTTCCCTACATCTCAAGGCACACATTGGTAATCATGTGGATCATTAAGATATACTCAAGTCATAGGAAGCTTAATGTATGTAGCCAACTGCTTTAGACCTGACATAGCTTATGCCATCAGTAGGTTGAGTAGGTACACTAGTTGTCCTAATGCTGATCATTGGAAGGCCTTGGTCAGAGTCTTTAGATACCTTAAGGGTACTATGGAATACAGTCTCCAATACACTATTTTTCTAGTCGTATTGGAAGGCTACATGGATGCAAATTGGATTGCAGACTCTGATGAAACCAAGTCAACTAGTGGTTATGTGTTTCGTGTAGGTGGTGCTGCAGTTTCTTGGAAATCCTCCAAACAAACTGTTAGAGCAAGATCCATAATGGAGACTGAATTTATAGCCTTAGATTTAGCTTGTTGTCGGGCAGATTGGCTAAGAATCTCTTAATGGATCTGTCCATTATTTCAAAACTATTTCCTCCTATCTCTATTCATTGTGATAGTAGATCTGCCATAGATAAAGCTAAATAATCTAAAGGTAACCCGGGAAAAGGCTTTATGAGATTGAGGTATGAAGAGGCGAGAGACTTCATTACCCAAGGTGTAATATCTCTACAATTCGTAAAATCTGTAGAGAATATTGTTGATCATCTCACAAAGGGTCTAGCTAGAAAGCTAGTACTCAGTGCGTAGAGGGGGATGGGTATTTTACCCATTAGTTGAACACCATAGTGGTAACCCAACCAATCCAAAACTGGAGTTCCCATGAGGTATGGTTCAAAGGAACAACTAAGCTATGTTAGTGTTCGATGGAAGCACAAACTTAGGAGTTTTACTCCTGGCCTATCCCTATGGCGTGTAGTGCTTCAATGTTGTCTTGGTAGAGGAAGAGTTTTGCTCTAAATGGAGTCAAACCATATATGGTAGGGTGTAGAACCAGACAGTACACCCTTGAAAATTTTTACTATGTGAGTTGATGACACGAAAGTCCGACTACTCAGGTAAATGTATCTAAATGGTCGTTGCGACCTAAGCAATCAGACTCGGTTGTGTCAATCAAGAAAAATAGACCACCAATATAAAAATCTACTCGAAAACGCAATAGCGGTCTTGCTATTATTTTAACCTGGTATAGCGACCAGGATCGAACTCAGGAAGCACGAAATGGCCTCACGACCTTCGAAGTAGTCAAAAAGAAAAGAAAAGGAAATAAAAAGGTATTTTTGGTGGTTTTTAATTCTTTTAATATTTTTTTGGATTTTTAAGATATTAAGAAAACAAGGAAAACAATCAAAGCAAGCAATTCACCTATTTATTTAATGCACTAAAAATCAACCAAAAATTCAAATAAAAATGTTTTTGGGTGTTTTATAATTTTTACTATTTTTAATGAATTTTTGGGATTTTTCTGATGTTTATTTAATTTTCTAAAAATCAAACAGTGAAAGGAAAAGATAGTATTATCCAGCCAAGCTTAAGGGACCTAGATAAAATATCTAGAAATCCCTAATAAGCTTGGAGGTAATTTTCCTATATAGAGAAGGAAATAAAGAAAATTTGAGCACCTAAATTATTATTTTTGGATTTTTAAATTATTTACTAGAATTTTTATGAGTTTTTAAGTGTTTTGTAATTTTTATGAGTTTTAGATAATGAAAAATAGCCAAAATTGGCTAGATAGTCAAGCACAATAAAAGGAACAGTAGGTAATTTTTTTGTGATTTTTAGATGATTTTAATATTTTTTGTGATTTTTAAAGTCAAACAGTAACGAAAATGGAGGTTTTTGATTTTTTAAAAATATCAAAACAAAACAAAATTGTCTCCAAAAATTCCAGATAATTTTACACTATGGCAGGAGCCATGTATCCAATTTTCGTTGGATTTGGAGTTGGATTGCTATTTTATTCAAAAATAGAAAGTTGGTACTGTGCACAGGGACCAAAGTGCAAATACCAAGAGTCTTGGGGGGTCCGGTGCAAAATACCCAGGAGAACACGCGCGTCGAGCGTGCCTGGGGCACTTAGGGACCTAACTGTAAGGAAAACAAGTTCCGAGGGCTATTTGGTAACAGGTACCAAAAGCCCAAGGGCCTGTCTGCAAAATACCCAATAAAAGACGCACATGCACAATTACACTACGCACAGGGTATAAAAGTAATATTCCAAAAGTTTTCATTCAATTCATAACATCTCAGAACTACAAGGTATAAAATGCAAATAGCCCAGAAAACCACGTGTCGAAGCACGTGCTACACCATACACAGGGGCATATAAGCAAAGAAAGTAAAGTGCAGGGTCCTTAATGCAAATGTACCAAAAACAAAACAACTAAATAACGTATTTACAAACGTATTTACAATATTAAGTGCTAAATAAAATAAAAAAGGGGGGCCTAAGGGTAAATTACCCTTTATTAAGTCGAGTCGCTGGATGGATGCCACGTGGGAGATGAACGGTCACGATCAGATGGCCCTCCAAACCTGGGCTCCTTGCGGTGATCGGACGGCGGAGGTGTAGCCACGTGGAGGATCGAACGGTGGAGGGCGTCGGTGGCTAGACCTTGCGCATCGGGCGGTCCAGATCGCCTCTCCAAGGATCTGACGGTGACGGTACCTACTCAGATGGACGGTCACGATGCGAACTGGAGGTCGAAGGAGATCGGACGGCGACGGAGGATGCTGGACGAACTGGACGCCGGCGAACTTCGCTGGGCTTGTGGCGGCGCTAGTGTCCTCCTGGAAGCTCGCTGAAGATCGGAGAAGGTGCACGGGAGTCTTCCGCGTCGAGTGGTGGTCTCCGATGACCCAGCCGAGCCCTGGAGAGCTCCGGCGAGGTCGGCAGAGGTGGAGCTACTGGACCGAATGGTCCAAGCCCTCAGATGGGCTTGGATGCCCCTGCAAAACACACCAGAAAGCTCGCGGGTCGAGGGCAAACTGCCTCGACCCCGTTAGGCGGAGTGGAAGTGATCGGGGGGTCGGTGTGGGCGAGCTCCGGCGAGGGTGTGGACGGAGGAGCTCGAACCCCAGCTCCTGTGCGAGCTGGGTTGAATGGAGGGGTACAGAACGTGCGCGAGGGAAGGGCGAACGTGGTGATGGATTCCGATGATCGAACGGGACAGTGGGGTGGTCGGAATCGGCGAAACGCGACGGCGGAGCGGATTGGGGGTAATCAAAAATTAACGAAAAGGAGAAGGAACTGGGTCTACCTGGGTGAAGGAATGGACTGTGGGCGAGCTTGCGAAGCTCTGGGTCCTCGCCTCAAGGAGCACCGACGTCCGAGGCTCGAGCTCCTGCTCTGGGCGGAGCATGGCGGTGGAGACTCGCCGGATCATTGGTCTGAGCGTCCTCAGCCTCGCTGCAACAACTCTGGGGCAAGCTGTCACTCTTGCGATGAAGGTGGAGGTCACTGGAAGGAGGAACGACAAGCCAAAGATGGAAGAATAGGTGGCGGAGCTCGAGCTATATACAGTGGAGGGTCCGGGAAGATGAGGTCGGGTAGGGCAATGGAAGGCGCGGATCTCAAGGCGGGGGCTCCGGTGAGGGTCTCGGATATATCAGGAATGAATCGGACCCAGGGTTTAGGCAAGAGGGGATCGGATTTAGGTGCTAAAATAGGGAGAAGTCGGGTCGGGCACCTAATACCCGTGGGAAGTGGTCTTGGGGGGGGAGTTGACCGGGCGGTCAATAATCCCCTGGGCCAATAGGAACAGGCCACGTGGAAAAGATTTAAAAATTCAATTAAAAATAACAAATGGCCGAATTATGGAAAAGTCAAAACATGAAATATTTTTGTTTTAATTTTTTCTATTTTTTAGTGATTTTTAATTGATTTTTCAAAATAAAAATAAGGTATTTACATTATATAGCTATATATAGGTATATGTACAATATAGGGTTTTTAATTTTGATTTTTAATTTGTTAATTTTATACATTTTTATTCCTATTTTATATTTTATTTATTTATATAATAAAATAAGGAATAAAAATATATTTTTATTTTATTTTTAGTATTTATATACATAGGTGAAATAAATAAATATGTATATTTATATACATAGTATATTCACAATAGTATTTTGATTTTTAATTTTGTTCTTTTTATTTTTTTTGTTTTAATTTATTTTATTTATTTACACTATATAATATAGAATATTTATAAAATTTTTGGAAATAAATTTTGTTTATTTATAAGGTTAAATAAATACAAGGTGAATGGACTATATACAAGGGTGATGTTTTTGTTTTCTTTTTTAATTTTTCTATTTTTATCTTGTTTTTATCTTTATAAATATATACAAATATTTACAAGCCTATTTTAATCTATTTTTGGGAGGAAAATATTTTTATTTTATTTACATATATATTTACACACATGAGCCCCTATCTCCCTCTACTTTGGCTTTTATGCGGTCAGGCCCATGCTGAGCCCTCCCTTGGGTTAGGTTGCTCAATATTTATTCTAAATATTTCCCTCTTTTTCTTTTTAATCTTTATTCTTTTATTTTTGCACAAAAACATGCTAATTATAGGTTTTTACACAATGCATGCTTTTGGTAATTATTTCTATTTACAACTATATACATGCATTTGCAAAGGTTTTTGTAGCTAAAATATAAGAATAAAGAGTGATGAATGAGTATTCATCACCCCCCTATACTTAACTTTGCTAGTCCCTTAGCAAACACTTATTTGAAAAAGAAGTGAAAAAGAAATAAAGAAAAAGAAAAAGAGAATGTACATGGATCAAGGTTGATTTATTAAACTTGCCTTCATTAAATTAAGGTATGGAGCTCGATCAGATCTTTGGATTATTAATGTGTCGGAACCTTATTTGGACTTAAGTTTAAAACTCAACAGTCTCTAACTTCCACTAATCTATAACCAAGACTCCTCAATGCTCCAGATCAGAACAAGTCATCAATTACAAACCCTGAAGACCATGAATCTTTTCTTGTCCTGTGAATGTGAGGTCTAAGCTCTCCACCTCAGAAATGGCAACTTGACAACCCTCCCAACAAGGTAACTCTATGACCTCAATCTGGCCACTCTTTCCTCGAGGAGCGGGGTATTCCCTTCTAAGTTCAAGTTCAACCGGCTCAAGAAGAGGAGGAAGAAGAGAGTCAATGCCAGTGTAGCCATGTACCCTTGGGAGCTTGACCAGTGTAGCCAAGTCTCCATGCTGCAAGCTACATAAGGTGGATCATGAAACTCAAGCTTTTCTTATTGCACTCTATATACATACTCCGGTGGGATTATCATTTTCTATCAGACCCACCACTTTTTTGGAGTAATTTTCTTTTTGCATTTTTTTTCAAGTGCATCTATACAACATATACATGTGCAGCATATATACAAGGAGTTTTTCCTCTTGAGCCAGTAGACTATCCCTCTTTTGAAGATTTATTGCAACCCACAACTCCCGTCATTAGACCTCATGGCAACCAGACCAAGTTGAGACGCACTTCCTTCACTAAAAGAAAAAGAGAGGTTCCGCCTAGAAGTACTACCCTCATATGCTACCCCAAGTCAAGGAAGACTGCCTCCTCACCACCTCATCCGTAGAGAGCTCGGTGCATAGTGCTAGTGTCCAAGTAAAGCCATTGTCTATATGAGTCATGTGTTGTTGTTAAGTGCTCTACTTAGGCTCATTGAGATGACATGTGATCATAGCCTAGTGGACTCAAAGAATTAAGTCACCATGGACCTGAAAAGCCTTAAACCTAAGCCCTATAAGGTTCCTCTTAGAAGTTAGGTGGATTAAGATCTTAATCAAGCTCCATTTCTCAATTTAATTCCAGGCTAGTTTAAATGTCAACTATCATCTAGAAAAACTATATACATATGTACAAAAGATGCTATTTACACAAAGTTTACAAACATGCAAAATTTTTGAAAAATGTTTTGAAATCATGAATGGATGATGCATGAAGTGCACGTTTTGCAAAAAGGTATTTACACACATTTACACGAGATTTTTGCAAACTTTTGATTTTCAAAACATTTTGGAAAAATTTTGTACTATATACATAATTTTGATAAGAAAATATTTACACAAACTTTACACAAAAGAATTTTGAAAACATTTTTACAAAAATAATTTGTACACTAGCTATATATATGCAAATAAAAGAATGTTTATGTACATGAAAAAATTTTTAATTTTTGTGATTTTTAGGTTTTTAGCAATTTTTATTTATTGACACCCTCACACAAAGTACGAGTTATGGATAAAGTATATATGAAATATATACACATCCCCCTATACTTAGCTCGAACGATGTCCTCAGAGTCAAGAGCGATGAAGAAGACATAACTCGTGCTAGGTATAGGGAAGTGAAAAGAAAGGCTATATACAAAGACGAATGAATGAATAGAACGTCAAGAGGGTCTCGGGTCTTCCCCCTATACTTAGGATCAAGTAATCCTAAGTATAGCAGGCTGTATACTAAGGGAAAACCGAGTGGAGAATGTACAGGGTCTACCCCCCCTATACTTAGGGTGAAATATCCCTAAGTATAGGCAACAAAAACAGGGGTAGACAGAAACAAAAGAAATACCCAAAGGTCTAACATTTCCCCTATACTTAGGGTAAAGTGCACCCTAAGTATAGCATAATCAACAGATGAAGAAAGGGATGTGGGACTAAAGAATGTAGTGATATGGACATCTGGATCTATACAAGGCGGAAGATCAGTGAAACTCAGGCGTGAGATGCATTAGATGTGAGTCAAAGACTACATCTCACGCAAAATGAATAGGGGCAAGATCAACGACCCGTGGCTCATGATCTAGAAATGGCTTGAGCCGCTGGCTGTTCACTCGAAAGGTACTCTCAGAAGACAACTCGGATATATCAATGCTACCGTTGTCGTTTACCTTTCTCACAAAGTAGGGTCCCTTCCACTTGCTCTGTAGCTTCCCTGGAAATAAACGAAGCCTCGCATCAAACAGCCATACTCTCTGACCAGGCTCAAAATGCTTGTGGCTGATATGAGAATCATGCCACTCCTTCACTCTCTCCTTATACTGTAGGCTGTTTGAGAAGGCGGTATCTCTCAACTCCTCCAGGGCTGCTAACTCTGCCCTCCTCTGGTCTCCTACACCATCTGGATCCATAAGTATATCAGTAACCGCCCATAGTGATCTGTGCCTCAGCTCAACAGGTAAATGGCACGGCTTGCCATATACGAGGTGAAAGGGAGATGTGCCCAAAGGTGTCTTGAAAGACGTCCTATATGCCCACAAGACCGAGTCCAAAAGCTGTGACCAGTCCTTTCGGTCAGGGCGTACGACTTTCTGCAATATAGTCTTGATCTCCCTGTTTGACACCTCGGCTAGACCATTCGTTTGTGGATGGTAAGGTGTAGCAACACGATGGTCTATACCGAACTCGCTAGCAAGGGCCTTCACCTGGTCGTTGATGAAATGAGACCCCCCATCTGAAATCAAAACTCGAGGGACCCCGAACCACGTGATGATGTGCCTCCTCAAAAATCTGCAAACTGTCCTCGCATCAGCGGCTCGGGCGGGGATAGCCTCAACCCAACGACTAACATAATCAACGGCCAACAGAATGTACTCAAATCCCTGACTCTTAGGGAATGGACCCATGAAATCGATGCCCCATGCGTCAAAAACCTCACAGAAGTGAATGGGCTGCATCGGCATCATATCACGCTGTCCACAAGTGCCCATCCTCTGACAGTCAGTACACCTCTTCACGAACTCATCAGAGTCCTTGAAGAGGGTAGGCCACCACAAGCCGGATTGGAGCACTTTCTGTGCCGTTCTCCTCCCAGAATGATGTCCTCCTGCCTCAAGCTTGTGGCAGTAAGTGAGGACGCTATGGTGCTCCTCCTGAGGAATGCACCGATGCCAGACGCTATCCCCTCCTTCGTGGTAAAGGATGGGATCCTCCCAGTGGTAGGACTTGGCCTTCGCGAGGAAGGTCTCAAGCCTCTACCTGGGCCAATCTTGTGGGACTTTCCCAGCAACGAGAAATTTCACAATATCGGCATACCACGGGAGTGAGGCGATAGCAAGGATCGCCTCATCTGGGAAGGTCTCACAAATGGGATCAATCTGCTCAGACTCCTCAGGCTGCTCTATACGGGAGAGGTGATCCGCCAACACATTCTTGACTCCAGGCTTATCCTTGATCTCAATGTCGAACTCCTGGAGTAGAAGGATCCATCTAGTAAGTCTGGCCTTGGCATCCTTCTTTGCCATGAGGTATCGGATGGTGGTGTGATCAGTGTACAAGGTCACTCTAGATCCAATGATATAAGATCGAAACTTATCTAGGGCGAACACTACGGCTAGCATCTCCTTCTCTGTGACCGTGTAATTCCGCTGGGCGGAATCCAATGTGCGGCTAGCATAGTGAATAGCAAAGGGGACTCCATCCCTCCTCTGTCCCAGCACGGCCCCTACGGCAAAATCAGAGGCATCCGTCATGATCTCGAATGGGAGAGACCAATCAGGCGGCTGGAGAACAGGAGCCTCAATCACACACTGCTGGAGAGTCGCAAAGGACGAAAGACACTTGTCATCGACAAGGAACTCGGTGTCTTTCGTCAAGAGGTCAGTCAATGGCCGGGCAATCTTGCTGAAATCATGAATGAATCTCCGATAGAAACCAACGTGCCCCAGGAATGACCGTAGCTGCCTCAAATTGGACGGCGGTGCGAGTTTTCTAATGACATCAACCTTGGCCAGATCAACCTCATGCCCCTGTTGGAGATGATATGGCCAAGCACCGTCCCTTGAGTCACCATGAAGTGACTCTTCTCCCAAGAAAGCACCAAATGGACCTCTATACATCGCTGGAGTACCCGGTCTAGGCAGTCAAGACAGGAGTCGAATCCGTCACCGTAGACCGAGAAATCGTCCATGAAGACCTCCAAACACTCCCCTACCATGTCCGAAAAGATCGACAGCATGCATCTCTGAAAAGTCGCAAGGGCATTGCATAGCCCAAATGGCATGCGTCGAAAGGCATATGTACCGAAGGGACAGGTAAAGGTGGTCTTCTCCTGATCCTCAGGAGCGATGGCCACCTGGTTGTAGCCCGAGTACCCATCCAGGAAACAGTAATGGCTCTTCCCTGCCAGTCTCTCAATGATCTGGTCAATAAAAGGCAGGGGAAAATGGTCCTTCTTGGTGGCCTGGTTGAGACTCCTGTAGTCAACACAGACCCGCCAAGAGGTGGGTACTCGTGTAGCAATCTCCTCTCCCGACTCACTGATCACAGTCGTGATGCCCGTCTTCTTGGGCACCACATGCAAGGGGCTAACCCACTTGGAATCGGAAATGGGATAAATAAAATCTGCGCTCCACCATTTTGAGATTTCCTTCATGACGACCTCTCTTAGGTTGGGGTTCAGCCGCCGCTAGAACTCGCGCGACGGCTTTGCCCCCTCCTTGAGATAAATATGGTGGGAGCACAACGATGGACTAATCCCATGGATATCTGCTACGCTCCATCCGATTGCCTTGCGGTTCTTTTCAAGAACCACCATCAAACGGGATTCTTGCTCTCCAGTCAGATCGGCGGAGATGATGACTGGGTACATCTCAGGCTCGCCCGCAAGGAATCGATACTTCAGCGAAGTAGGGAGCGGCTTCAGCTCTGGACAGCTGGGTGCTGGCAAATCTGGCTTCGGAAGAAGATGCGTGTATGCTGCCAAGTCTGCCTGGGAGAATGCAAATGAACTCTCGCAAACTGGATCTAGAGAAGGCTGCTCAACTGAACTGTCTCTGATCTGCTCTGCATCTACCTCCTCCTCAGCTGTAGGCTCTGTGGGACTCAGGTCTGGCATCTGATCATCGTAATCTGCCCAATCAGACTTTGAATCCGAGAGATCTGCATCAAACAAGGTGGCATCAGTACCACCGTCACACAAGGTGGCCTCAGTACCACCATCGCTAGAAATCGTGTCACAGTCAAGAACCGGCTCTGCTGCCACTGAAGTATCCTGGACCAGGGCTGTGCCCTCCAAGCTCTCCTCTGCTGTCATCTCTGCATCAGCGGTGACTGAATATGAGAGGATGGCCTGTGCTGCAGGGTCTGCCCATGCTGCCTCATCATCTGTGATCACAAAATCACAGTCCTGGTGGATGTCTAACCCGGCATCTGTCAGCTGCTCTGTATCTGTGCTGGTCTCTGAGCATGCTCTGTCTCTGGCTCTGTAGTCCTCGACCGTCTCTATTTGTACACTTTCGCCCTCGACGTGAAAGTATACCTTCCCGCTATCATGATCAGTCACCGCCTTGGCTGTGGCCAAGAACGGACGACCGAGGATGATGGGGGTATCGGCCACTGAATCAGGGATCTCCATGTCGAACACTACGAAGTCCACGGGGAATTGCAGGCCCTAAATAGTGACGACAACGTCTCGCAACAACCCCTTCGGCCTCTTGACAGATCGATCAGCGAACTGAAGGACTGTCCTGCTCTGTCTAAGAGTGCCCAACTCGAAGCGGTCGAGAAGGGCTGCCGGAAGGAGGTTGATAGACGATCCGATGTCCAATAGAGTTCGATCGAACCTCTGCTCACTAATATGACATCTGACATATGGGGCTCCTGAATCTGGCCTCTTGGCCGGCAGACGGTTCTGGATTGCGAAGCACGTGGCTTTCGTCGGCACATGTATCTCTGAATGGTGGTTCCTCCTCCTCATCCTGACTGTAGTCCTGTCTCTCAAAGAACACTGAAGAAGGGGGATGTGCTGCAAAGCCTCCTGAAGGGTCAGCTGGATATGGAAACAATCAATCATGCTCTGGCTGAACTCCTCCTGCTCTCTCTTTTTTGGATCTTTTTCTTTTTCTTCCCCTTCCCCATCAGAAGGGCTCTAGGGAAGGGGATCACAGGGTCCTTCTCAGATGAAGGACTAGGAATAGGTCTAGATGGCTCGACGGCCGGATCCGCACATACATCAAGCACCACAGTGGGACCAGAGTAAACTAAACCTTTTCCTTTATTCACAATAGGGTTCTGAGATACATCAGTGGAAGGAAAAACAACAGCTCTCTCTACATGAACACTGGTGGCCTCAATACCACCACGGGCTGGCTCTGCTGGACGTCTCGCGGCCTCACTACCGCGTGCTGGCTCGGCAACTCGGGTGGCGTCAGTACCACCTCCTCGAACTGGTGAAGTGGCGGCCTCAGCACCGCCTGTGGAATTAGCATCCTTGGTGGCATCAGTACCACCGTCATCATCATGAGAGGCCTCAGTACCGCTCTCCTCCTCCTCATCTGGCGCCCTGGATGTATCCTCGTGTCGTCGCTCAGATGAGGCGCCGTCGTCGGCTGGTGTCCTACCGCTCCTAAGTGTGACAAAATCAGCATCAAATAGATCCGAAGACATATCATCAAATGGATCACTAGGAGTGGCATGCTCAGTGTAAGCTACCTGCTCAGATTTCCGCTTCAGGCTGTTGGGGTTCGGCTCTATCTGGGCAGAAATGGCGGCCTTCCCTCTCACAATGTCCCGCATCTCCTGGCGGAACTCGTCCATCTCCCGTCTGAAAGTGGCCTGCTGGTCCGTGAGGAGGCGGGCTATGTCGTCCAAAACAGGGCTCTCGTGGGAGCCCGACGGGTAGCCTCTCTGATAATGAGGCTGCTGGGACTGGTGCTGCTGCTGGTGAGGGGGGTAAGTGGGAGGATGCTGCTGCTGGTGTGGCTGATGAGGCTGCTCTCGCCTCCAAGACTGTCCCTGCTGATAGGGACGAGGAACGTAGGATGACTGCTGCTGTGAAGGGTAGACTGGGGGCTGCTGCTGCTGGTGATCCCTCTGCTGGTTGTACTGGCCTCCCTGACCAGATGGATGCTGCTGAGCTGGGTACCTCCACTCCCCCACCTGAATCCGGGATGGTCTCGTCGGATCCCAGGCTGAGGACGGTCATACC
Source organism: Ottelia alismoides (assembly GCA_037367405.1). Classification (NCBI taxonomy): domain Eukaryota; kingdom Viridiplantae; phylum Streptophyta; class Magnoliopsida; order Alismatales; family Hydrocharitaceae; genus Ottelia; species Ottelia alismoides. The sequence goes on from JAZKJV010010275.1 coordinate 1,465,462, forward strand.
AAATCCCGTTGACATCCATCAACGACTCTGCATCGTACTGGGCTGGCGGAAGTACTGCCAGAGGCTGATCCGGCTGGTATACCACCATCTGCAAGTCTGGAGATGGTGGTGACTGGTAGGAGGGCTGCTGCTGCTGCTGGTACGGCTCCGCCTGTACAAGGTGAACCTATCTAGGCTGCTGGTGTGAGCTGGAGCGCTGGAACGAGCTGCTGATGCCGCCGTTATCGCCTCGCGACTGAAGACGGGGTTGTGAAGCCGTCTGTGCCTCCTGGAGACACATGAGCTGGGTCTTCATGTCGCTTAGAGTATGTGCCATCTGCTCCATCTGAGTGATGCCCTGGCACTGCTTCTTCTCGATCAGCTTCATCCGATCCAACTTCTCACTAATGATACCCATATCCGCAGCGGACGACTCTGCCTGTGCTGCTGCTACTGCGGATGAACTGGATGGACCGGCGTCGACCCGTGCTATCCTCTGGTACTGCACGGGTCCTGGCTGTTGCTGGGGTCTGCCCTGAGTGTACAACCTGGTCTGGGATATCACCATGTAGTTCTCGACCATCTCCTCGCAGATGGCCCAGACCTGGTCGTGATCCTTAGCGAAGTAAGACCCGCCACAAGAAGCATTCACCAAGCCCTGGAGCTCTGGTGTCAGCCCGCTGAAGAAGCTCTGCACAAGGTTGGGCTTCGAAATGTCATGGTGCAGGCATCGATCCGTAAGCTCACGGAACCTCTCCCATGCCTCATGGAATTGCTCGTTGGGGAGCATGGAGAAGTTGCTGATGAGGGCTCTCACTGCATTGGTCTGCCCGAGTGGATAGTACTTGTTCAAGTACTCGGTGCGGAGCTGCTCCCAGGTGTAAACAAACCTCCCCAAGTGTTTTACCCAGGTGGCTGCTCTGTCGGCCAAGGAAAAGGGGAAGGCAATCATCCGAATCGTATCCTGGTCCACCTGACGGTCGTGGACAGTGCTGCAAATCATGAGAAACTCCTGGAGGTGAAGATGGGGCTCCTCAGTAGCGAGTTCGTGGAAGCGGGGGAGTAACTGCAAGGTGTTCGGGGGGAACTTGAAGTCCCCCATGATGGCTGGAAGTACAACCCAGTGGTGCGTCAACGTCGATCTGGGGTTGTGTAACTCCCGCATCGGTCTCGGTGGTCCTCCTGCAGCGGCTGCTGCGGCTGCTGCATCTGCATCCTCTGGGATCCTCGGTCCCTCTCTCCTCTGATCTCGCTCTGCTCTCTCTACTCGCATCTGCTCCATCTCTCTCCTCATATCGAGCATGAATGCTCCCTGATCCCTCAACTGCTGCTGAATGGTCTCTAGGGAGGCGATCAGGGTGGAGTTGATCGCACCCTGGTCCAGCACAAAGTGCTCAGGCTGACCTCGGGAACGATCCTCAGAACTACCGACCATGACGTCTGCAAAATCAAATGAGCCAAACTCAGGTGCTGTCAAATCTGATAATCTCTCCTCTAGCTCATATCTCTCAGAACCGAAAGAAAGGGGGTCCAGGGGGAACAGGGCGGAATCATACTCGGACTCGGAGAGCTGGTCTCGGCTCTCGCGGGCCAACCTAGATGAATGGGTAGACGTGCCCGAAAGCGGTGCAGCCAGAGGCTGCCTAAGAGAGCGTCTACCCATCATCGTGATCTGACGAGTAAGATGGATGAGATCTGGAGAAACTATGATCGGCAACCAAACCCTCTGTTCACCAACACAACACGAGCTGAAGACCGTAAAGGCTCGGTCAAATTATCTTGTCCAATTTTATTAGGTGAACAAACAATCTATCAAAGCGCTTACGTGACCTGTTGGGATACCCGATGCTACCCCAACCGACTGGCCCGCACGGAAGAGTCGGTAGTCAGTCAGGAATAACACCGGAGGGCTCTACCTAGTGAACGGGTCACTCTCTCGCACAATCAAACCAAGCAATGAGGGGGTTGCTCTCCCCAAGACAAATTTTTTAAGTCGAGTGTCTTTTAGGGTCAATAGTTTTAGCCAGTCCCAATTTTATGGTTTTTCTTTTTAATATTTTTCAATAAAAACAAAGGCCTAACGAATTTTTCGGTTCTCCTGGTTATTTAGTCAAAAACAGGGGGAGAAGACGAAAAAGCCGATGCGCGATGAAATCAATGATGCATGTAGAGATAGAAATGCGTACCTTTCCTCCAGCACTCTACATGCAAGTGATCTGCGCAGAAATGTAAAGACAGGAAATAAACTACCTATATGATGCAGCGGTGAAAGCCGAGTCCTAAACAAGCAAGTCTACTCAAAGAACTGTCTAACTGGTCACCGATCCTTCAATCCAAAGGTTCAGTCTCGGTCTACCCCTCCTCCTCCCGACACATCGGGTTCAGGAGCAGCGCTTGGCAGGGCAGGCTACGGCATGTAGGCTACGAAGGGGATGAGTCAGTTATTTTTATTAATCAATTATTAGTAGGTCCAATTAATCGCACTATAGGAACAGGCAAATAATTAGGTGTGGGGACCCTACTAATTACGGCACAATCAAGTAGAAAATCCTAAGTCTAGGAGCTCGATAAAAACCGCTGAAAACCGGAAAAGGCAGCGAAAAACCAAAACTGCGAGAAAAGCCGCGAAAAACTCCTAAGGGTCCCCCGAGCACATCGGTGCTCGGCGAAACAGACCCGCTAGATAGTTCAAGCAAAGTCCAAGTCTGAGTGTCTATCCCTGTATTATTACAATAATAATCAAATAAAATAAAAATAAAAACTATGCTACTCCTCGCCCGCTCGTCTACTCTCTCACGCTCTCCTGCGGCTCCGTACAGAAGGGAGCCGCCTCCAAGTTCCTCGATTGCGTCGGCTTCTCAAAATCGGCCGCCTCGGTCCTCGGGCCCTCGCAAGAAAGCATACAAGTGTCAGAACAATAAAATAAGCAAATAAGAGCAAGAAAAATAAATGAAAATAAAATGAGGGTATATATGCAAAAATGCCAAATAAAATAAACAAACAAAAATCAAACAAAACAAAAATAAAAGAAAATAAAATAAAATAAAAATAAAGCAAAAATAAAATAAAAATAAAAAGCCGTGAAAAACCACGAACTCAGAAAGAGCCGCGAAAAGCCGCGAAAAAGAAAACGAAAATAAAACGAAAACTACTAAGCCGTGCTCCCCGGCAACGGCGCCATTCTGAGGACACGAAAATCCGACTACTCAGGTAAAGGTATCTAAATGGTCGTTGCGACCCAAGAAATCAGACTCGGTTGTGTCAATCAAGAAAAATAGACCACCAATATAAAAATCAACTCGAAAACACGATAGCGGTCTTGCTATTATTTTAACCTGGTATAGCGACCAGGGTCGAACTCAGGGAGCACGAAATGGCCTCGCGGCCTTCGAAGTAGTCAAAAAGAAAAGAAAAGGAAATAAAAAGGTATTTTTGGTGGTTTTTAATTCTTTTTATATTTTTTTTGGATTTTTAAGATATTAAGAAAACAAGGAAAACAATCAAAGCAAGCAATTCAACTATTTATTTAATGCACTAAAAATCAACCAAAAATTCAAATAAAAATGTTTTTGTGTGTTTTATAATTTTAACTGTTTTTATTGAATTTTTGGGATTTTTCTGATGTTTATTTAATTTTCTAAAAATCAAAAGGGAAAGGAAAAGAAGGTATTGTCCAGCCGAGTTTAGGGACCTAGATAAAATATCTTGAAATCCCCAATAAGCCTGGAGGTAATTTTCCTGTATAGAGAAGAAAATAAAGAATATTTGAGCCCCTAAATTATTATTTTTGGATTTTTAAATTATTTAATAGAATTTTTATGAGTTTTTAAGTGTTTCGTAATTTTTATGAGTTTTAAATAATGAAAAATAGCCAAAATTAGCTAGAAAGTCAAGCACAATAAAAGAAACAGTAGGTAATTTTTTTGTGATTTTTAAATGAGTTTTAATATTTTTTTATGATTTTTAAAGTCAAACAGTAACGAAAATGGAGGTTTTTGATTTTTTTAAAAATATCAAAACAAAACAAAATTGTCTCCAAAAATTCAAAAAAAATTTACACTATGGCAGGAGCCATATGTCCAATTTTCGTTGGATTTGGAGTTGGATTGCTATTTTATTCAAAAATAGAAAGTTGGTACTGTGCACAGGGACCAAAGTGCAAATACCAAGAGTCCTGGTGGGGTCCGGTGCAAAATACCCAGGAGAACACGCGCATCGCGCGTGCCTGGGGCACTCAGGGACCTAACTGTAAGGAAAACAAGTTCCGAGGGCTATTTGATAACAGGTACCAAAAGCCCAAGGGCCTGTCTGCAAAATACCCAATAAAAGACGCACATGCACAATTACACTACGCACAGGGGAATAAAAGTAATGTCCAAAAGTTTTCATTCAATTCATAACATCTCAGAACTACAAGGTATAAAATGCAAATAGCCAGAAAACCACGTGTCGAAGCACGTGCTACACCATACACAGGGGCATATAAGCAAAGAAAGTAAAGTGTAGGGTCCTTAATGCAAATGTACCAAAAACTAAACAACTAAATAACGTATTTACAATACTAAGCGCTAAATAAAATAAAAAAGGGGGGCCTAAGGGTAAATTACCCTTTATTAAGTCGAGCCGCTGGATGGATGCCACGTGGGAGATGAACGGTCAGGATCAGATGGCCCTCCAAAGCTGGGCTCCTCACGGTGATCGGACGGCGGAGGTGTAGCCACGTGGAGGATCGAACGGTGGAGGGCGTCGGTGGCTAGACCTTGTGCATCGGGCGGTCCAGATCGCCTCTCCAAGGATCTGACGGTGACGGTACCTACTCAGATGGATGGTCACGATGCGAACTGGAGGTCGAAGGCGATCGGACGGCGACTGAGGATGATGGACGAACTGGGCGCCGGCGAACTTTGCCGGGCTCGTGGCGGCGCTAGTGTCCTCCTGGAAGCTTGTTGAAGATCGGAGAAGGTGCACGGGAGTCTTCCGCGTCGAGTGGTGGTCTCTGATGACCCAACCGAGCCCTGGAGAGCTCCGGCGAGGTCGGCGGAGGTGGAGCTACTCCGAATGGTCCAAGCCCTCAGATGGGCTTGGATGACCCTGCAAAACACACCAGAAAGCTCGGGGGTCGAGGGCAAACTGCCTCGACCCTGTTAGGCGGAGTGGAAGTGATCGGGGGGTCGGTGTGGGCGAGCTCCGGCGAGGGTGTGGACGGAGAAGCTCGAACCCCAACTCCTGTGCGAGCTGGGTTGAATGGAGGGGTGCAGAACGTGCGCGAGGGAAGGGCGAACGTGGTGATGGATTCCGATGATCGAACGGGACAGTGGGGTGGTCAGAATCGGCGAAACACGACGGCGGAGCGGATTGGGGGTAATAAAAAATTAACGAAAAGGAGAAGGAACTGGGTCTACCTGGGTGAAGGAATGGACTGTGGGCGAGCTTGCGAAGCTCTGGGTCCTCGCCTCAAGGAGCGCTGACGTCCGAGGCTCGAGCTCCTGCTCTCGGCAGAGCACGACGGTGGAGACTCGCCGGATCAGTGGTCTGAGCGTCCTCAGCCTCGCTGCAACACCTCCGGGGCAAGCTGTCACTCTCGTGATGAAGGTGGAGGTCACTGGAAGGAGGAACGACAAGCCAAAGATGGAAGAATAGGTGGCGGAGCTCGAGCTATATACGGTGGAGGGTCCGGGAAGATGAGGTCGGGTAGGGCAATGGAAGGCGCGGATCTCGAGGCGGGGGCTCCGGCGAGGGTCTCGGATATATCAGGAATGAATCGGACCCGGGGTTTAGGCGAGAGGGGATCGGGTTTAGGTGTTAAAATAGGGAGAAGTCAGGTCGGGCACCTAATACCCGTGGGAAGTGGTCCTGGGGGGGGGAGTTGACCGGGTGGTCAACAATCCCCTGGGCCAATAGGAACAGGCCACGTGGAAAAGATTTAAAAATTCAATTAAAAATAACAAATGGCTGAATTATGGAAAAGTCATAACATGAAAATTTTTTTGTTTTAATTTTTTCTATTTTTTAGTGATTTTTAATTAATTTTTCATAATAAAAATAAGGTATTTACATTATAAAGCTATATATAGGTATATGTACAATATAGGGTTTTTAATTTTGATTTTTAATTTGTTATTTTTATACATTTTTATTCCTATTTTATATTTTATTTATTTATATGATAAAATAAGGAATAAAAAGATATTTTTATTTTATTTTTAGTATTTATATACATAGGTGAAATAAATACATATGTACATTTATATACATGGTATATTCACAATAGTATTTTTGATTTTTAATTTTGTTCTTTTTATTTTGTTTTTATTTTAATTTATTTTATTTATTTACACTATATAATATAGAATATTTATAAAATTTTTGGAAATTAATTTTATTTATTTATAAGGTTAAATAAATACAAGGTGAATGGACTATATACTAGGGTGATGTTTTTGTTTTCTTTTTTAATTTTTCTATTTTTATCTTGTTTTTATCTTTATAAATATATACAAATATTTACAAGCCTATTTTAGTCTATTTTTGGGAGGAAAATATTTTTATTTTATTTACATATATATTTACACACATGAGCCCCTATCTCCCTCTACTTTGGCTTTTATGCGGTCAGGCCCATGCTGAGCCCTCCTTTGAGTTAGGTTGCTCAATATTTATTCTAAATATTTCCCTCTTTTTCTTTTTAATCCTTATTCTTTTATTTTTGCACAAAAACATGCTAATTATAGGTTTTACACAATGCATGCTTTTGGTAATTATTTCTATTTACAACTATATACATGCATTTGCAAAGGTTTTTGTAGCTAAAATATAAGAATAAAGAGTGATGAATGAGTATTCATCATGAGTTTAACCTCGGGTCGGGGTTTATGTGAGTTGGGTATTCTCGCTAGAGCACTCATGAAACAGATTCTTGCGAAGGCCGTAACACGCACACCAATATGAACATCCTCGTGCCCTCATCTATGTTTGCATGATTTATTGAAATCTGAATCAGAGAGTCTGGTTCAAGACGTAGTTCACCATGCCTCTCCAGATGAAGATGAATCATTGCTAGGTAAGGTTCAAAGCCACAAGCTACCTATGTTGAACAACATAGTTCAGTCGTATTTTGTCTTAATTTTTATCTTCTTCTTTCTTTCTTTATTAGTAACTCTTAAAATTTTATTTTATTATTATTTAAAAGGTTTATGAAATATGTAGGGGAATGTTGGATTTCCTTTGTATTTCAAAACCTTTTTAAACAAATATTATTTTTACCAAAGATTTATTTTAAGTCTATACAATTTCCAATTTGCGCACAAGCACCTAACCCAATAATGATCTCAAAAATGAGACTCGTTAAAAGTTGAACAAGTACCTAACCCAATAATGATCTCAAAAATGAGACTCATTAAATCCAGTTGAACAAGTACCTTCCCTCTTTTGTATCCAAGTTCATGTAGCCGTTTTTGGTATTAAATGGGTATCCTCAGTAATGTTGGGTGCATCCAATGAGACCAAGGGAACTAGTTATCACTTAATGTCTTGATGGGAGATGAACGGCTCTCTTTCGGCTCTTTGTTGACAGGCAGTCCGTCTATATAAAGGATTGTACTCTAAGCCTTTCAATAACACAACACAACATAAGCATTTTGTTCTCCACATCCATCTACTCTCCACCACTTATGCGCTCATTGTGAATTCGCGTAGGCGGATTTTGTGCTTTGTTTTTCTACGACGACAAGGGCCAACGGATGTTCGACATTACTCTCTTGCTAGCACCGGGAGACAGCATCCAGTTGGGAAGTGATTGAATCTGTGAGCCAGGCCGCCATCAAGCTCGTGCATAGGAACGGCGGAATCTGTCTTCACGACAGCGTCTTTCGACGTGCCTCCATTTACCAGGCTGGATCTTTCAAACTAATATTTCTTTGTTCTTATTTTAATCGTATTTGCTTCCAATCTGAAAACAAATTATCCTCACAAATAGTGCTAGAAAACTATAATACTTTTCCAACAATTGATACCCATCATAATCTATCGGAGGCCATCACTTTCTAGAACTTGGACAGGTGGTAGAAATCATTGCAAAGCACAGCTCCATTCGTGATTCGTGTCAGTGACTCGTTCGCCGAAGCCAAGGAGTGTTTATCTATTGGAATCACATATTTTGTCTTGAAAATTTTAAGGCTGCAGGTGGGCCAACTTTGATGCGAATTCTGGAGCATTTGCCTCCTCTTCCTTTTCAAAGCTTGCCGGGGTTGCTATGATTGCACATTTGCTCAAAGTAAATGAGCTCTGCCGGTGGTCTGAAGCAAGTAAAAGCTGCTGTCACGTCGGGCATCTCTTCTTTGTGTAATTATGTTTTTACAACACAGTTTACCCATATACAGATTAAATGGATCTGAAAGGCAGTTAACTGGTTTATCTCCCACAGGTCAAGCAACAAATGGAAAAGGTGTTACGATCATTGAGAAGAACGTACACTTGGAACATATAATATTGCGTCTAAAAATTCTGCAGGTCCTGGATGGGGCTTGCGGAAATGGGTGACAGATTATATTGAAGCCGTCACGATACGTATACCCTTTGAAGAGGGCATCGTTTTGTTCCAATTCCAAATATCGATACTGTTCGACATAGTGCTATTTCCATGGTCTGGATCTGGAACCCTAAATGGCCTACCAAATGTGCAGGCCACCCGCACTGCGAGAGAGGAGCAGAGCAAATTAATGGTTATGAATGATGAGTATAGAGTACGTGTCACATTATTTGCTACGTCCAAGGAGTTGCAAAAAACATGCAGAACGTGAAGAAGCTTCTTCTATTCTTGAATGGACGTGTCATGGGATACCACACTCCTGCAAGATCCACAGAGATGCATATGCGCGAAGTTCATAATTGATCCGTCTTCTTTTTCCCATGTTTAACAATAACCAATGCCAATGGATTAATCTTGCTTACAGATCAGAAGAGAGAGCTCGAAGTGACAAATACACCAACTTCTTCCTTACCGACGCTCATATACAACAAAAGCATACACATGCAGATGTGTAGTACGTACAGATTCAAATGAAAGGTCTGGATATTCCATCCATTTTCTGATGCCATTTGGCGCAGTTAGAGATCCCTGTCGCTTCACTCTATGGACCACTTATTAATGGTGGTGCCTTACAATGGTGCTCTTCCCCCCACCATCAATGGTGGGGCACCTAAACCCGTCAAGCTTCAAATGCACCCGCCACTCCACCATCATACCATCTCCCTCCTCCTGCATGAAAACTATCAGAGCTTTATGAGCTTTATGGTATATCACTCCACATGGGTCATGGCAGGATACTTAACATTCAAAGGATTTCAAATTTCACAGGGAAAAATGAATGAGAAAATAGACTTGAAGAAGAAGAGTTGGTTTCAAGCGAAATTAGTTGGGAGATTTTGGTTGTTAGAAACAGTTTTCTCATGTTGTTGCAAAATTAGATATGGGTATCCTTCCTCACATACATGTATAAAACAACAACAAAATGAGTCTACAATAATGCTTTTCTTAGAATCCATCGCTAAATCATCCTTTGTTAAATATATAGAGAGCGGTATTATTTGTTATTAAATTATTTTATATAATTGAAATTAGCAACGGATGTAGTTTGGTTGTTATATCATTAGTGATGGTGCATATAGAAAGGCTTATGTATTGTATTTTTTTGTAAGTTTAGATAATCGTCATTAATTTTTAAATTCTAAATTTATCAATGATTAGTTAAAATTTTGAAAAAAAGCAATGTATAAGCGTTACTATATGGATCATTGCGAATGATAAAGCAACAAATATGACATTCATCGCTAATATCAAGTATAAAAAATAAATTTACGATGAACAATATTATCATTATATATTTAGCAACATACAATATAGTGATGGCCTTTAAAAAGATCACTAAAAACTCATTCTGTTGTAGTGGCACTACAATAAAATTGAGCTATAGTGACGCTTTTTTCAAAATCTGTCACTAAATTAGCCGTTGTCAAATATATAACGACGATATTATTCATTGTGAAATAATTTTTCGTACTTGAAATTAGTAACAAATATCACATCTATTTAGATATGAGAGAGTTCTCGTTGGCGGAAAGCTGGTTCTTATCAATAAATAAATGAGAGCATATATCGACGACTAATACAAAGAATCAATGTTATATCCTCCAAATAAAAAAAGATTAAATATTCGCTGCAAAAGTCAATAATATACTTTGAATATAACTGGTAAAGTTATCAACAATTTCTACAAATGTTAAAGAGGAATGCACTGATCCTGAAAAGGAGATGAGTTTTAAGATGTAGATCTGAAGGGAAGCTAAGAACCCAATTGCGGTAATTTGTTAGACCCCATGAAAGGCATGCAATTATAATTCTGATTGAAGTAAGCGGCCGGTATTCTTTCGGCCTTATTTGGGTCCGACAAGAGATCATCCTTCCACGGCATATAAAGATTCTGGATGGATGAAACCTGTCCTCATACGATCAATTATGGTTTCTTTTGATTCTGTTACATGATATGAGCTCGTTAGGTGATCCATCGCATTGATTACTTTCTGCCTTTGGAACGAATGGCACGTAATGAAGAAATTGGGAGGAAATTCTCTCATATAATTTAATTAAGAGCGTTTTTTTAATCAATGACATTCAAAATGATTTAATTAATTTTTTTAAGGGAAAGGGTGCAAGCAATGCAGTATAGACAGTTATACAAAAACTTTATATTTACATGTTAAGTATAGAAATTACAAAGATCAAGAATTAATCCCACTGGAATCTGGCGTGTGTATCATCTCTCTTCCTAAAATACGTCATTCCTTGCAAGGCAAATTTCCCATAGAGCAACCACTGCTTGGATCTTTACAGAAACATTTAGATTGGCTTGTTGTCTTGACATAGTCCCAAAAGTATTGGAAACAATCTGTTTCGACCCCTGTTGAATCAAGGATCAGAGGAGGGGATCATACAGTCCTGATAAGGCAGGACTGCAGTCGTCGAAGTGACCTTTTACAGAGATCTCAAATTCAAACAACAATCAACCCACACAATAATATAAATCAATCAAAGCAAGTGTGAATCAAAATTTATTATAACCCTACAATGATTGTGTATAATTGACAAGCAGGTAGGGTGTCGAACACAGGGAACACATGACGTAGCATGAATTATTTAGAAATAAATAATGCAAATGTGTGTTGCTATGTATGCACAAAATCAATTAATGTCTTTGTGGGTTTTTAATTAAATAAATAATTAATAAATATATTTTTAAAATTATAAATATTTTTTAGTTTTCTTATTTTCTATTTCTTTTTAATTTAATAATATATAAGAGTATATAAAGGTATATAAGGTAATAAAGATAATATAAGTATTATATAGAAGAATATATATAATAAATATACAAAAATCAGAAAATATCCCAAAAGAACCATCTTTTTATTTTTTAAAGGTTTGAAAATATAATCATATTATTTATAATAATTAATAATAACATATATAATAATATAAAGGTATATATAAGCTATATAGGGTATAGTTTTATAAATATAGATCAATTTTGTTATGTTTAAAATAAAAAATGACAAAACAGGAACTTCTCAAATAAGTCAAATTGATTTGAGATTTTAAAAATAGCAAAATGGTTCAGAATTTCTCAAAATCAATTTTGGTACATAGAAATAAGTATATAAAATTATTGATAGAATACAATATTTTTAAGTTGTTTATAACTTTTTTAGGGTTAGCAACGGTTTGTTAATTTTAAGAGTTTGTTTTGATATTATTTTGTGATTTTTGGTCTGGAGTACTAAAATAGGCTAATAAATAGTATGTAATTTTGGAATTTTTAGAATAGATTTTATATTTTTTGTATTTTTTAACTCAAACATGGAATAAAATAGCTCTATTTGAAAATAAATAGTAAATGCAGGAAAAATGGCAAATAAAATATGTAGAATGAACAAGCATCCAATCAAGCACATAGACCTATTTTTACACAATTTTTAGAGTACAAGAGCTATTTTTAATAAATAAAAATGCATGAATAAATAGATTAAGCTGGTATGGGTATATTTATAAATAAATATATATTCCAGGGGCTAGCATGTAAATAACCCAAAAGTGTGAACTGTGACTTGATTTTAATAGACTAAATAATAAATACATAACCTGGAGGGGTACACCTGCAAAATGTCTCCTCACGTGGGGGTCCACGTGAGGTGAACTAGCACTGGACTGAAATGCAATATCAAAGAGTACCAAGTGCATACATACAAAATATCCAAAAGTTTTGTACTTAATTTAATAATTACATGACTTTCTACTAATAATAAATGTGGAGGGATACATGTAAATTACCCACTATTGCTTTAATCTGTCCGCTCTCCGCACACCATGTGGACGATCCAACGCTCCTAGATGAGTACCCCTTCGAATAAAATGGATGACTTTAATTAGATTTGGGTCATGTTCTTGATCGAATAGCCTGAAATGAGGAACTCCTGAAGAACACAAGTTCGGTGAACTTCTAGCAGTCGTTTCTCCTTACTCCGACGACTGATCTTGGCTCTAACAGGTGGCACAGCTTCCTGGAACTCCTTTGCATGTGGGTAAGCTTCAGATGGTTCAAGGATGGATCTGGGGGGTCTTTTTACTCCGACTGCCCTGGAAGTGTTCGAGGTCCGATTCATGCTTCCAGATGAGTCCTTTGGGACCTACACCAAAAACCTTCATTGGCTCAGGACGAGTCGTCTCAGCCTAAAATCAGGCTTAGGGACTTAATGGAAGGGGCGAGTGAGCTTTAATGAGGTGGAGTGCTGAAAAATGGAGAAGGCAGGAGCCACTAAGTAATGGTCTGACAGATCAGACTCATTTCCGCTGAGGCGACTACTTAGGCCTCCACGTTTATCAACAATCAACCCACACAATTAATTAAGCAATCAAGAGCAAGGATCAAATTTTATTATACCCTACTAGAGTGTATAGTAGCAAGCAAGTAGAGGTCGAATACATGAAGCAAAGGAGTATAACAGACTAAGTGAAAGTCAAATGCCCTATGTCTTGTGAACTACTTAGCCAATTTGGACTTTTTATGGGTTTTTATCTTTTTTTAATTTTTTAAATTTAATTTTTGATTTTATATTTTTATATTTTGATTTTAAATTTTCAGATTTTAATTTTATTTTTATATTTTATATTTTTTTTATATTTTCTTTTTTTCCTAAAAATATAATATCTATACAAAGTAAGAAAGGAGAGGAATAAATATTTATAAAAATAGATAAAAATAAGAAAATTCAGGAAATAAAATATTTTTGGTCTTTTTATAATTTTCTAATGTTTTTATGATTTTTCTAAATTTTACCTAATTTTTTGGTACTTTTAAAGTCAAAAATACTAAAACAGTAAATAAAATAAAAAGTTGAACTAAAATGGAGAGATAAAATATCAAACAGTAACAAAAATTCTCCAAATTAATTTTATATTAAAGATAATAAAATAAAGAAAATTTAGAAATAGAGTTTGTATTTTTAGGATTTTTCTGGAATTTTTAAGGTTTTTATGAAGTTTTTAGGGGTTTTCTAATTTTTAGGGGTTTTACTTGGAATTTTTTAATGATTTTTGGACTGAAGTTAAAACACACATACATTCTTATAAACTCAAAAAATAAATTAGTAAAAAAGTTGATACATAATAAAATAAATATAAAAAAAGATAAGATGAAATTCGTCCGCCTCCGATATATTTTAACCCCTCTCCTATAAAGAAACATCCAATACCAATACCATTTATAATTCCGTCAATTACACATCTATCAAAAAAATAACTTAGTTCAGACAATACTCTTATACCCCTAGTTAAGATTGTTGTATAAACAAAATCTATATACCCCCGATTATATGACCAATTGTATATCGCATTTACTATTGGATCCAATAAAATTCTCTTAGAACCCATTTTCACAAAGGAATTTTTTAAATAAAAATTTTGGAAAGATGAATAAACAGACCGGATAAATCGAAAGTTCGATTCTATCTTACAAATGATATCCACATTGTTCACAAATATTCATTTTTGATCTAAATTTTTTTTTATAATTTAATCCATAACAATTTTCGCATTGAACCCATAAATGCCTGTATTTTTTATTTATATCAAGATCATTAGATCTTCCCCTTATATTAAAATCATTGCCATTACTACTAGTTCTCATACTAGAACTTCTACTTTCATTACAAATGAAACTATAGATATAATTGTCATTGTAATTGTCAGTACCTTCTGAAATGTAACTATCAATACTGATTTCAAAATGAAGATAACTATCAATGCAACTATTAATGTGATTATTCCAACTGGATTTAGTATCATACACGTAATAGTGGCGGTTCTTACTTTTAGATCTACTATTTAAATAATTCAAATTCAGATAATTAGAAAAAGAACTTTCTAGTTCATTCAGAAAAGAACTATCATTGTCAATCTCCAAAATTTGATTTTCAATATCAAAATATATGGAATAACTATCGCCATTACTATCTCTAACTAAAAAAGTGTCATCAGAAATCAAACTCCAAATATCTATTTTATTCCTACATTGATTTTAGTTAAAAGATATACTATGAAATTAGAGTCATAGGACAATTCAGGATTCAAGTGGTTATTAAAACTAGTAAAGTAAATAGTAATAGTAAGGACTCGAACTCATGGATTTACCCCGGTCAGTTTGTGGTCCAATAGAAAAGGAGAATTTTTATCTTCGAAACCCGTTGGAAGGGGTATTGGCCTAGGAATCGTCCATAGATAATCAAACTGTCATATACCCTGGAAATTATATGAGGTGTTCGGAAATGGTTGAAGTAATTGAATAGGAGGATAACTATGACTATAGCCCTTGGTAGATTTACCAAAGAAGAAAATGATTTATTCGATATTATCCGAAATCCATATTGATTGACTGCCTCCATTATGTTGTTGCTAGCAAATAGCACTATTTTTAGTTTTGGATCTTCCAAATCATTCCCGCAGTGGATCCGGACCAATTTTTTTCTGATCCTTCGATAAAAGGATTCATTCTCTTCATAAAAAAGAGGGGGTAGAACCAATAAAGATTTCTTTTTTGATTCATCTCTGGAGTTGAATACCCCATTCAAGAATTTTTTTTGATCCAATCCGTAGGAATCAATAGAAAAGGTGAATCCCCTATGATACACCAGATCCGGCTCGGTTATTGATAGAGTGAATAGATCTGCCATTTCTTGAAATCTCTCTTCTGATTCAAAATCGTGGCGTAACGTGTATCCCCCTTTGTTCCGGTCATGGAATAGATGAAAGAAACCCAAAAATGGATTTTTGTTCAAGAATGAAATCTTATTGGAACTCTCTATATCTGGTTCATCCTTCGGAACCATATCACATCCCCAATCTGATGAAATAGGATGAATTGAGACGGTATTTTGTAAATACGTAATTATCTTGAATTTATCAACCATTTCTTTATTTTCCGATCGCCTGAAAGGGACAAAAGAAACATCTTGTTTTTTCTTCAAAAATTTATGATCTCTAGTGGACCCCTCAGTAGGATTCGAACCCAGATGAAGTTCTGACCATTTGTCAGAGAAAAAACAACGAATTGATCTTGTGGGATTCCCAAGAAATTCTTCGGTTTCTTCCGGAAGCGGATGATTATTTATCTGCTTCTCACCTTCCGTGAATAGCCGAGACATTGAGGAAGATCCAAAAAGGCATAGCACACAAAATGTGATTTTTTAGAATTTTTCAAGGAGTTTTAATATTTTTTTGGTATTTTGTAATGCAAACAGCAACAAAAATGCATGTTTTTGAATTTTTATAAATATGAAAATGCAATAGAAATGCAAAACAAAAATATGGCATGATAATATGATGCAACAAGAACTTATGGTATTTTTTTGGTAATTTTTGGGATTTCATAGATGCATGAAATACATACTAGGAACAAAGAGAAAATGCATTCTGGCAAGGGCATTTTTGTAAATAGAAGAAGTTGGAGGGTCAACATGCAATTTTCTCATAAAATAAACAACTAGGTAATACAGTTAGTTGACTAATTTCAAATATTCAGACCCACCGGGGTCCCTTTGCAAAATTACCCGATCCATGTGCCTACGCACGCGCACCTGGTAGGGACCAGAGGGTAAATAACAAATATCTTAGGGGCTCAACTACAATTTGTCCAAAAATAATATACTGCAATAAAATATTTGTGGACTAGAACGAAATGAAACAACCCACAGGGGGTCCTTCGCAAACTGTCCACTCCCCTCACGCGCACAGGCACGTGAGGTGAGTGTACAAGGACCCAAACGTAATAAGAGAAAGTTCAGGGGCTAGTTCCTAAATATTACAAAAACTAGTGGAATGCAGATAAAAGTTTATGATCTAGAAAATAAATACACAAAATGTGTGGGTTGAAGGGCAAAATACCCAAACTGGACGCGATCCGACGGCTGATGGAGAATCACTTGCCATGTGTCGGGAAGGAGCTGCGCGATACCCCTTCGCGCAGACGGTTGCGATTAGATGATCCACATCGCGATCAACGACCAAAGACTGCTCAATCGGACGGCAACTGTACTCCTGGATGAACATGCATGATCGGACGGCTATGAAGCCTGGAGGACGAACAGTTAAAGAACTCGCACAGGGCGAGTTTGGATCGAACACCCTAAGCTCCTCCGGCCTCTAAAGGCACTCCGAAGGGGTCCAAACGTCTCCTGGAAGGTTGGTTGATCGGTTGGACCCTCAAAAACTCCTAGCAGGGCTCGATGAGGCATCCGCGAGGACGGCGGAGATGGAGGCTCCAGGTGGCTCTGGCGAGGGGTCGAAAATGGGCTCCAGGATCTTATGGGTCTCGGAACCTGCAGAAAACAAGTGAGAGGGCCGAGAGAAAGTTTCCTCGACCCCGCGGGAAGGTGGAAAGGTGCAGAATAGTTGGCGCGGGCCGGAGAGACTCGAACTCCGGCCAAGTACGACGGATTTGATTTAGCAAAAATACGGGAAAAGATCGATGATCAGGTATAACTAGGAAGACTCCTAGAGACCTAAGGTACTCAAAGAATAAAGGAAAAGGAAGAGAACACTCACCGAAGGTGCACCACCGACGAACTTGGGTGGTGCACTCCGGCGAGGTGGATCAGCCTCGATTCGACATCCTCGACTCCAGCCAAAGGGTGAGATCGATCCCTGCGGTCACCAGGAAGGTGGTTAAAACCCTAGGACGAGGAATAGAGGGCGGAAGAGCGATAAAAAGCAGAAGGGAACTCGGGGGGGGGGGGGGTCCTATTTGAAGAGTTGACGATCGGGGCTCGAAGATCAACGAATCTGGAGCAATACAACGATTCACTGCCCGAGGCGAGACATGGGTGTGAATCACCAATCTTCGAGGAACAAAAGTCGTCAAGGATGCAACATGAGATAGTGCTTGGCGTGGCCTCCAAAAAATCACGAAGTTGGTAGACAACCAATGATCTGACAAAAAGTCAGACCTCGGTCAGGGAGTTGACCGAGGTCAACCAAAGATAGAGTCCGTTTGGTCCACGTGGACCAACCAGAAATAACCTTGGAAAAAAGATTTGTAAACTCATTTAAAAATAGTAAATGATTTAACGATTTTTGGTTATTAAATAGAAAATGTTTAATATTTTATAAATTATTTTATTATGGTTTTTATTTATTTTTATGAGGTTTATAATTACAAGTTACCTTTTTAGGCCAATATAGTTATACATATCTATGTATTTTTATATTTTATTTTTATTTGTATATTTAACTTTATTATTTTTGTTTATTATTTTATAAATTTATAGAATCTTTTTATACACTTAAATATATTTTTATTTTATTTTTCTGAAGTATTTTGTACACTTAGTAAAATAGAAGTAATAATATTTAGGTTTGTGTATTGGTATTGTACATATGTATTATATACATGTATTTTATTTTGTCTTTTATTTAGTGTTTTATTCTGATTTTAATGTACACATTTATCATAAATAATTTTTACAAAATTATAAAAATATAAAAGTATGGAAATAAAGAATAATAAATAAAATAAATATTTTAATCTGTACAAGTATACTATAGGGGTCCAAAACTCAACTTTCAAACCGTAGCCCCGTAAAATACGAAACCGCCTTCATTAAATAGCTTATTGAAAATTATATACAATTAAAGGTGATTTTGATGCATTTCAAGCTTTTATTTGAGAGAACAGGTCTGGGAAGTTGTGGTTCTGGAATTTTATTCAGATCATATCTTTTTATCTTTACATTATTTTTAAGTGAAATCAATTTTTTATTTTTCTTTATTTAATTATCTACAACTTTCATGTACAAAGTTTCTTTATTTGAGGTAAAAAAAGTGGAGCCAAAAATAGGTCCTAAAATGAATAAAGAATAAATGAATTAAAAGGAATTTTAATTGTATTTTGGCCCTTATCTCCTCCTATTTTATTCCTTGTCGACCTAGTCATCGAGATGCCTAGGTCTCGGGGTTTCGGGTCATAAAAGATTTGCAATATTTTATTATTTTTCTTTTATTTTCTTTATTTTATAATTTTGGAATTAAAAACAATGTTTTATACACTTTTTACACACAAATGCATGGATGATAAAATGCATGAATTAACGCCATTTACACACATTTACTAGGGTTTTTAAGGCAAAAATGATAGAATAAAGATGATGAAACGTAGATTCATCATCCCCCTATACTTGCCTTTGCTAGTCCCTAGCAAACACTTATGCAATAAGTGTAGAAAAAGAAAAATAAAGAAAAGAAAAAGAAGAAATTGGATTTAGTTTAATTGTCAAACTTGTCTTCACAAAATCAAAGTTTGGAGCTTAAGTCGGACCTTTGAAATTTTAGTGCGGGCGGAACCTTAATGGGAATCGGATTTGAAATCCAACAACCTTCAAGAATCCCAAAACTCTGCTCAAGTCTCCTCAATAGCCAGGTCAGAAATATCTCAATTCATACGCAAACCCTTACGACTATGAATCTGACTCGTACAGTGTAAGTGATTGTGGTTCTCCCCAACTAGAATGGCAAAGAAACTGACTTCTCCAGTATGACAACCCAATGATTTCCCAATCCAATAACTCCTTCCTCGAGGAGCGGGGTATTCCCTTCTAAGTTCAAGTGGCAACCAGCTCAAGAGGAGGGGGTGAAGAGAAGAATGGACGGTAGCCAATGTAGCTACCTATCCTATGATGCAAGACCAGTGTAGTCAAGTCATCCAGTTGTAGGCTCACATGATATGACTTTAGAACTCATGCTTGCTTATTGACTTTACAACGTATGTACATGCTTTTGCAGGCATTTTATTTTTGTATAGGCCTGTCCATTTTTTTTGAGATACTATTTACAACAGCATTTACATAGGGAGTTTTTCCTCTTGAGCCAGTAGACTATCCCTCTTTTGAAGCTTTATTGCAACCCACACTCTCATGTCTTTAGAATTCCTCATCACTGGACGGGTTGGGGTGCACTTCCCTCCCTAGAGGAGGATAAATGTTTCCACTTGTGTGCGTCTCATACCGACAAATCCAATCCCCTCACCACTCCAACTGAGTTGAGCCATGTGAAAGGTGCAGGTGTCCATGTTAGGTCATTATCGACAAGAGTCATGGCTGTGCTCCGAAATACTCTACTTAGGCAGTCAAGAATCCATTGAACCAAGTCCCATGATCCTCAAAGAATTAAGTCATCTAGACCTGAAGTACCTCAATTCCAATTCCTATAAGGTTCCTGTTATTAGGTAGATTTTAAGGTCCAATCAAGCTCCAATCTCCGGATTTTACTTAGACTTGTTCGACTATCAAACTCAATCTGAAAAATGCTAATGCTATGCAAATGCTATGCAGAAAGTATTTTTGTGATGCAATTTTCAAGGGTTTTGAACTTTTTATGGATTTTTGAAAAGATGATGCATATGCATTTTTTTGTATTTTTCAAAAAGAATTTTCAAATGTTTTTAGATTTTAATTTTGCAAATGTTTTTAGGTTTTTTTTTAAAACAAAAAGATTTTTGGATGAAAACCATGTACAAATATTTACACGGAGATGCATCTTATATTTACAAGAAGTAGATTTTAAGAATTTACAAGGGTAAGTGATCAATTTTATAGGTATATACATTAAAGAATTTTAGATGTGATGTGTGTATTCCTCAAACTTATTTGAAAATCATTTTACAAACAATTTTGAAAAACTATAGTCCAAAAAAATTTTTACAAATAATTTTACAAACATGTACACACATTTGAAAATCATTTTGCAAAGATTTTCCAAACAGTATAGATAGGTTTTTCAATATATTTTTGCAACTATTTTCAAACCATTTGCAAATCATTTTTCAAACATTTTATTTTACACAAAGAAAATAAAATTTTACAAACCATAATGTTTTTACAAAGGTTGAAAACATGTAATAAAACATTTTCCAAATAGTTTTCAAAATATTTTTCAAAGAGATTTTCAAACTATTCTTCAAACATTTTGCAAAAATTATTTTCACTTGACTTATTAATCAATAAATATAAAAAGAATTTGATGAATAATAACATCTTTTTATTAAGGTTTTTAACGAATTTTATAGCCATAATTATTAAGAAAATACGAAAGTACGAGTTATGGCTAAAGTATATACGCAGTATATACGACCCCCCTATACTTAGCTTGAGCTATGTCCTCATAGATCGGAGAGAAAAGAGATGACATAACTCATACTGGGTATAGACAAGTCTAATAAATAAATAAATAAAGGAATAAAGGAATGAATGAACAAATGAGAAGTCGATCGTCCCCCCTTTACTTAGGATCAAATAATCCTAAGTATAGCAGACTGTACACAAAGCAGGGAGGGTCAAGGGCGGGAATGAACAGATCGTACTCAGATTGTCTCCCCCTATACATAGGGTAAAATATCCCTAAGTATAGACAAGAAGAGTAGATAATGGAGAGGATCAAAGAATGGAGAAACTTCGATGTGCACACCCCCTATACTTAGGACAAAGTACGTCCTAAGTATAGAAGACTGTCTACAAGGAGCGATACCTTTTGATAGATAAAGAAAATAGAAAAGGAAAAGAAGAAAAGAAGAAAAGAGATCAGAAGCTGGATATGAACAACTCGGGATGTGCATCCCCCCTACACTTAGGATAAAGTACATCCTAAGTGTAGCAGTGATGAAAAGGGATGACGTCATGTCGGTAGAATAAGATAGAAGAGAAGGAAAAGAAGAAAAGAAGAAAAGTCATTCAAAAATGTTTTGCTATGCTTTGCATTCCTCTGCCTCTTCGGAAATATCTTGCTCATTCTTGTAGATTACTTGAATGGAGTCAACGACAGACATGAATGTATCATTTTCAAGGTAAGGCTTCAGAAGTTGTCCATTGACTACAAATGGTTGTACGTCAGCTGACAAATTAGATATCGATATACTTACGTTGTCACGCACATGCCTAACCATAAACGGCCCAGTCCATTTGCTCTTCAATTAGCCTAGAAAGATCTTTAATTTCGCATCAAACAACCACACCTTCTGACCCGACTCGAAGGACTTGCGGCGGATATGCTTGTCATGCCACGTTTTGACCTTCTCCTTGTACATCAGGCTGTTGTCATATGCATAATCTCTGAATTCCAATAATTTGTTCAGATCCAATTTTTGGTTTTTCCCTGCTTGCTCGGAATCCAAATTACATATGTTAATGGCCCATAAAGATTTGTGAATTAATTCAATGGGCAGATGGCATGGCTTTCCATACAGAAGGTGGTAGGGAGACATTCCCAAGGGTGACTTGTAGGCTGTTCTGTAAGCCCAAGGAACGGAATCAAGCAACTGAGAACAGTTCTTGCGATCCGGACACACAAGCTTCTGTAGAATTGTCTTGATCTCCCTATTTGAACATTCAGCTAAGCCATTGGACTGCAGGTTGTAGGGTGAAGAAACACGATGTTCAATGGAGAATTCCTGAGTCAGCTTCTTCACCTCTCTGTTTATGAAATGACTACCCCCGTCTGATATAAGAATCTTGGGAATACCGAACCGTGCTATGATGTGATCTCTCAAGAATCGACAGACACTCCTACTGTCGGCGGTTCGGGCGGGGATAGCCTCCACCCAGCGACTTACATAGTCGACAGCAAGTAGAATATATTCATAGCCCTAGCTGTTGGGAAATGGGCCCATAAAGTCGATGCCCCATGCGTCGAAGACGTCTGCTATCTGAATGAATCTCAGAGGCATCGTATCTCTCATTCCTATGATTCCGCCCATCTTCTGATAGTCAGTACAACATTTGACATAATCATCTATATCTTTAAATAGTGAAGGACACCAGAGGCCACTCTGAAGAACTTTTGTTGCTGTTCGTCTGCCTGAATGATATCCTCCAGAATCTTGGTCATGGCATAAGGCGAGGACACTTAGAACTTCCTCCTGAGGAATGCACCTTCTCCAGATACAATCTGCCCCCTCACGAAATAAGTACGGATCCTCCCACTGGTAGAAATGGATTTTAGATAAGAATTTGTCTATTTCAACTTCGGCCAATCCTGTGGGATTTTCTCGATTACCAGATAATTCACGATGTCAGCATACCATGGAAGCGAGGTGACTGACAGAATTGCCTCGTCTCGAAAGGTCTCTGTGATTGGATGCAAGCTCAACTCAGGAGATTCCGGCTCAGGAAGCCACGATAGATGATCGACCACAACATTCTTTACCCCATGTTTATCTCTAATTTCCAAGTCAAATTCCTGGAGGAGAAGGATCTACCGAATAAGGCGTGGCTTGGTGTCCTTCTTCTGTTGTAGATACCGGATGGTTGAATGGTCAGTGTAAATGATCACTTTGGATCCGAGAAGATAGGATCTGAACTTCTCCAAGGCAAAGACTACCGCTAGTAGCTCCTTTTCGGTGACAGTGTAGTTTTGTTGGGCTTCATCGAGCGTTCGGCTAGCGTAGTGAATCGCAAATGGTACATTATCTTTCCTCTATCCAAGACAACAACAATGGCATAATCTGACGCGTCCATCATTATTTCGAAAGGATGAGTCCAAATCGGTGGCTGCAAGACAGGGGCCTGTGTGATGAGTTCTTTCAGCTGATTAAAGGCAAGGAGCACACGGTCATCCACAATGATTCTCCTTCCAAGCAACTCAGTCAACGGTCTGGCCAGTTTGCTGAAATCTTTGATGAATCGTCGGTAAAAACCGACATGGTCTAAAAATGACCTGACTTGTTTAATTGTTGTAGGTGGCTCAAGTTTGGAAATTACGTCCACCTTGGCTGGGTCAACCTCCATGCCACGCTTAGAAACAACGTAACCCAGCACGATTCCTTCGGTCACCATGAAGTTTCTCTTCTCCCACTAGAGCACAAGATTTACTTCGCAGCACCTCCGTGAGACTCGGTCTAAATACTCCAGACACTGGTCAAATGAATCCCCGTAGATCGAAAAATCGTCCATAAAGACCTCAAGAAAGTTGCCCACCATGTCGGCAAAAACTGCTAGCATATACCTTTGAAATGTGGCTGGGGCATTACAGAGCCCGAACGGCATCCGTCTAAAGGAATATGTACCAAAAGGACAGGTGAACGTGGTCTTCTCTTGTTTTAGGAGCAATAGCAACTTGATTGTATCCAGAGTATCCATACAAGAAGCAAAAGTATTCCTTCGCGGCCAATCTCTCCAAGATCTAGTCGATAAAGGGTAAAGGAAAGTGGCCCTTCTTGGTGGCGAGATTAAGTCTTCTATAGTCCATGTACACTCGCCAAGAGGTGGGTACTCTGGTTGCGATCTCCTCTCCTTTGTCATTCTTCACAATGGTGATCCCTGATTTCTTTGGCACCACATGAAGAGGGCTCACCCATTTGCTGTCGGAGATGGGATAAATGAATCCCGCTTCACACCATTTTTGAATCTCTTTCATAACAACCTCCCGCAGATTAAGATTTAATCTTCTCTGAAGTTCTCGAAAGGGCTTGCAATCTTCTTTCAGGAAAATGCGATGCGAGCACAGTGATGGATTGATCCCATGGAGATCCGAAGTTCGCCAGCCTATCGCCTTGCGGTTGCATTCAAGAACCTCCATCAGACGAGATTCTTGGTCTTCGGTCAGGTGTGCATTGATAATGACCGAGTACATGTTCGGTTCTCCCGCAAGAAAGGCATATTTCATGTTGGAGGGTAAGGGTTTCGACTCTGGTGGGGTTGGAGCTGCCTCAGCAGTGACTTCAGCTATTAATTCTGGTGGAGATTCTTTCATCTGTTCGGTGTCCACCATACTCTGTTCTGCCTCTTCACTCAGATCTTGACAGGATTGTTTCGATAATTTCCTCTTCATTACAAGACTCTTCAACAATTTGCTCTTGACTTCACATCACCCCCACAGAAGTCTCATTCAGCACGTCAGCGAGTTCCTCATCCTGATCAATAAGGGAAAATTCGACTGCGGTCTCCAATCCCTACTCGGGGCGGAGGAGTTCATGGATCTCATTGTCATCCAAGAATAAGTTGGTATCTTGAATTTCTCCCAAAAAGTCACAGTCATCAGAATACTCAATCACCCTTGTGCATGATACAGATGTTTATTCTGTTGGTGCTCCCTCGGGCAGGGTCTCTACTCTGATTGTTTCGTTGCCAGCGCCAAAAGTGATTTCTCCAGTCCCATAATTCACTACTGAGTTCGATGTCCACAGGAATAGTCGTCCAAGTATGATTGGGGTAAGGAGCAAACATCTATATCTAGTACCACAAAATCGGCAGGGAACTGCTTTCCCCGAACCGTGACTATCACGTCCTCCAACAGGACCCAAGGCCGCTTAACTGATTTGTCTGCGAACTGCAGAATCATCTTTGTAGGCTTGAGCGATCCTATCCTGAATTCTGTAAGCAGTGAAGCTGGCATCAAGTTCACAGAAGATCCGTTGTCGAGAAGTGTTCGTTTAAATTCCTGATTAAACATCTGACAACGCATAAGAGGTGCTCCCATATCTGGCTTTTTATCTGGGAGGTTGTTGATGGTGTTAATTGTGGTCATTGTAAGGATATGCTTTTCGGACTTACCACCTTTATTCCTGGAATTATGAGGGTGAGGCATGCGCTTGGTTGTACATGCATCTTTCAATCCTTTCTTTACACCTGGCATGCACTCAAGAGCTTTCATCAATGGCATGTTCAATACTAAATTCTGAATAATTTCTATGATAGCAGAATCAGACAAAGCATTTTTCAAAATTTTTATTTTTTTGTGTTTTTTCATTGCTTCTGGGAAAGGAATATTTACAAAATCTTCACCAATGTCATTCAAAGTATTGTCCATATTGTTGTTTATAGGTAGATGGCAAAAAGGAATAGAATCATCTACAAGATGTGGACCAAAAACGACAGGCTCGGTTTCGGGTGATGGCGTTGGACTCGCTGCAGGTTCAAAATTCCTTCTGTGCGTGGCTGGCTCTATAGCAGGTGCAGACGTCTCCAATGCTGGCCTATCTCCACCGAGGTTGCTGCTATCTTTTTGTGTTTTGTTATTTTCTTCATTTTTGGTGATTTTCTGGTTGATGGTGCTGCTCCAAAAATACTTCGTGGCCCTAGCGTTGGACCTGTTGACGATTCTTCATCAGATGCAAGATGCTTTCCCTTCACTGTCACTAATGGCTGGAGTGTCCTACCGCTCCTGAGAGTAACAGCATTAGATAAAAACCAATTTAATTCACCTGAATCGGGTTGGACACTGTCGGCTACCTGCTCCTTGCGTCGGAAGTTGTTCGGATTTGCGTCGACTTGAGTAGGGATGGCCGTTTTCGCAGCCGTCAAGTCATCAATCTTCTAGTTCATCTCAGCCATATTCTTCATCAACTATTCAAGGCAGGCCAGGGGCAGATTAACCGGCACAATCTCAGAGGAATCCCCCTACTGGGGCCTAGAGTGTTGATATGACTGATGAGACTGTGACTGGTAACCCTGAGAGAATTGGTGAGGAGGAGTGTTGGAGGAATACTGTGAGTTCTGGTGATACGTAGCAGCCGGATCCTTGTCCGCGGTATCCGGGCTGCTGAGGACCATGCTGATAATTCTACCTCCAGGTGTTACCGTATGACGGAGGCTGGTAATGATATGAGAGCTGGAAGGGCCTCCCACCCTGTTGCTGCTGGTGATAGGGCATGTTGCCCATGTTCTAACCCTGAGGATGTCCCTGAGGATGGGTTAGTTGCGCTTCATTGTTCCATATACCATTGATCTCCTGTATCAGTGGCGGGGGTGGAGAGAGCTGCTCGGAGTAGGCTGGCTGCGACTCTGGTTGATATACAACCATCTGCGTCTGAGGATGCAGTGGCTGCTCCAAAACCGGCACGTAATACACGTGCTGGATTGGTTGGGTCTGCGGTGGAGTCGGCTGTGGGTGTTGATGCAATACAGGCTCCTTCTTCTCAGCAATCGGCTCGGCTGCAGTAGACACAGTGTTGCACATGTTGGCATGAAGGGCATGGACGAGCTACTCCAACTGCTGGGAAATCATATCGAGTTTTTCCAAGCCCTGGGTCCTTTTCTCAATGACTGATAATTTCTTGAGGTTCTGCGACATCTTCTCAATGATATCCACCTTAGACAGATGGCTCCCAATGGTACTCAAGTTGGAGCTTTCATCCCTGTCTTCGGTGTGGGAGGCCATGTTCACTGGCTTGCTGATGGCAGTTGGCACCTTCATATATGCTCGTGACGAGGATTGAGCGGCTTCTCCTTCAGCCATTTACTCGAAGACGTTCCACACTACGTCCTCGTCCTTGTTGAAATGGGAACCGCCGCAAGCGGCATCGACAAGCTTTTGTCTCTCAAGTGTAAGCCCACCAAAGAAGTGTTGCAGAAGGATGGTCTTTGGAATTTCGTGGTGGGGACACTTCTCCTGGAGATCCTTGAATCTCTCCTACGCTTCATGGATAGTCTTGTGGGGATGTTGGTAAAAACTGGAGATACGGGCATGCATCTGATTCAATCGCCCGAGAGGATAGAATTTGTGGATAAATGCAGACTTCAGCTCCTCCCACGTTGTGACTACCTTCCCTAGGTTTCGACCCAATATAGGGCCTTGTCTTGAAGGATGAAGGGAAAAGCGGTCATCTTGACTACCCCCAAAGGAGTTCCAGGGTAGTAAGCAGTACTACAGATGCGGCCGAACTTCTTGAGATGAATATAGGGTTCGTCAGTGGTGTTCCCATGAAATGTGGGAAGTAGATAGAAACTGCGGCTTTAGCTCTAAGTGGGCATAAATACGTGGAATATGGATCGACTGAGTGATGCGGCCCGCTCCAGGGTTGTATGTCTCCTTCAGCGTCGGCTTCGGCTGCAAGGGGTCTGCATATGCTCTATCGAATTCTGGTCCTCCCATTGAAATCTCATCTCTAACTTCTTCATAATTGAACTCTCGGTTTGGATCATCCTCCCTGCGTCCATCTCATACGTCGGCCCTCCTCCTCAGATCGTTCAATATTTCTTGGAAGGCAGTCTGGGTCAGGGCTTGGTTAGTCAACTGCTTCTGGATGGCTTGAATGGAAGCCATCAATTGATTATTGACATCATTCTGCCTGGTGTACTGCCCTTCCCCCGGATTGGCTTCATCTTCAGGTTGGGGATGTGGTCCCTTTCCTCTTCCACCGGCCATTTCGAATTTTGCTTGATTAGCTGGCTCGGACTCAGGCTCTCGTTCTGCAAATGAAAGAATGCCTCGATCAATCTGAATTGCAACACCAGATGGAGAAAAGTATTCCGTGTCAAGGTCAACACAGAACTTTATTAAGGATGGCGATGTGTAAGGAGTGAAATCAATGGCCATCCAAAACGGACAAAATTTGGGACAAGAGTGATCTCGGTTTATTGAAGAAGACGGGGAGTCTGGAGATCGATTCACGGAGTTCGAACCGGGTTCTCAAGAATCGCCCCGAATTATTAGAGAAGGTGAGCGAATGGAACTGATGTGGGTGTCGACGGAGTCTTGACTAAACTGTCCATTTGTCGCCATCTCGAAGGTCAAGAGGAAGATCGATGTGGATGAAAGATACGAGGGCCAACAAGAAACAAATGGAGTGTAAAATAGTAGAAGACTCACACCGAGAAAGGTTCAAATGGAAGGAGAACAAAAGTGGCGCAAAGGCGCGGTGTTTTTGATCTTGACCTTAATACGACTAATCAATCAAACCCAAAGCAATTGATTCACCAACTCGACCCGTAGAGCCGTGAAGGTTCGGCAATTATCATCGTGCATTTTAGATTTGATTTTCAGGCAATTATCTTTTAACGAGTCCTTAAAGCGCTATGCCTATAGGAGAGAGAGTACTGCCAGAAAAGCATCCCGTACTTGTCCTCCTCCTGTATAACATGTAGTCTGCACTTTTTAAGGTCCTTGTAACCCTTCCCGGATCCCTACTCAGCCAAAGAAATAGAGGGAAGAAGCCGATAGGCGAAACCAATACTTCGGAACTCGCTCGCAATGGAATCACCCGTGAGCGTGCAAAAACCTACTCGGACGGAAGACGATGAGACAGACACCCCCGTGAAGGCATGGCCTATGCTCGATACTTCGGACGAGGTCAATGCTCTACACAATAGAGAGTCATCAATGCCGAAAGCCATACTCGTCTACGTACAATAGAAGCGCCAATACTTCAGAAATCCAGGCGGTACACAAGGCAGCCACAGACTGGGTTTTGGGTTCTAATCCTTACGACGACGCTCACCTCACTGGGAAGGAAACCTTCCTATGCAACCTGAAAACAAATGAATGCTTTGCTCACCCCAAGGCAATGAGTCCAATTAATCAGTTTTATTTAGGTTAAGTATTTTTAACAGTCCCTTTTTTAATTTTTTTGTGTTATCACTTGTTTTGAGTAGATTCAATACAAGCGCCTAACATTTTTGGTATTTTTTTTTAGTCCTATTTGATCCAAAAACAGAGGGAGAAGGTCGGAAAAGCAATGCAAGGCGGTACCAAGATGGAAATCTCACCTTTGTGCCTAGATGATGAATGCTAAGTTAGAAGACTTACAGTGCTTCCCAGCTCTCTCCATGCAGGATGCAAAATAGGAATTTGTAAACCTAATCTATATGTCGATATGCACACGGAAATCATCCAAAGCAGGCAATTGCTACACGTGAAGAACCAAATGCTAAGTACTCAGACTAAAGCCTATGTCTGGTCTCTGATGCCGATCGGTGTCTGCCACAACGGATCCTGCCAACGCTGTATACGGCCTTTAACGACACGCGGCTTCGAGACTGAGTACTTTCGTAATTAATTATTTCTAAGTCCAAATGAGAAGACTATAGGTGCATGCAATGGTTGTTAGGTGTTTGGCCTTATATTACATGATCAAGCAAACCTAAAGACTAAGGGCTCATTCCACAAAAGAAAGAAAACAAATCGGAAAACAAAATAAAAAGGCGGTGAAAATACGACAAAACTGCGGTGAGCCTCTAAGTGAACAAACACTTGGAAATTGGGCCCGAATGTCCAAAGTTCAGGGTACCTGTATTATTACAAATTAATCAAATATCCCTCTCTCACCAAAAAGAATAAAAATCTAACTATCCCCCCCTCTCTCTCTCAAGTCCTCCTGCTCTCTCCTGTCGGCTAGGATAGAATAGCCGACTCCGCTTCCCAAGGCTGCACAAGATCCCCTAGGCGATCCTCCTCGGTCAGTGGTCCCTCGCAAGAAAACAAGAAAGGGATGTCAGACAGTTCAAAGCCAACTATACAATAGAATCAGATAATAAAAAATGGCTAAGCAGATAAAAAGACACAAGTTTACTCTACAAGCCGATGCTCCCCGGCAACGGCGCCATTTGAAAAACAGAGAAGGCGAGAGCCGCTAAGTAATGGTCTGACAGATCAGACACTATCGTTGAGGCGACTACTCAGGCATCCACGTTTATCAACAATCAACCCACACAATTAATTAAGCAATCAAGAGCAAGGATCAAAATTTATTATACCCTACTAGAGTGTATAGTAGCAAGCAAGTAGGGGTCGAACACATGAAGCAAAGGAGTAAAGCAGACTAAGTGAAAGTCAAATGCCCTATGTCTTGTGAACTACTTAGCCAATTTAGACTTTTTGTGGGTTTTTTATTTTTTAAATTTTTTATTTAATTTTTTTTATATATTTTGATTTTAAATTTTCAGATTTTATATTTTCTTTTTATTTTTTTATATTTTCTTTTTTTAAATAGAATATATATACAAAGTAAGAAAGGAGAAGAATAAATATTTATAAAAATAGATAAAAATAAGGAAAATTCAGGAAATAAAATATTTTTGGTCTTTTTATAATTTTCTAATATTTTTGTGATTTTTCTAGATTTTTCCTATTTTTTGGTACTTTTAAAGTCAAAAATACTGAAAATAGTGAATAAAATAAAAAGCTGAAACTAAAATGGATAGATAAAATATCAAACAGTAACAAAAATTCTCCAAATTAATTTTAAATTAAAGACAATAAAATAAAGAAAATTTAGAAATAGAGTTTGTATTTTTAGGATTTTTCGGGAATTTTTAAGGTTTTTAGGAGTTTTTTTTAATTTTTAGGGGTTTTACTTGGAATATTTTAGTGATTTTTGGATTTAAGTTAAAACACACATAAACACACAAAATGTGATTTTTTTTAAATTTTCAAGGAGTTTTAATATTTTTGGTATTTTCTAATGCAAATAGTAGCAAAAATGCATGTTTTTGAATTTTTATAACTATGAAAATGCAATAAAAAGGCAAAACAAAAATATGGCGTGATAATATGATGCAACAGGGACTTATGGTATTTTTTTGTAATTTTTGGGATTTTATAGATGCATTCTGGCAAGAGCATTTTTGTAAATAACATAAAGTTGGAGGGTCAACATGCAATTTTCTCACAAAATAAACAACTAGATAATATAGTTAATGGACTAATTGCAAATATTCAGACCTATCGGGGTCCTTTTGCAAAATTACCCGATCCACGTGCCTACGCACAAGCACCTGGTAGGGACCAGAGCGTAAATAACAAATATCTTAGGGGCTCAACTACAATTTGTCCAAAAATAATATACTGCAATAAAATGTTTGTGGACTAAAACGTAATGAAACAACCCACAGGGGGTCCTTCGCAAACTGTCCACTCCCCTCACGCGCACAGGTACGTGAGGTGAGAGTACAAGGACCCAAACGTAATAAGAGAAAATTCAGGGGCTAGTTCCTAAATATTACAAAAACTAGTGGACTGCAGATAAAAGTTTATGATCTAGAAAATAAATACATAAAATGTTTGGGCTGAAGGGCAAAATACCCAAACTGGACGCGATCTGACGGCTGATGGAGAATCACTTGCCAAATGTAGGGAAGGAGGCATGCGATACCCCTTCGCGTGGATAGCTGCGATTAGATGATCCATGCCGCGATCAACGACCGAGGACTGCTCAATCGGACGGCAACTATACTCCCGGATGAACATGCATGATTGGACGGCTATGAAGCCCAGAGGACGAACAGTTAAAGAACTCGTGCAGGGCGAGTTTGGATCGAACACCCTTAGCTCCTCCGACCTCCAAAGGCGCTCCGAAGGGGTCTGAACGTCTCCTGGAAGGTTGGTTGATCGGCTGGACCCTCAAAAACTCTCGGCGGGGCTCGATGAGGCAGTCGCGAGGACGGCGGAGCTGAAGGCTCCAGGTGGCTCTGCCGAGGGGTCGAAAATGAGCTCCAGGAACTTATAGGTCTTGGAACCTGCAGAAAACAAGTGAGAGGGTCGAGGGCAAGTTGCCTCGACCCCGCGGGAAGGTGGAAAGGTGTGGAATAGTTGGCGCGGGCCGGAGAGACTAGAACTCCAGCCAAGTGCGACGGATGTGATTTAGCAAAAATGCGGGAAAAGATCGATGATCGGGTATAACTAGGAACACTCCTAAAGACCTAAGGTACTCAAAGAATAAAGGAAAAGGAAGAGAACACTCATCGAAGGTGCACCGCCGGCGAACTCGGGTGGTGCACTCCGGCGAGGTGGATCGGCCTCGATTCGACATCCTCGACTCCAGCCAAAGGGTGAGATCGCTCCCTACTGTCACCAGGAAGGTGGTTAAAACCCTAGGTCGAGGAATGGAGGGCGGAAGAGTGGTCAAAAGAATAAGGGAAGTCTGGGGTCCTATTTGAAGAGTTGACGATCGGGGCTTGAAGATCAACAAATCTAGAGCAACACATCGATTCACCGCCCGAGGCGAGACACGGGCGTGAATCACCACTCTTCGAGGAACAAAAGTCATCAAGGATGCAACATGAGATAGTGCTTGGCATGGCCTCCAAAAAATCACGAAGTTGGTCAAAAACCAACATTCTGACAAAAAGCCAGACCTCGGTCAGGGAGTTGACCGAGGTCAACCAAAGACAGAGTCTGGTTGGTCCACGTGGACCAACCAGAAAAAACCTTGGAAAAAAGATTTGTAAACTCATTTAAAAATAGTAAATGATTTTATCAATTTTTGGTTATTAAATGAAAACTGTTTGTTATTTTATAAATTATTTTATTATGATTTTTATTTGCTTTTATGAGGTTTATAATTACAAGTTACCTTTTTAGGCCTATATAGGTTTACATATCTATGTATTTTAATATTTTATTTTTATTTTGTATATTTAGTTTTGTTATTTTTGTTTATTATTTTATAAATTTATAGAATCTTTTTATACACATAAATATATTTTTATTTTATTTTTCTGAAGTATTTTGTACACTTAATAAAATAGAAGTGATAATTATGTAGGTTTGTGCATTGGTATTGTACCTATGTATTATATACATGTATTTTATTTTTGTCTTTTATTTAGTGTTTTATTCTGACTTTAATGTACATATTTATTCTAAATAATTTTTACAAAATTATAAAAATATAAAATTATGGAAATAAAGAATAATAAATAAAATGAATATTTTAATCTGTACAAGTATACTATAGGGGTTCAAAACTCAACTTTCAAACCGTAGCCCCACAAAATGCGAAACCACCTTCATTAAATAGCTTATTGAAAATTATATACAATTAAAGGTAATTTTGATGCATTTCGAGCTTTTATTTGAGAGATACAGGTCTGGGAAGTTGGGGTTCTGGAATCTTATTCAGATCATATCTTTTTACCTGTACATTATTTTTAAGTGAAATCAATTTTGTATTTTTCTTTATTTAATTATCTACAACTTTCATGTACAAAGTTTCTTTATTTGAGGTATAAAAAGTGGATCCAAAAATAGGTCCCAAAATGAATAAAGAATGAATGAATTAAAAGGAATTCTTATTGTATTTTGGTGCTTATCTCCCCCTACTTTATTCCTTGTCGACCTAGTCATCGAGATGCCTAGATCTCGGGGTTATGGGTCATAAAAGATTTGCAATAT
Organism: Ottelia alismoides; assembly: GCA_037367405.1. NCBI lineage: Eukaryota > Viridiplantae > Streptophyta > Magnoliopsida > Alismatales > Hydrocharitaceae > Ottelia > Ottelia alismoides. Next base: position 1,498,919 of record JAZKJV010010275.1, read on the forward strand.
TTTATTCTTTTCCTTTTCTTTTCTTTATTCTATAATTTTAGCATTAAAAATAATGTTTTATCCACTTTTTACACACAAATGCATGGATGATAAAATGCATGAATTAATGCTATTTACACGCATTACTAGGGTTTTTAAGGCTAAAATGATATAATAAAGTTGATGAAACGTAGATTCATCAAGTACCTAGAACTCGACAGACCTTGCTTCATGCACAATTGAGGGTGGATTGCGGGGCAAAATGGAGAATAAGCGTCGAGGAATGAGGTGAGCTTATGAGATGAGTCGGAAATAGGTGAGGGCATGTTGAATCAGGCCTGAGCTCGAGCTCTAGGTCAACAGATTGTTTTGGATTTTACAATGATTCTAATGCTAAATGTTGAAACTAAAAGGTGAAAAGGAAACTAGAGGCTACGTGTTACTAAGAGGATGAGAGAAAAGGCTTCAACCAGGCCAGAGACCTGGGAAGCCAAACCGTGACAGCGACTGCCAGCGATGAACTAGGAATAGCTCCTTTGTCGCTCCTCCTCGCTGCAGAGCCCAGCCTCCACTTGTTGTCACCAAGGAGAAGACCTCTGGAGGGTTCTGAGGGGCTAAGATAGGCATTAGAGTGATCTAAAATTGAGGCGGAGCTGGAGGAGCAAACTTATAGGCTGCAAAAAGAAGGGGTTCTGATGAAAGAAATTGATCAAATCGATGGAGATCGATGCGATTTTCGGCCTTAGCGGAAATCAGGGGAGTTCCGACTCCAAAAATCAAGCGGCAGGCCAAAGAAGCAAATGATGGTTTCGAGCGGAAAAAGGGAGAAGAACCAGATTTTGACACTCAGAGCTCGAGGAAAAGAGGAGGATGTTGACCCGAGGTCAACGCAGGAAAGAACCTAGTTGGTCTACATGGACCAACCAGGAAATTTACATGACAAAATTCTTTAGAAATCCAAGAATAAATAATAAATTATTTACTTAAGTTTTTATTAGGACATAAAAATGTTTGTAATTTAATGTAGTATTTTATACATATTTTTATTTAGGGATTTTTACCCAGTAGACCCTATAAACTTTTTAAATTACCTCTACGACCTTTTGCACAACGTAATTACCCCATCAACCCTGTAAATTACCTCAAGAACCCTCACAGGCTTCGAACAGTTTGCTCGTGGGGTTCATAGGGTAAGAGTTGGCAAGTTTATAGGTACGAGGGGGGAATTAGGTTGTTTCAAAGGTCCTGGAGGTAATTGACAAAGTTTATAGGGTCTGTCGGGTAAAAATCCCTTTTATTTATTTATTCAAGACTTTTTATTGTAGGTTAATATTTAAAAGTAAATATATATATATATACTTGTATTTGCGTATTTTTATTTTTATTTTTATTTTGTAATATGTATATATATTATTATTTTATCCATGTATTTTATATATTTTTATTTATTTTTATACACATTTAAATATTTTTATTATATTTTTGAGTTTATATGTGTACTTAAATATATAGGGGTGTTTATTATATAGGTATATACATATATATATTTCATTTGTGCATGAAAATAGACTTATTTATTTTATTACCTTTTTTCTATTTTTTTAGTTTAATATTTTACACATGTTTTAAATAATATATACAATTTTATAAAAATAAAAGAATATGAAAAATACAAATAATAAATATATTGAATAAAATATATATGTCTATTGCACAATAGGGACCCAAAACCTAACTTTTGCATCTTAGCTTCAAATTAAATGAACCCACCTTCACTAAATATCTTCTAAAAAGTTATATACAATTAAAGATCATTTTGGTCCATTTCGATACATTATGGAGAAGATACAAGACTATGAAGTTTTTATTTTGACTTTTTATTTTGTGTATCCCGGGCACACTATGCATTATTTTTATGTGAAATAAATTTTGCATTTTTCTTTGCATTTTTATTGATAATATTTATGTTGAAGATTTTATTATTTCAGGTGTAAAATAATAATATAAAATGGGTGCAAAAATACAATTATTGATGAATTTGAAAACTATGGTTTTCTGTAGATTTTGTACAATTTCTCTACTCTATCTCCTCCTACTTTATTCTTTGTCGACCAAGTTATATGATGACTGGATCTTGAGGTTTAGGGTCACTCAAAACCTATGGTGTCTCATTTCTTTTTCTTTTCTTCCTTTATTTTTTTATTTTAGAATTAAATACATTAAATATACATTAATTTATACAATATTTTGTATAGTTTATACATTATTTATGTTGATAAACTAATGATATATACACGCATTTAGCTAGAGATTTAAGGTCCAAATGAAAGAATAAATGTGATGAAATGGAGATTCATTACCCCCCCCCCCACTGTGCAGAAAATAAAAGAAAGAACTTGGATTGATTTTAACTTTTAAACTTATCTTGATAATATCAAAGTTTCGAGCTCAATCGAACCTTAGGATTTTTAGTTTGGTTGGAACCTAGGTGGGAATCAGACTTGAAACACAACAACCTCCAATAACCACAAAAATCTCCCCATGTCTCCTCAAAAGTCAGGTCAGAAAAAGTCAACATCATACGCAGTCCCTTATGACTATGAGTCTATCTTGTACAATGTGTGATATATCACTCCTCTCGGCTAAAGCGGTAAAAGTCAGGCTTCTCCAACATGGTGACACCTAATTCCCCAATCCAATAACTCTTTCCTCGAGAAGCGGGGTATTCCCTTCTAATTTCAAGCACAACCGGCTCAAATTTCTTTAAAAATCCCACAAAAATTCATATAGCATCTTATTAATTCGTTCTTGCATACATAAAGTGCATATTGCATTTTCATCTTTTTTACTATTTATAAAAATTCATAAACTTCATAAAAATGTCATGTTTGCATTAAAAAATCAATAAAAATTATAAAAATCATTCCAAAAATTCTAAGAAATCTTATTTACTGCTTTTGAGTCATTTTCATTCATGGCCATTTTCTCATTTTTATTCCTCATAAAACCCATAAAAAGCATACAACTCTTAAAAACATTAAAAATTCATAAAAATTCAATCAAAAATCGAAAATATTATATAAAATGGCTTTCTGGAAAATATAAAAACAATTTTTCATTCTGTAAATATTTCAAATATTTTTGGATTTATTTGCCATTCTAAAAATCCAAAAACATTCAGTTGGTTCCCTTCATATTTAATTCCAATTTTTGATTTATTGAAAGGCCATAAAGATTGCAAAAAATCTGAAAAAATAATAGAAACATCAAAAAAAGTTTAAAACCCCAAAAACTAATTTTTGTTTAATTTTTTGGTTACTTTTAACATAACTAAAAAAATACAAAAATAGTTGAGTGTGTGTGCTTTGATTGTTCTTTAATTATTCATTTGTTTTTTAAAAAATCTTTTCTGAGATTAAATTAATTAAATAAATACAAATCAGAAAACTAAATAAAAAATATAAAAATAGAATTCCATAAAAAATAAATCCAAGAGAAAATACAACAACCAAACATAGTGTGCATAGAAATCCCTTCATTCTTTCATTGATTTTTCATTGCATAGAATAGCCCTCGGGATTTTTGTAGCTTCCCTGAGTTATACATGTAAATTAAATAGCAAATTATCTTGCTACATTTTCTTCTTGATTTATTTTTGTCTTGAGAATTGAATAATTTTGTTTTGATGCTTATTTGAGTTGCAACGACCATATTTTCATTTGTGATTAATTCATTAAAATAATACCTTGCCAGAATGCATTTTCTCTATGTTAAAGAACTCGTGCAGGGCGAGTTTGGATCGAACACCCTTAGCTCCTCCGACCTCCAAAGGCGCTCCGAAGGGGTCTGAACGTCTCCTGGAAGGTTGGTTGATCGGCTGGACCCTCAAAAACTCTCGGCGGGGCTCGATGAGGCAGTCGCGAGGACGGCGGAGCTGAAGGCTCCAGGTGGCTCTGCCGAGGGGTCGAAAATGAGCTCCAGGAACTTATAGGTCTTGGAACCTGCAGAAAACAAGTGAGAGGGTCGAGGGCAAGTTGCCTCGACCCCGCGGGAAGGTGGAAAGGTGTGGAATAGTTGGCGCGGGCCGGAGAGACTAGAACTCCAGCCAAGTGCGACGGATGTGATTTAGCAAAAATGCGGGAAAAGATCGATGATCGGGTATAACTAGGAACACTCCTAAAGACCTAAGGTACTCAAAGAATAAAGGAAAAGGAAGAGAACACTCATCGAAGGTGCACCGCCGGCGAACTCGGGTGGTGCACTCCGGCGAGGTGGATCGGCCTCGATTCGACATCCTTGACTCCAGCCAAAGGGTGAGATCGCTCCCTACTGTCACCAGGAAGGTGGTTAAAACCCTAGGTCGAGGAATGGAGGGCGGAAGAGTGGTCAAAAGAATAAGGGAAGTCTGGGGTCCTATTTGAAGAGTTGACGATCGGGGCTTGAAGATCAACAAATCTAGAGCAACACATCGATTCACCGCCCGAGGCGAGACACGGGCGTGAATCACCACTCTTCGAGGAACAAAAGTCATCAAGGATGCAACATGAGATAGTGCTTGGCATGGCCTCCAAAAAATCACGAAGTTGGTCAAAAACCAACATTCTGACAAAAAGCCAGACCTCGGTCAGGGAGTTGACCGAGGTCAACCAAAGACAGAGTCTGGTTGGTCCACGTGGACCAACCAGAAAAAACCTTGGAAAAAAGATTTGTAAACTCATTTAAAAATAGTAAATGATTTTATCAATTTTTGGTTATTAAATGAAAACTGTTTGTTATTTTATAAATTATTTTATTATGATTTTTATTTGCTTTTATGAGGTTTATAATTACAAGTTACCTTTTTAGGCCTATATAGGTTTACATATCTATGTATTTTAATATTTTATTTTTATTTTGTATATTTAGTTTTGTTATTTTTGTTTATTATTTTATAAATTTATAGAATCTTTTTATACACATAAATATATTTTTATTTTATTTTTCTGAAGTATTTTGTACACTTAATAAAATAGAAGTGATAATTATGTAGGTTTGTGCATTGGTATTGTACCTATGTATTATATACATGTATTTTATTTTTGTCTTTTATTTAGTGTTTTATTCTGACTTTAATGTACATATTTATTCTAAATAATTTTTACAAAATTATAAAAATATAAAATTATGGAAATAAAGAATAATAAATAAAATGAATATTTTAATCTGTACAAGTATACTATAGGGGTTCAAAACTCAACTTTCAAACCGTAGCCCCACAAAATACGAAACCACCTTCATTAAATAGCTTATTGAAAATTATATACAATTAAAGGTAATTTTGATGCATTTCGAGCTTTTATTTGAGAGATACAGGTCTGGGAAGTTGAGGTTCTGGAATCTTATTCAGATCATATCTTTTTACCTGTACATTATTTTTAAGTGAAATCAATTTTGTATTTTTCTTTATTTAATTATCTACAACTTTCATGTACAAAGTTTCTTTATTTGAGGTATAAAAAGTGGATCCAAAAATAGGTCCCAAAATGAATAAAGAATGAATGAATTAAAAGGAATTCTTATTGTATTTTGGTGCTTATCTCCCCCTACTTTATTCCTTGTCGACCTAGTCATCGAGATGCCTAGATCTCGGGGTTATGGGTCATAAAAGATTTGCAATATTTTATTCTTTTCCTTTTCTTTTCTTTATTCTATAATTTTAGCATTAAAAATAATGTTTTATCCACTTTTTACACACAAATGCATGGATGATAAAATGCATGAATTAATGCTATTTACACGCATTACTAGGGTTTTTAAGGCTAAAATGATATAATAAAGTTGATGAAACGTAGATTCATCAAGTACCTAGAACTCGACAGACCTTGCTTCATGCACAATTGAGGGTGGATTGCGGGGCAAAATGGAGAATAAGCGTCGAGGAATGAGGTGAGCTTATGAGATGAGTCGGAAATAGGTGAGGGCATGTTGAATCAGGCCTGAGCTCGAGCTCTAGGTCAACAGATTGTTTTGGATTTTACAATGATTCTAATGCTAAATGTTGAAACTAAAAGGTGAAAAGGAAACTAGAGGCTACGTGTTACTAAGAGGATGAGAGAAAAGGCTTCAACCAGGCCAGAGACCTGGGAAGCCAAACCGTGACAGCGACTGCCAGCGATGAACTAGGAATAGCTCCTTTGTCGCTCCTCCTCGCTGCAGAGCCCAGCCTCCACTTGTTGTCACCAAGGAGAAGACCTCTGGAGGGTTCTGAGGGGCTAAGATAGGCATTAGAGTGATCTAAAATTGAGGCGGAGCTGGAGGAGCAAACTTATAGGCTGCAAAAAGAAGGGGTTCTGATGAAAGAAATTGATCAAATCGATGGAGATCGATGCGATTTTCGGCCTTAGCGGAAATCAGGGGAGTTCCGACTCCAAAAATCAAGCGGCAGGCCAAAGAAGCAAATGATGGTTTCGAGCGGAAAAAGGGAGAAGAACCCGATTTTGACACTCAGAGCTCGAGGAAAAGAGGAGGATGTTGACCCGAGGTCAACGCAGGAAAGAACCTAGTTGGTCTACATGGACCAACCAGGAAATTTACATGACAAAATTCTTTAGAAATCCAAGAATAAATAATAAATTATTTACTTAAGTTTTTATTAGGACATAAAAATGTTTGTAATTTAATGTAGTATTTTATACATATTTTTATTTAGGGATTTTTACCCAGTAGACCCTATAAACTTTTTAAATTACCTCTACGACCTTTTGCACAACGTAATTACCCCATCAACCCTGTAAATTACCTCAAGAACCCTCACAGGCTTCGAACAGTTTGCTCGTGGGGTTCATAGGGTAAGAGTTGGCAAGTTTATAGGTACGAGGGGGGAATTAGGTTGTTTCAAAGGTCCTGGAGGTAATTGACAAAGTTTATAGGGTCTGTCGGGTAAAAATCCCTTTTATTTATTTATTCAAGACTTTTTATTGTAGGTTAATATTTAAAAGTAAATATATATATATATACTTGTATTTGCGTATTTTTATTTTTATTTTTATTTTGTAATATGTATATATATTATTATTTTATCCATGTATTTTATATATTTTTATTTATTTTTATACACATTTAAATATTTTTATTATATTTTTGAGTTTATATGTGTACTTAAATAAATAGGGGTGTTTATTATATAGGTATATACATATATATATTTCATTTGTGCATGAAAATAGACTTATTTATTTTATTACCTTTTTTCTATTTTTTTAGTTTAATATTTTACACATGTTTTAAATAATATATACAATTTTATAAAAATAAAAGAATATGAAAAATACAAATAATAAATATATTGAATAAAATATATATGTCTATTGCACAATAGGGACCCAAAACCTAACTTTTGCATCTTAGCTTCAAATTAAATGAACCCACCTTCACTAAATATCTTCTAAAAAGTTATATACAATTAAAGATCATTTTGGTCCATTTCGATACATTATGGAGAAGATACAAGACTATGAAGTTTTTATTTTGACTTTTTATTTTGTGTATCCCGGGCACACTATGCATTATTTTTATGTGAAATAAATTTTGCATTTTTCTTTGCATTTTTATTGATAATATTTATGTTGAAGATTTTATTATTTCAGGTGTAAAATAATAATATAAAATGGGTGCAAAAATACAATTATTGATGAATTTGAAAACTATGGTTTTCTGTAGATTTTGTACAATTTCTCTACTCTATCTCCTCCTACTTTATTCTTTGTCGACCAAGTTATATGATGACTGGATCTTGAGGTTTAGGGTCACTCAAAACCTATGGTGTCTCATTTCTTTTTCTTTTCTTCCTTTATTTTTTTATTTTAGAATTAAATACATTAAATATACATTAATTTATACAATATTTTGTATAGTTTATACATTATTTATGTTGATAAACTAATGATATATACACGCATTTAGCTAGAGATTTAAGGTCCAAATGAAAGAATAAATGTGATGAAATGGAGATTCATTACCCCCCCCCCCCCCACTGTGCAGAAAATAAAAGAAAGAACTTGGATTGATTTTAACTTTTAAACTTATCTTGATAATATCAAAGTTTCGAGCTCAATCGAACCTTAGGATTTTTAGTTTGGTTGGAACCTAGGTGGGAATCAGACTTGAAACACAACAACCTCCAATAACCACAAAAATCTCCCCATGTCTCCTCAAAAGTCAGGTCAGAAAAAGTCAACATCATACGCAGTCCCTTATGACTATGAGTCTATCTTGTACAATGTGTGATATATCACTCCTCTCGGCTAAAGCGGTAAAAGTCAGGCTTCTCCAACATGGTGACACCTAATTCCCCAATCCAATAACTCTTTCCTCGAGAAGCGGGGTATTCCCTTCTAATTTCAAGCACAACCGGCTCAAATTTCTTTAAAAATCCCACAAAAATTCATATAGCATCTTATTAATTCGTTCTTGCATACATAAAGTGCATATTGCATTTTCATCTTTTTTACTATTTATAAAAATTCATAAACTTCATAAAAATGTCATGTTTGCATTAAAAAATCAATAAAAATTATAAAAATCATTCCAAAAATTCTAAGAAATCTTATTTACTGCTTTTGAGTCATTTTCATTCATGGCCATTTTCTCATTTTTATTCCTCATAAAACCCATAAAAAGCATACAACTCTTAAAAACATTAAAAATTCATAAAAATTCAATCAAAAATCGAAAATATTATATAAAATGGCTTTCTGGAAAATATAAAAACAATTTTTCATTCTGTAAATATTTCAAATATTTTTGGATTTATTTGCCATTCTAAAAATCCAAAAACATTCAGTTGGTTCCCTTCATATTTAATTCCAATTTTTGATTTATTGAAAGGCCATAAAGATTGCAAAAAATCTGAAAAAATAATAGAAACATCAAAAAAAGTTTAAAACCCCAAAAACTAATTTTTGTTTAATTTTTTGGTTACTTTTAACATAACTAAAAAAATACAAAAATAGTTGAGTGTGTGTGCTTTGATTGTTCTTTAATTATTCATTTGTTTTTTAAAAAATCTTTTCTGAGATTAAATTAATTAAATAAATACAAATCAGAAAACTAAATAAAAAATATAAAAATAGAATTCCATAAAAAATAAATCCAAGAGAAAATACAACAACCAAACATAGTGTGCATAGAAATCCCTTCATTCTTTCATTGATTTTTCATTGCATAGAATAGCCCTCGGGATTTTTGTAGCTTCCCTGAGTTATACATGTAAATTAAATAGCAAATTATCTTGCTACATTTTCTTCTTGATTTATTTTTGTCTTGAGAATTGAATAATTTTGTTTTGATGCTTATTTGAGTTGCAACGACCATATTTTCATTTGTGATTAATTCATTAAAATAATACCTTGCCAGAATGCATTTTCTCTATGTTAAAGAACTCGTGCAGGGCGAGTTTGGATCGAACACCCTTAGCTCCTCCGACCTCCAAAGGCGCTCCGAAGGGGTCTGAACGTCTCCTGGAAGGTTGGTTGATCGGCTGGACCCTCAAAAACTCTCGGCGGGGCTCGATGAGGCAGTCGCGAGGACGGCGGAGCTGAAGGCTCCAGGTGGCTCTGCCGAGGGGTCGAAAATGAGCTCCAGGAACTTATAGGTCTTGGAACCTGCAGAAAACAAGTGAGAGGGTCGAGGGCAAGTTGCCTCGACCCCGCGGGAAGGTGGAAAGGTGTGGAATAGTTGGCGCGGGCCGGAGAGACTAGAACTCCAGCCAAGTGCGACGGATGTGATTTAGCAAAAATGCGGGAAAAGATCGATGATCGGGTATAACTAGGAACACTCCTAAAGACCTAAGGTACTCAAAGAATAAAGGAAAAGGAAGAGAACACTCATCGAAGGTGCACCGCCGGCGAACTCGGGTGGTGCACTCCGGCGAGGTGGATCGGCCTCGATTCGACATCCTCGACTCCAGCCAAAGGGTGAGATCGCTCCCTACTGTCACCAGGAAGGTGGTTAAAACCCTAGGTCGAGGAATGGAGGGCGGAAGAGTGGTCAAAAGAATAAGGGAAGTCTGGGGTCCTATTTGAAGAGTTGACGATCGGGGCTTGAAGATCAACAAATCTAGAGCAACACATCGATTCACCGCCCGAGGCGAGACACGGGCGTGAATCACCACTCTTCGAGGAACAAAAGTCATCAAGGATGCAACATGAGATAGTGCTTGGCATGGCCTCCAAAAAATCACGAAGTTGGTCAAAAACCAACATTCTGACAAAAAGCCAGACCTCGGTCAGGGAGTTGACCGAGGTCAACCAAAGACAGAGTCTGGTTGGTCCACGTGGACCAACCAGAAAAAACCTTGGAAAAAAGATTTGTAAACTCATTTAAAAATAGTAAATGATTTTATCAATTTTTGGTTATTAAATGAAAACTGTTTGTTATTTTATAAATTATTTTATTATGATTTTTATTTGCTTTTATGAGGTTTATAATTACAAGTTACCTTTTTAGGCCTATATAGGTTTACATATCTATGTATTTTAATATTTTATTTTTATTTTGTATATTTAGTTTTGTTATTTTTGTTTATTATTTTATAAATTTATAGAATCTTTTTATACACATAAATATATTTTTATTTTATTTTTCTGAAGTATTTTGTACACTTAATAAAATAGAAGTGATAATTATGTAGGTTTGTGCATTGGTATTGTACCTATGTATTATATACATGTATTTTATTTTTGTCTTTTATTTAGTGTTTTATTCTGACTTTAATGTACATATTTATTCTAAATAATTTTTACAAAATTATAAAAATATAAAATTATGGAAATAAAGAATAATAAATAAAATGAATATTTTAATCTGTACAAGTATACTATAGGGGTTCAAAACTCAACTTTCAAACCGTAGCCCCACAAAATGCGAAACCACCTTCATTAAATAGCTTATTGAAAATTATATACAATTAAAGGTAATTTTGATGCATTTCGAGCTTTTATTTGAGAGATACAGGTCTGGGAAGTTGGGGTTCTGGAATCTTATTCAGATCATATCTTTTTACCTGTACATTATTTTTAAGTGAAATCAATTTTGTATTTTTCTTTATTTAATTATCTACAACTTTCATGTACAAAGTTTCTTTATTTGAGGTATAAAAAGTGGATCCAAAAATAGGTCCCAAAATGAATAAAGAATGAATGAATTAAAAGGAATTCTTATTGTATTTTGGTGCTTATCTCCCCCTACTTTATTCCTTGTCGACCTAGTCATCGAGATGCCTAGATCTCGGGGTTATGGGTCATAAAAGATTTGCAATATTTTATTCTTTTCCTTTTCTTTTCTTTATTCTATAATTTTAGCATTAAAAATAATGTTTTATCCACTTTTTACACACAAATGCATGGATGATAAAATGCATGAATTAATGCTATTTACACGCATTACTAGGGTTTTTAAGGCTAAAATGATATAATAAAGTTGATGAAACGTAGATTCATCAAGTACCTAGAACTCGACAGACCTTGCTTCATGCACAATTGAGGGTGGATTGCGGGGCAAAATGGAGAATAAGCGTCGAGGAATGAGGTGAGCTTATGAGATGAGTCGGAAATAGGTGAGGGCATGTTGAATCAGGCCTGAGCTCGAGCTCTAGGTCAACAGATTGTTTTGGATTTTACAATGATTCTAATGCTAAATGTTGAAACTAAAAGGTGAAAAGGAAACTAGAGGCTACGTGTTACTAAGAGGATGAGAGAAAAGGCTTCAACCAGGCCAGAGACCTGGGAAGCCAAACCGTGACAGCGACTGCCAGCGATGAACTAGGAATAGCTCCTTTGTCGCTCCTCCTCGCTGCAGAGCCCAGCCTCCACTTGTTGTCACCAAGGAGAAGACCTCTGGAGGGTTCTGAGGGGCTAAGATAGGCATTAGAGTGATCTAAAATTGAGGCGGAGCTGGAGGAGCAAACTTATAGGCTGCAAAAAGAAGGGGTTCTGATGAAAGAAATTGATCAAATCGATGGAGATCGATGCGATTTTCGGCCTTAGCGGAAATCAGGGGAGTTCCGACTCCAAAAATCAAGCGGCAGGCCAAAGAAGCAAATGATGGTTTCGAGCGGAAAAAGGGAGAAGAACCAGATTTTGACACTCAGAGCTCGAGGAAAAGAGGAGGATGTTGACCCGAGGTCAACGCAGGAAAGAACCTAGTTGGTCTACATGGACCAACCAGGAAATTTACATGACAAAATTCTTTAGAAATCCAAGAATAAATAATAAATTATTTACTTAAGTTTTTATTAGGACATAAAAATGTTTGTAATTTAATGTAGTATTTTATACATATTTTTATTTAGGGATTTTTACCCAGTAGACCCTATAAACTTTTTAAATTACCTCTACGACCTTTTGCACAACGTAATTACCCCATCAACCCTGTAAATTACCTCAAGAACCCTCACAGGCTTCGAACAGTTTGCTCGTGGGGTTCATAGGGTAAGAGTTGGCAAGTTTATAGGTACGAGGGGGGAATTAGGTTGTTTCAAAGGTCCTGGAGGTAATTGACAAAGTTTATAGGGTCTGTCGGGTAAAAATCCCTTTTATTTATTTATTCAAGACTTTTTATTGTAGGTTAATATTTAAAAGTAAATATATATATATATACTTGTATTTGCGTATTTTTATTTTTATTTTTATTTTGTAATATGTATATATATTATTATTTTATCCATGTATTTTATATATTTTTATTTATTTTTATACACATTTAAATATTTTTATTATATTTTTGAGTTTATATGTGTACTTAAATAAATAGGGGTGTTTATTATATAGGTATATACATATATATATTTCATTTGTGCATGAAAATAGACTTATTTATTTTATTACCTTTTTTCTATTTTTTTAGTTTAATATTTTACACATGTTTTAAATAATATATACAATTTTATAAAAATAAAAGAATATGAAAAATACAAATAATAAATATATTGAATAAAATATATATGTCTATTGCACAATAGGGACCCAAAACCTAACTTTTGCATCTTAGCTTCAAATTAAATGAACCCACCTTCACTAAATATCTTCTAAAAAGTTATATACAATTAAAGATCATTTTGGTCCATTTCGATACATTATGGAGAAGATACAAGACTATGAAGTTTTTATTTTGACTTTTTATTTTGTGTATCCCGGGCACACTATGCATTATTTTTATGTGAAATAAATTTTGCATTTTTCTTTGCATTTTTATTGATAATATTTATGTTGAAGATTTTATTATTTCAGGTGTAAAATAATAATATAAAATGGGTGCAAAAATACAATTATTGATGAATTTGAAAACTATGGTTTTCTGTAGATTTTGTACAATTTCTCTACTCTATCTCCTCCTACTTTATTCTTTGTCGACCAAGTTATATGATGACTGGATCTTGAGGTTTAGGGTCACTCAAAACCTATGGTGTCTCATTTCTTTTTCTTTTCTTCCTTTATTTTTTTATTTTAGAATTAAATACATTAAATATACATTAATTTATACAATATTTTGTATAGTTTATACATTATTTATGTTGATAAACTAATGATATATACACGCATTTAGCTAGAGATTTAAGGTCCAAATGAAAGAATAAATGTGATGAAATGGAGATTCATTACCCCCCCCCCCCCCCCCCACTGTGCAGAAAATAAAAGAAAGAACTTGGATTGATTTTAACTTTTAAACTTATCTTGATAATATCAAAGTTTCGAGCTCAATCGAACCTTAGGATTTTTAGTTTGGTTGGAACCTAGGTGGGAATCAGACTTGAAACACAACAACCTCCAATAACCACAAAAATCTCCCCATGTCTCCTCAAAAGTCAGGTCAGAAAAAGTCAACATCATACGCAGTCCCTTATGACTATGAGTCTATCTTGTACAATGTGTGATATATCACTCCTCTCGGCTAAAGCGGTAAAAGTCAGGCTTCTCCAACATGGTGACACCTAATTCCCCAATCCAATAACTCTTTCCTCGAGAAGCGGGGTATTCCCTTCTAATTTCAAGCACAACCGGCTCAAATTTCTTTAAAAATCCCACAAAAAATTCATATAGCATCTTATTAATTCGTTCTTGCATACATAAAGTGCATATTGCATTTTCATCTTTTTTACTATTTATAAAAATTCATAAACTTCATAAAAATGTCATGTTTGCATTAAAAAATCAATAAAAATTATAAAAATCATTCCAAAAATTCTAAGAAATCTTATTTACTGCTTTTGAGTCATTTTCATTCATGGCCATTTTCTCATTTTTATTCCTCATAAAACCCATAAAAAGCATACAACTCTTAAAAACATTAAAAATTCATAAAAATTCAATCAAAAATCGAAAATATTATATAAAATGGCTTTCTGGAAAATATAAAAACAATTTTTCATTCTGTAAATATTTCAAATATTTTTGGATTTATTTGCCATTCTAAAAATCCAAAAACATTCAGTTGGTTCCCTTCATATTTAATTCCAATTTTTGATTTATTGAAAGGCCATAAAGATTGCAAAAAATCTGAAAAAATAATAGAAACATCAAAAAAAGTTTAAAACCCCAAAAACTAATTTTTGTTTAATTTTTTGGTTACTTTTAACATAACTAAAAAAATACAAAAATAGTTGAGTGTGTGTGCTTTGATTGTTCTTTAATTATTCATTTGTTTTTTAAAAAATCTTTTCTGAGATTAAATTAATTAAATAAATACAAATCAGAAAACTAAATAAAAAATATAAAAATAGAATTCCATAAAAAATAAATCCAAGAGAAAATACAACAACCAAACATAGTGTGCATAGAAATCCCTTCATTCTTTCATTGATTTTTCATTGCATAGAATAGCCCTCGGGATTTTTGTAGCTTCCCTGAGTTATACATGTAAATTAAATAGGAAATTATCTTGCTACATTTTCTTCTTGATTTATTTTTGTCTTGAGAATTGAATAATTTTGTTTTGATGCTTATTTGAGTTGCAACGACCATATTTTCATTTGTGATTAATTCATTAAAATAAAAGACTGAAAAAGATTGTTCAACATGAGTATATGCTGCTTGTTGTCAACTACATGAGTCGTTGGGTGGAGTCTATCCCATCCTGAGCCGCCGACAGTCGCACTGTCTGCTAGTTTCTGAAGGAACACACCATTGCATGGTTCAGGATTCCCAAAGATCTGATATCTGATGGGGGTAGCCACTTATCAACAGAGAAGTGAATAAGCTGACACATGAATATTGCATTGAATATTGAGTAGCTTCTTTGTACCACTCATAATCTAATGGCTTGGTAGATTGTTCGAATAGGGAAATTAAGATGATTCTTCAGAAGATTGTACGTCTAGATAGAAAGAGCTGGTCTCAATTGCTTGACTCGATTCTCAGGGCCTATCGAACTGCATACAAGTCACCTCTGGGAATGTCTCTACTGCCTGGTATACAACAAGCCATGCCATTTTCTCGTAGAATTGATTCATAAATCTTTATGGGAACTAAACTTCTGCAATTTGGATCTGAAGAAAGCAAAAAAGAATAAATAGCTAGATCTGAACAAACTTCTCGAATTCCGTGACTATGCATATGACAACAACCTTTTGTACAAGAAGAAGTTCAAGAAGTGGAATGACAAGCACATCCACCGCAAGACTTTCGAACTGGGTCAGAAGGTCTGGTTGTTTGATGTAATGTTTGAATTATTCCTAGGGAAGCTGAAGAGCAAGTGGACCGGGTCGTTCAAAGTAAAGCAAGTGTGTGACAATGGAAGCATAGTCATATCTGGATTGCAAGCTGACACACAATCCTTCGTCATCAACAGATAGCTTCAAAAGCCTTATCTTGAGCATGATACCTTCGTGTTCGTGGCTGACTCAATTCAGGTGGTCTACAAGGCAGAACTTTCAGCAGCAATATCATAAGATTCAGACAAAGCTATCAGAAACATCATTGATTAGCTCATTATTTTCTTCTTTTCTTCTTTTTGCTTTTCATTCTTTCATTCTTCTGAAAGCTTCATTCATTCCATTCATCATTGTTATACTTAGGATATACTTCATCCTAAGTATGGGGGGGTGCGTGAGTGTATATAGGTATTCATTCTCCTCAACTTTTGACATTCTTTCTACACTTAGGGATATTTTACCCTAAGTATAGGGGGAGACAGGTCGAGCCAATGATTTATTTGTTTATTCCCACTCTCGACCCTCCCTTCTTTGTGTACAGTCTTATAGACTTAGGATTAATTAATCCTATGTATAGGGAGGACGATCGACTTCCGATTCTTTATCCAACCATTGTAGTATAGATTTCATATACTTAGTATGAGTTATGTCTTCCTTTTCTCTCAGATCTATGAGAACATGGCTGAAGCTAGGTATATGGGGTCATACATACTATGTATATATTTTAGCCATAACTCATACTTGCGTATTTTTATAATATGGCTAATTAATTAAATTCAAACTCTCATCGAAATTCTTTGTAATTACAGTCATTAAACTGGTGAAAAATGGTTTGCAAAATGTTTGAAAAATGGTAGTAAAATCTCTTAAAAAAATATTTTGTAAAACCATTTGAAAACTATTTTATGAAATATTTTCAAACCTTTGTAAAGATATTTTATTTAAAAAAAATCTTTCTTTTATTTTGAATAAAATGTTTTGAAAATCTATTTGCAAATGATTTGGAAAATGGTTGTAAAAATACTTTGAAATATATATGTTGTTTGAAAAATCATTGCAAAAAGATTTTCAAATTTTGTAAATATTTGCAAAAAAATTTATCAAAAATTTTTCAAAATAACATTTTTAAAATGATTGAAAAAAAGTGTATTCAAATTGTTTTGAGAACCCTGTACTTAATTCAAGTAAATGGAAATTCTTTATAAACTATGTACACAAAGCCTGTATATACCTAGTGGAAATTCTTCACCTAAATTCTTGTAAATAACCAATGCACTTCTATGTAAATATATGCACATAATTACTTGCCAAAACTCTTTTATTTTTTAAAAAAACATTAAAAATTTACAAAATAAAAAATCTATAAAAATTTGTGAAATGTTTTCAAAATTATTTAAAAATTCGCAAAACATTTTCAAAAATCCATAAAAAGTTCAAAAATAAGAAAATGGTTTCACAAAAATATTTTCTACATTGTGAATAACATTTGCATTTTTCAGATTGATAATGGAAATGAGCAAGTCTAAATAAAATTCGGAGATTGGAGATTGATTGGACCTTAATCCACTTTATCACAGGAACCTTAAGGGAACTAAAATTGAGGCACTTCAGTTCTTCTAGACTTAATTCTTTGAGACTAGAAGACTAGGTTCAGTGTCATCTTGACTACTAAAGTAGAATATTTCGAACACACACATGATTCTTGTCGATAGTGACCTAACATACATACCTGCACCTTGCACTTTGCTCATCTCTGTTGAAGTAGTAAAGGGCCGGATTCGTCGGCAGGGGACACAAGCCAATGGAAACATCAAAAGTCACAATCTGTGGCCATTTTGCCTTAAAACGATCCTATAGCCATGAGTTCCAATGAAAAATGTTGTGAGTTGCAATAATGCTTCAAAAAAGTGAGTCTACTGGCTCAAGAGGAAAAAGTCCTTGTGTAAATTCTGTTGTATATAGTATAAAAATGCAAAAGTCAAAAACTCCAAAAGAATGGACAAGCAAAAATGAAAGAAAAATCAATTCCTATCGGAGCATGTATGTATTCAATAAGCAAGCTTGAGCTTCAAAGTCAAAGACATATGTGAGCTTGCAACCGGATGACTTGGATACACCAGTCAAGCATCCTAGGATAGGTAGCTACATTGACAACCGTCCATTCTCTTCTCCACCTCCTCTTCTTGATATTTTTATTTGATTTTTAAACATGCAAATTAAATGCAGATAAATAGGGACTTAATTGGCAATATATTAAATTTTAGCACTGAAAAGTAACAATGACGAAAAGTGCAGGATTAGAAGTGCAAATTTTCCACGAAATCACACGCAATGGCACGTACGCCTCGTTGGACTAAATTTAAATGTGAATAAAATAATTGCAAGGTCCAAATAATAACTTAAAACTGCAGAGACTATATTACAAATAACCCAAAATTCACGTGTTATACACACGTTAAAATTCAAACATGATTTAAATTCAATTAAAATAAATATGAAGGGAAAACATGCAAAGGTTCAATTAAAGAAAAGATGACACGTCTCCTCGCAGGGACTTATTTAGAAAAAATAAACAGGGGCTCATGCGCAAATGTACCCATAAATGACATAGAGCCTCGAGTGGCTCTGATGCGTTGCAACTTTGATCGGACAGCTATGGATGAAGCATGCTTGAAGGGTCACAATCAAATCTGAATCTTCAATCCAAGATCAACTTTTGAGGTTTTATCGACGGTCCGGATCTAAACTGGGCTCCACATTCTTGATCGTGCAGTGACGAAGGGGTCAGGATGAACTGGGAAGCATCTACTCCTCCTTGAACTTTGATCGTGTGAATCTCCCATGAATTAGCACAGAATATCTAATAATCACACCCAGACTATCGCTCATGATACTCCGAATATGGTGTGCACCTTAGATCGGTGAGAAATCACCAGATCATAGCTCTGGAAGGTGATGAACGGTGCATGCTCCAGGAACTTGCTCCAGCATCGAATCTTGCATTGTGTGTGATATCTGGAGCTCCTTAGACCTGCAATGGGAAGCTTATTCTCGGAGGAAACCTCCGTCCAAGAATTAGGTCAAAAAATTATGGAATAGGGGGTGAATGGAGATCTTCGATGAAAGGTGGTCGGAATGGAGACCGGGCTCCTGATTTAGAGTGATCTAAAGATGGGCAGATAGTGTAAGAGGTGGAGAAAGGTGGTGTGAACGTGTTATCTAGTCGGGTATTATCGATATTGATCAGAATACCTCCGACTGCGCAGATCGGAGGTTTGAAGATAATTATATGATATACATGATTAAGATGAAATCAAAGAAAAACAAAGGCTGAAAAGATTAAAGAGAACCTACGTTACCTACAAAATGGATGAAAGGGAGTAATCGCCTTGATCTACGATAGGCGACAGAGTGGCAGAACCACGCGGCAAATGTCTCCGATGAGGTACTAGATCACGGTCTTCACTCAAACTCTCACACTCCTAATCAAATAACAGCTAGTCTATCACCGTAGCTATCTCTAGGAATCGATCGCGGGCAAAATTTTAGGGGAACGACAGTTCAAGAGCTCGCTGGAGGTAGAAGGGTATCATTTATAGGCGTGGCTTTGGTGAATTTTGAATTTGAAAATGGGTGATACCAGAGGAATGATTGATGGATATGAAATGCGAGCGAGTGTAAGGGATGAGCGAGCGAAAGAATCAGAGAAGGAAGTGTGGGCAGTTAGAAATTAAGGCGCGTGGGAAAAAGAGGCGAAGTAACGACTAATGCGAGGTTAACGGAAGAGGAGGCACAGACTGATGAATCCATCATTCTCACTCTTTATTCTTTTATTTTAGTTATTTATTTTAGCAAAGCATCATGTAAATAAATGTAAATACAATAAGTTAGCATTATGCATGCATTTGATAATATTGCATAATTAGCATGTATTTGTGAAAAAATAAAAGAACAAAGAAAAAAAGGAAGGAGGTATTTAGAATAAATACAGAGTGACCCGAACCCCAAGAGAACGTCAAGCATTGACCTGATCGCCAAATAAAAATTAGTAGAGAGAGTTAGAGCCTACTCTATATTGTACATATTATTTGTGTAAATAAATAATTATTCTTGACATTATAAAAATAAAATATTATTTTTACCTCTTTGTATATAATCCTAGAAATAAAACAAAAATCAATAAAATAAAATGAAAATAAAAACAAAAGTTTCTCCCACTTGTACAAAATACATGTATATATGCTTTACTCTCTATTTATTGTATACCTGTAAATAAATAATAAAAATAAAATAAAAATTATTTTATACTCAAAAAAATTTGTTATAAATAAATAAAATATAAAAATTGAGGTATTTATGTAAACAAAATAAAAATAATTGTACAAAATATATAGGTGCATTATACCTGTAAATAATACATTATATTGTATAGAGATTAATTTATTTCTCTTAAAAATAATTAAAAATCACAGAAAAATTCCTTGAAAAATAGTAAACATTTTTCATTTTATTCATTTTTAATTTAAATTCATTTATTATTTTTGAATCAATTTTCTTTACTTTTCTAGCAGTTTTGTCGTGCAGTGTATTTTGTCCTATTCTAGCCCGCTCCTAATTGGTCCAGTGGGGATTTTTGACTTCAGTCAACTGGTCCCCCTGGACTCCTTTTTCGCTCGGACCCGGTTTGCTTCGAATTTTGCCAAATTTTCTGGACCCAATCCTATCGAGTTTATCTTCGAGCAGCTGCTCTGATTAGAGAGGGAAGATCCATGATCCATGCCCGATGACATTCCTAGGGATCCGACCCTCAGTTCGCATGCCCTTGCTCCGATCTTTCTGGACACCTGGGTGACCTATAAAGCATCTTCTTCCGCCACCACAGGAGAGCAGCTCATGCCTCGCGCCTCCCTTCAGCCTTAGCCACCTCCGGTTGAGTGACAGCTTCCAAAGGGACCCTTCAGATCGGAGTTTGGAGGAGCATCCACATTGCTCAGCCTCGTGGCCGGCATGTGCCACCGCGATAAGCCTCCCGACCTTCCACATCTTGGTCGAGGCTACTACGTCGCCGACCACCTCTGCCTGAAGCTCCAGAGTTCGTCTAGAACCTCATGTACCCCTCATTTCCTTTACGTTTTCCCATTCGATCCATTCACTTCATCTAGCGTCGTCGCACCTCCGCCTGCTCCGATCAGTGAATCGGAGCACCCACTTTCGAACCTACCCATTCAGATCGACTCTTCGCTTCGCCATCCACCTTGCACCGCAGCCTGATCACCCTTAGGCTCGTCCCTTAGGTCGAGATTAAGGACCAGATCTCCTCCCTCATCTTCTCCAGAGATCTAACCTCGCCCCACGTCGTTTCTTTCTGTTTTTATTCGAATAACCCCCAACCGGAGCTTCGCCCCAAGTCGAGCTTGCCTCTGTAGGCGTTGGAGCACGCAGGGATTCCAGTTCCACCCTTTAGAGAGTTTGTCGGAGAGCTACAGGTCCACCTTCACCGCCACACTCATCTGGCAAGCAGCTCTCCCATCGGACCTATCCATTAGACGTGGGTGACTTCCACAACCTTGTCGATCCCTTCCGATCAATCGTCGGGGCCGAGGAGACCATCTGAGGCTCTGGTGAAGTTCGCCTCAGCCCTATTCTTCCAGACTCCCTCTGCTCCGTCGGATCGGACTTCGTCCACCAAATCAGATCTCAGCCGTCGATCATCGCATCCTTTGGGCCGTTGGATGTGACGCCTGACACATATGTGCCCCATGTCCCCGATATTCTTTGGGGCATCAGATCTGACGTAGTAGAGGATCTGAGCCGCACGTCTACGCATATCTAGAGAATGTCACACGTCCCCCACGCGTACCGTACGCACCTGTCGAGGGTATAGTGCATTATTTTCCCTGTAGTTGCATTCTTTATTTTGTAGTCTATTAATAAAAGTTATAGTTCAAACTTTTTGCATATTAGACCCTGATGTTTCCAGTATTTGCACTTTAGTCCTCCTAATCTTAATACACGTGCATGCCCACGTACTTTTGTGGTGTTTATGCATATCTTGTCCTAGACTTTCTGAAGGTTTTGATTTGAATGAAATATTTTCTGTATTTGCATTTATGCCCCTGTGAGTGGTGATTTGAACATGTACGCTAATTTCATGGGATCTTTGTGCTAATGCCCCTAGACTTTTTGTATGTGTTATTGTTTAGTCTGGAAACTTTAGGATAATTGCAGATAGGTCCCTACAACTTGTGTGTCTTATTTTTAGATCAAATAATTATTGAATCTACTCCAAAATTTCCCCAAAAAATTCCATTATCTCCTGCTAATGTGTAATATTTTTGGTAATTTTTGTGTCTCGATTTGATTTTATTTGATATTTTCTAAAAATAAAAAACCCTTAAAAATGTGTCTGGCTATTTTATAAAATACCAAAAAATACAAAAATACCTCAAAAATTCCATAAAAATTCTTGTGTATTTGTTTTAGTTTATTTCACTTCAGTACCATTTTTGTTCCATTATCTTTTATAAAACCCCTAAAAATCACAAAATATTAAAAACCTTATGAAATCATTAAAAATTCTAAAAAAATAAAAAAAAATGAGATTTTAGTTTCTGTAAGTAGGCCTTTTAATTTACTTTATCATAAAAATTACAACCAGGATGTTTGGGTAATTTTAGCATTTTAATTTTGCCTTTTGGTCAGGGTTGAACAATGTATTTCTATTTTGTGTTTGTTTTATTTTTAAAAAATCATATAAAAATCTGAAAAATACCATAAAATCACCAAAAACACTTGCATATTTTAAAAATATAAAAAATATTTTTATTTCTATTTTTTGCACAATTTTATTCTTAATAAAAAATGTTGAAGTTTGATTCTCTTTATCTTTTTATTCATTTTCTTATTAGAAAATAAAAAAAATCAAATTAAAAACCACAAAAAGATGCCTTCTCTTTTCTGATTCTCGACTGCTTCGTAGGCTTTGCTCGTGCTCTTTGTGTTCTATATTAGATTTTTGAGCTTGATTGTTTTAAGTGTGGTCTTATTTTTCTTGATTGACCGTGCCTTGCTATTTGGGTCTCAACGACCTTTAGATACTACTTAACCCGAGTGCTCTCACCAGTATTCAGAATGACGCCATTGCCGGGGAGCACGGCTTAGTAGTTGTTTTTCATCCTTCGTTGTTTTATTTTTATTTATTTTTACCTCTATTTGTTATAACTGCTTTCTGACCCATTTTCGCTTCGCTTTTTGTGCGAGGAACTGCCCGGGAGTCGCTTTGGAGGAGGCTCGTACTCGAGGAGAAATGGGAGCAGTGTAGAATTAGTTATAGTTCACAGAGTAAGATAGAGTAGTTTTTAGCACATTTTATTATTATTGTAATAATACATGGATTTCAGACTTGTTGGGACACTTTAGACACTTGGCTTATATCGGGATCTATTTCGCCGAGCATCGGTATGCTCGGGGGATCTCACTGTGGTTTTCGCCGGTTTTGATTTTCTCACATTTTCTTTTCTTTGATTTTTGAAGAATTTGGCCCTTAGGTTTTGGAATTTCCTTGATTGTGACGTATCTGATTAAGGCCCATTCCCTAACTATTTGCATGAACCTATAGTTCGTAGTTGGACCTATTTGATAATCATAATAAAAAGTTACCTTGGTCGCTTGAGAGGTCACGTGTCGCTATAGGTCGTATACATCGCATGCAGGATCCGTTGTGGCAGACACTGATCGGCATCAGAGACCGGACTCCAGCCTCTCTCTCTGACCGGTTAACTACAGTTCTTCACGATTAGAGATTGTTCATCTAAGGTCGTTTTATTCTTGCATCATTTAGGTTAAATTTATTTCTGTCTTTAAATTTTTGCACGGATCACCCTTCATGTAGAGTGCTGGCAACAAGAATACATATCTTACTTTGAATGCATCATTGTGTTTGATCACACATCAGCTTTTTCAACTTCTCCCCCCGTTTTTGGACCTTAAATAACAAGGAGATCGAAAAATTTGTTAGGCATTTGTTTGCTTATTGAAAAATACCTAAAAAGAAATAATCATAAAATTGGGACTGCTAAACAAACTTGACCTTAAAAAATACTCGTATTAAAAATCTGTCTTGGGAGAGCAATCCCCTCATTGTTTGGTTTGCTTGCGTGAGAAAATGACTCACACACTAGGCTAGAGTCATACTTGAACTCTCATTAGACTACTGGTCTTGGGGTTAATCGTTCTCCAGTAAGTATCGCTCCGGTCTCCGGTAAAGCATCTCGCGATATCCTTAACAGAGCGAGTTGATTGGGTAGCCAGTAAACAGTCCATAACTTGTACTGGCTGGGAAAGATCTAGCTTTGGGATTGGGCCAGTCTCCTGAGAACATCAGTTTCCTACCAGCTCGCTTAATCACCCTGCT
This sequence comes from Ottelia alismoides, assembly GCA_037367405.1. Taxonomy (NCBI): domain Eukaryota; kingdom Viridiplantae; phylum Streptophyta; class Magnoliopsida; order Alismatales; family Hydrocharitaceae; genus Ottelia; species Ottelia alismoides. The sequence goes on from JAZKJV010010275.1 coordinate 1,522,996, forward strand.
AGACTGAATTATCACCTAAATAAAATTGACAAGATAAACAACCGAACCTTCACATTCATCAGCTCTGCATTGTGTATGCAAAATTGGGGGTTTTGATTGCTGATCTTGTTTGTTTCCAGATCCCATCTGCCTTTTCTCTATATCACGATGATGGGTCAGAGTTCCCTTAGGCAGCCCTTGACTGCACCACTTTCGAGCACTCCGCCCCATTCATCTAGGCTGGTTTGTGAGAGACCAGACCCGCTCTAAACCCGAGTTCGGTTCCATTCTATTCCCCCTTGATAACCCTTCTTCTAGTTCTGAGGTGCCAGATCATAGACCAGTACAGATATTCATTCATTTGACGGCACCTGAGTTCGGGTCTTTTACCTTTGCATAGATCCAAGAGATGGCCATCAGCAAGGAGCGCACTAGTGGATAGCCCCAAACCACCACTTATGTCTTAGATCAGGGTGCCATCAACAACACACTGTTAGCCTCTCTAGAGATGATGCAGAGACATATCAGAGACCAGGGGGCCTTCATGGCAGACATGCGCAAAGAGATGGCACAGATGCGAGCTGACCGAGGAGAGCCGAACCGAGCCGGTGGTGGAAAGATGCCAGAGCTTTGAGGATGAGACAGACCATATCCAGAGGAGCCACAGGAGCTAGTCCAACCAGTTAGGCCGATGAGAGAGTTGCACAACCCTGGCGCAACTCTTACACATCATTGGATTCAGGTTCCGGCGATTCTGGGAGATTTCAAGCTCCCCCCTCAGACTATTTAGTTGTTGCTCAAGTTCCATGGGCTCGCCACCGAGGAGCCACATCTTCATTTGCAAGAATTGGAGATGATTTGCAGCATAGTCTATGACAGATATGTGTACGAGGACACCATCAAGATGATGGCTTTTCGATTCTCCCTGGTCGACAGAGCAGCCTACTGGCTGAAACATTTAGGGAGATATGTCACTTTGTGGGAACAACTCCGGATCGAGTACTTGAATAAGTACTATCCACTCGGCCAGACAAACGTTGCTCGAGCATTGATCAATAACTTCTCCATGATCCCCAACGAGCAATTCCATGAGGCTTGGGATCGATTCCGTGAGCTCATTGACAGGTGTTCATATCATGATATTTCCAAGCCCAATCTGGTATAGAGTTTCTTTTGTGGGATGACATCAGAACTGCAGGAGCTTGTGAACGCTTCTTGTAGGGGCTCCTACTTCTCCAAAGACAAAGGCCAGGTCTGGACCTTATATGAGGAGATGGTCGGGAACTACATCGTTATATCCCAGACCCGTCTCTACATTCAAGGGAACCCCTCACCCCATGTCGTGTCCTATCAGAGGATAGCACGAGTTCATGCAGGTCCATCCACCTCTTCAGGAACTACAACATAGGCAGATTTGTCGGCTGCTGATATGGACATCATCAGCGAGAAGCTGGACTGCATCGAGATTATTGAGAAGAAGCAGTGTCAAGGCATGACTCAGATCGATCAGTTGGCACAGACATTGAGTGACCTGAAGACCCAGATCATGTGTCGGCTGGAGGCACAGATGGCTTCTCATCCCCGTCTAAGGTCATGGGCTGACCCTAGAAGCAACAGCTCGACCCAGCACTCTACCTAGTACAGATAGATTCACCACATTCAGGCGGAGCTGTTCCAGCAGCCGTTGCACCAGTACCTTCAGCCATCACCATCTCAGGACACTCAAATGGTGGTGTACCAGCAAGATCAGCCAGTGGCAGTCCTTCCTCTACTCCCCTTCAAGCAGGAGCCGTTGATGGAAGTCAACGGGATTTGGTACGACTGACAGCAGCCCAGGATCTATCGAGATCATCCTGGATTCAGGAATCGACTGGAGGTGCCTTGATGAATCCACGATTCAGCGCCTTTATTATTTTATTTTAGCCTCATTTCCTTAGTCAAATACCTGTAAATACCCATTAATTGCATAAAATTACCGTTTTGCATGCATTTGCTAAAATTGTGTTTTCAACACTTTTTGTACATAAATAAAAGAATAAAGAAGAAAAGAAAAAAAGAAAAAGAAATGAGGTATTTATGCAATAAATACAGACTGGCCCGAACCCCGAGAGAAGGTCAAGGCTTGACCTAATCGACCAGAAATAAAGTAGGGAGATATAGGGTCTCTGTCAAAAATCTAAAAATATTCTGTAAATATTTTTCGTGTATATGTGTACAAAACTTACATTATTTTATTTGTACATAATTTGACCTCAAATTAACTTTTTTTGAAAACAAAAGTTGTAAATAAAATTGTGTTGTAAATAATAAAAATAAGTGTAACATAAAATAATGTACATATTGCAAATAATCACACCCAGAAAAAACCGCAAAGCGATAATTGAAACACCAATTCCAGCTTCATACGAGCTCAAGTTGAATTAAAATCACTTCCATCATACTCTAACTTAAATTATCTTTTAAATGGTTGTGGTTTCATAATTTTTGGAGTTACGGTTAAAAAGTCGATTTTCTGGGGTATTTTGTGCAGTTTCACCATTATTTATTGTATATATTTTATTCAAATTTATTTTTATATAATATATATTATGTTCATTAAAAATAACAAAAAATATTTAAAAAATAACATATAAAAATTATTTTCTTATTTGTACATGCGTATAGTGTATTATATGTACATAATGTATATACAACTAACTTCCTTTTATAAAAATCACCAAAAAATAAAATATCTCTCATTATCTAATTAATTTAATTTAATTACTAATTTTGTATTTATATTTAATTATTTAATTCATTTATTCGATTTAAAAACTTGCCTTGTATATATGATTTTATTCCATACCTTAAATAGCCACGATTAAGGTGGCTAATTAATTTTTAATTAATTAATTAAATAAATTTAATTTATTTAATTTTGAATTTTGTAATTAATGATTTATTTTTTTATTAATTTATTTATTTTAATAATTCACCCAAAAAACACCTTCCTTAAGTGTATATGCCTTCTTCTCAAAAAAAAAAGTGTATATGCCTTCCTTTTTTATTTTTCTTCTCTTTTATTGGCTCCTTTTGGTGGAGAGGAGCCCGATCTTCGAGAGCTATCTTGTTGAAGAAGGGTGCCTAACCTTCGAGCTATCCGGTGATAGCGCGTCGGCCCTCGTCGAGGCCATCATGGCATTTCCGAAACCCGAGGTGAGATCCGCTTTTATTTCTTATCGTTTTTTTAGGTAAATCATAGGTTTAGTTTTTATTCCCATTTGATTAGTCTTTAGATCTTAAAATCATAGCAAAATCCATTACACTTTGTTCTGCTTCTGACATCGAAATTTTCACCTCATCTCTCAATCTCTCCATTTCACATTCTACCTCGCACAACCAATCATCTCCGACCACGCACAGTGGTCGGAGTCACGGATCTCTCCCCCATATCGCCAAGATCCACAATCGTTCATCCATCCTATTGTGACTTGTGGACTTGGACATTTCTCGAGGTCTGTTTTGCCAAGTGTCGGTTGACTTGGGGGACCTCACCGTTGTTTTTCGTGTTTTCTCGCTTTTATTTTTTATTTGTTTCATGTGGATTTTTTGTGCTTGAGCCCCTAGATTTAGGTTTCTATTTGATTGAGCCAGGTAGCATTAGGTCCAAAGCCCCTAATGGAATATATGTTCCTATAAAACTGGTTTGGACTTAGTCAAATTAACCTGTACTTCACGATAATAGAAGTTTATGTTTAGCACAGTTCTCGCATTGCATTCATTTAGATTAGTTTAATTTTTTTGCGCAGATCATATTGCATGTAGAGTGATAGAGTCAGGTACGCACCTCTATCTCTAGCATTTGCATCCATATTTCCTCGTGCATTGTCTTTTCCGTTTCCCCCTCTATTTTGTGAATATAGGAATAAAGGAAATCAGAAATCTCGTTAGGCATTATTCTTTGAAAAAATCAAAAAAATTAAAAATTGGGACTGCTAATTGAACTTGACTCTAAAATTAAATGTAACTGATTCCTCATTGTATTAGGAGAGCAACCCCCTCATTGTTTGCATTTTTAATTGCTCGCGTACACACTAAGGAGTAGTGCCCAAATCCTATTAAAGCCTCCTAAGAGTTTGTACAACTTTGTCTTATCACTAAACTCTAAAATTGAAAAGATAAAAGCCAAATCTCACAGTCTTCACATTTGTAGAGTTGGTGAATTGAGGGTTTTGCATTGCATTTGAATGTCTTTGGTGTGAGCCGGTTACAATCATCTTTGAATCATTAGCAGACACCTTCAATCTCTCTTTCTTCTATCCCACCCTCACTCACCTTCTGTCTTCCTTCCTTCCGTCTCTTCTAGCCGACCCTCCCTCCCTTCATTTCCCTGGCTTCATGATGGGTCGCTTTCCATTCCAGCCGAATTTTGCGGCTTCTACATTTTATACCCATCATTCCCGCCCACTCTCTTGGGAGGTCGGAACTCCGTCCGATTTCCCATCTTCTCCCTACCCACCCTCCCATTCGGTACATGTTGCGAGTGAAGCCCGAGGAGACCAGATTGACCATATACGAGACACGGGTGTTCACCTTGCAGAGATGAGAGTGCATCCCATAGGCGATCATATGATGTAGTTGCAAGCTTTAGATAACTTCTATCCTGGGATGATGGATGAGAACCAAGATCAGGAAGCGCAACCCACTTCTACTTTGAGACCATTCGTTCTGGATTTAGAGTTCACTGATCTACTGCCAAAATTTTCAGGGGAAGTGCACGAGGAACCATATTTACATATCGATGAGTTTGAGGAAATTTGTGGATCATGATCATATTCTGATATCACTTCTGAGGAAATGATGTTGATCACCTTCCCATTTACACTTCAGAGTAGAGCCAGGAGTTGGCACAGACGATTGGGAAGGAAGATTGCTACGTGGGGAGATTTACGATCGTTGTTTTTGCAGAAATTTTACCCCCAACGTAGAGCAGAGATGATGCGGTCTTGTATTCGTGATTTTTTAGTTGACCCCTAGGAGCCATTGATAGATTTATGGTTGAGGTTACGTGATCTTTTGAGACGATTTCCAGTTCATGGATTTTTGATGACTGACCTTATCCATATCGCCATGAGGGGGAGGACCGCAGAGCAGATTGCATATGTCATTACCTTGTATGGTGGTTAACACCACTGTCCCGACCTGGATTTGGTTGAGACCATCTTGGATACACTTTCAGACATTCCATATTCACAAGACGATTTATTCGAGACAACACGTGAGGGAGATATGACACCTATTGAGTGTGTGATACATCATGCCGATCTTGACAACACACACAAATCAGAGGATATGGATGCTACTACTTTTCATATGATGGATGTGTTGACTACCACTATGAGTTCCGAGAGTCGGGCATTGATCGAGTTTCCGTTGGATTTACAGCCATATTTTGAGCGGTCCCGCACTTTCACATCGATGATTCTTGGATTCTAGATATGCTAGTATCCCAAGAAATAGAGGAGGATCCCACATCTCAACCATCCTTTGAGTTATTCCAGTGTCCATACATAGTTGAGTCAGTGTCTATTCTTCAGAAGATCTTCTCAGATTCAGAGATATACTTGGATTCATATTAGCATAGAGAGCTTGATGAGGGACCGATTGTTGATTTGACAGATATAGATAGTCCTGTATTTGAGCCATGTGTCCTCCCATTTGATGAGGTCGATACATTTTTGGAGTACATGATATTTGACAGCATAGATCCCCATTTTCCTGATGATTTGGCATTACTCCCTGAGGGTTATCTGCGGGAGGATGCCATGGACCATGTGTACTCGATTTTACTTTCTGGGAGTGCATCCGATCTGTCGGATCATGAGACCGAGTATTTTGATATTTCTGATCATGAGTTTGGTGATTCTCTCCTCGATGACCCTCGTGAGGATGACCCGATCTTTGAGGTATTCGATGATTTCACTGATTTGTCTACATTATATGCATCGAATATCATCCTTTATAGTGAGTCTACTGATCTTGATCTTCCTTATCTATTTGAGACGGTGATTGATGTTGAGGATTCCCTGGCAGATCCTTCCTTCTTCACATTTGACTTCTTCGGCTCTACCCTTTCACTCCATTCAAACCTAGAGCCAGTGATTTCTTTTGTGCTGCCAGAGCTCAATTTCATCTGCCCATCTCTTTACCCGGTAGCAAACACCTGCCTGATTGTTTATCTGAGTGTTATCATTTACACAACTGAGTTCGTTGTTGTTCTCCCACCGAGACTACAACGACAGTACGGTATTCGCATTACAGATGTCGTCCTAAACCTTGATACAGTGTCGTCCTCACCTTTGCGCCCAGCTAGGGCGTAAACTCTAGCGCTTGTTGAGAGGCACCTCAACATTATTCACATCTGTATAGATCCATTTGTCCATATCATACATTCTTTCTGTCTCATACCCCATCTCCAACTCATGATTATTCCATACGTAGGGTGTACTTTAACCTAAGTATGGGGGGTTAGACTTGTGATTATTCTTTTGATTCTTTTTACCTCTATTTTGCCGCTTATACTTAGGGATATTTTTCCCTAAGTATAGGGGAGGTAGACTCTGTACATTCCACTCTTCGTTTTCCCCTTGTGTACAATCTTCTATACTTAGTATTACTTGATCCTAAGTATAGGGGGATCACCGACTTCTATTGATTGTATTCTTTATTGTAGCATAGCATTCTTTTCACTTCCCGATACTTAGCACGAGTTATGTCTTCCTTTGCAGCTCTTTGATCACTATGAGGACATAGTTAGAGCTAAGTATAGGGGGTGTCGTATATATTGTATACATACTTTAGCCATAACTCGTACTTTCGTATTTTTAATATGGCTAAAACACTCTATAAATACTAGGTAAAAAATTAACTAACTAATAAAAGATGCAGATATTTCCTCAAAATTCCTTTTGTATATACTGATTAATAAATCTGGTTAAAATATTTTGAAAAATATTTTGAAAGTAGTTTGAAAATCTATTTGAAAAATCTTTTTGAAAACTATATGAAAAATGTTTGAAAAATATTTTCAACCTTTGTAAAAATATTTTGGTTTGTAAAAATTTTTCTTTGCTTGAAATAAAATTATTTTGTAAAAACTATATGCAAATATTTTGAAAAATGGTTGAAAAATATTTTGAAAAATGGTTGAAAAATATTTTGAAAATCTATATATACTGTTTGAAAGATTTTTTGCAAAATAGTTTTCAAATGTGTGTAAATTTTTGTAAAATTGTTTGGAAAAATTATTTTGGACTATAGTTTTCAAAGCTATTTGTAAAATTATTTGCAAATAAATTTGAAGAATATATGCATCACAAAAAAATAAAAATAAAAAAATCCACCTTTGTATATACCTGTATAAATTACTCAAGTTGTAAATTCTTGCATCTGCTTCTTTTAAATTATTAACTCACTTCTTTGTAAATATGTGTGGATCTTCTCTAACCCTTATAAAAAAATTGTGTATATACTTGTATATATTACTATCTATTTGCATCAAAAAAACTTTTTGCATGTGCATCATTTTTCAAAAATCTATAAAAAGTTCAAATTTTGAAAATTATTTCACAAAAAGATTTTGTTTTCTTTGCATTGTACATATTTTTTTGCATCTGCATGAGCATTTTTCAAGATGATTTTGACATTTAGACTAAGTGTAGAATAAATTTGAAGAATGAAGCTTAGTTGGACCTTAATCCAATTAATTTCAGAGGAACCTTATAAGAATAGGAGTTAAGCCTTTTCAGGTCCTAGTGACTTAATTCTTTGAGTCCATAAGACTATGTTCACATGTCATCTTGATAAGTCTAAGTAGAATATTTAACAACACACGCAAGATTCTTTCAGACCGTGGCTTACCTTGGACAAAGCACTCTACACGTAGCTCTTCATGGAAGAGGTAGTGAGGGGGCAGAATCTTTTGGATTGGGGTAGCATATGAGGGTAGTACATCTAGGCGGATCCTCTCGTCCTCCTCTAGGGAGGGAAGTGCGTCTCAACCTGGTTTGGTGATGTTGAGTTCTAAAGACAGGATATTGTGGGGTTGCAATAATGCTTCAAAAGAGGGATAGTCTACTGGCTCAAGAGGAAAAACTCCTTCTGTACATGCTGCACCTTGTATATATTATCAAAAATAGAAAAAGAAAAATGCAAAATCTCCAAAAGTAGTCAGGTCTGGTAGAAAAGTAAAATTCCTGCCGGAGTGTATATACAAGTGAAAAAAAAGAATAAGAGCTTCAAAGTCAAATATTTGTGGGCTTGCAACGGGTGACATGGCTACACTGGTCATGCATCCAAGTTAGGTAACTACACTAGTTAGCATCCATTCTCTTCTCCATCCCCTCTTCTTGAGCTGGTTGTACTTGAATTTAGAAGGGAATATCCCCGCTCCTCGAGAAAAAAGTTGCCAGACCGGGGAATTAGAGTTACCTTGTTGAGAGAGGTTGTTTCTTTGCTACTTTTGAGATGAGGAGCTATATTTTACTTACATCATATAAGTAAGAATCCATAGTCATAAGAATTTGTGTATGTAGACTTGTTCTGATCTGGCTGTTGAGGAGACCTGAATAGATGTCTTATGGAACTTAGAGGCTGTTAGGTTTTAATTTCATTTCCAATTAAGGTTCCGACACACTAATAATCCAAAGGTCCGACAGAGCTCCATACTACATTTTTATGAAGATAAGTTTAAAAGTCAACATTGTTCTAACTTCTTTCCTTTTTTCTTTTCTTTATTTTTGTTTTCACTTATTTTCCAAATAAGTATTTGCTAAGGGACTATCAAAGGTAAAGTATAGGGGAATGATGAATCTATGATTCATCGCCTTTATTCTTTTATTTTAGCCTCATTTCCTTAGTCAAACACCTGTAAATACCCATTAAATACATAAAATTACCATTTTGCATGTATTTGCTAAAATTGTATTTTTAACATTTTTTGTACATAAATAAAAAAATAAAGAAAAAAGAAAAAGAAAAGAAAAAAAATGAGGCATTTAATCAATAAATACAGACTGACCCGAACCCCGAAAGAAGGTCAAGGCTTGACATGATCGATCAAGAATAAAGTAGGGAGAGATAGGGTATTCTGTCAAAAATCCAAAATTATTCTGTAAATATTTTTCATGTATATGTGTACAAAACTTACATTATTTTATTTGTACATAATTTGACCTCAAATTAATTATTTTTGAAAACAAAAGTTGTAAATAAAATTGTGTTGTAAATAATAAAAATAAGTGTAAAATAAAATAATGTACATATTGCAAATAATCGTACTAGAAAAAACCGCAAAGCAATATTAGAAACACCAATTTCGGCTCCATACGAGCTCAAATTGAATCAAAATTACTTCCATTATACTCTAAATTAAATTATCTTTCATATAGTTGTGGTTTCGTAATTTTTGGAGTTACGGTTAAAAAGTCGGTTTTCTAGGGTGTTTTGTGCAGTTTCACCATTATTTATTGCATATATTTTATTCTGATTTATTTATATATAATATATTTTTTTATTAAAAATAAAAAAAATTATTAAAAAAATAATATATAAATTTTTTTTCCTTATTTGTATATGTGTATAGTGTAATTATATGTATATAATATGTGTATACAACTAACTTCCTTTTATAAAAATCACCAAAAAATAAAATATCTCTCATTAATTAATTAATTTAATTACAAATTTTGTATTTATATTCAATTATTTAATTAATTTATTTCATTTAAAAACTTACCTTGTATATATGATTTTATTCCATACCTTAAATAGCCACCATTAAGGTGGCTAATTAATTTTTAATTAATTAATTTATTTATTTAATTTATTTAATTCCAAATTTGGTAATTAATTAATTAATTAATTTTATTAATTCACCCAATAAACACCTTCCTTAAGTGTATATACCTTCCCTTTTTGTTTTTCTTCCCTTTTTATTGGCTCCTTCCTCCCTCATTCACGTTTAACCGATCTTTGGTGGAGAGGAGTCCGATCTCCGAGAGTCGTCTTGTTGAAAAAGGGTGCCTAGCCTCTGAGTCGTCCGGTGACAGTGCATTGGCCCTCGTCGAGGCCATCATGGCATTTTCGAACCCCGACGTGAGATCCACTTTTATTTCCTGTCGTTTTTCCTAGGTAAATCGTAGGTCTAGTTTTTATTCCCATTTGATTAGTCTTTAGATCTTAAAATCATAGCAAAATCCATCACACTTTGTTCCACTTCCGACATCGAAATTTTCACCTCATCTCTCAATCTCTCCATTTCACGTTCTACCTCTCACAACCTATCATCTCCGACCACGCACGATGGTCGGAGTCACTGATCTCTCCCCCATATCACCAAGATCCACAATCATTCATCCGTCCTATTGTGTATATAAATAAAATCAAAATAAAAAAAGCATATATTTATTTTCATCTCTCTAATCTTTTTTTTAAGGTTCATCTAAAAAATTAAAAAAATATAAAAAAATTAGTTGTTTTTCTCTCTCATATTTTTTTGTAGGAAAATTAAAAAATATAAAAAATAATATAAAAATAAAAAGTTTTTATTTGTTTTACTGTTCCTGTTCACAGAAAAAACTTATAAAAAAATATTTTTTTATTTCTGTTTACATTAAAACAAAAAAATAAAATAAAAACAAAACAAAATAAAAAAAAGGACAGGTCACGGGCGGCGCTGCCAGACACCGTGCCCGCCCAGCCCCCCACCACGGCCTGTGGCCACGCCTGCAACCGCCGCCAGCGGGCGCCCTCCACTCCAACGCCCATGCGCGTCAATCGCCTCCAACACGCCGCCCTTTGACCGCCATCCCCGCGGCCCTCTACTCCTCCCACGCCTTCACGCGCGAGGGGCGGCACCGCAACCTGGCGCCGACCTGCAACCTCCGCCTCAGCTCCTCCTCGCCCACGCGTCATCTCCGCCGCCTGAAGCCGCCCTCCATACACCACCGCTCCTCCTCTGTTACTGCGCCGCCGTTCGTGCGGCACCCCCCAAAGCCGCGAGCTTCTGGCCCCAGCGACGCTGGCCTCCACGGCCGTTCGTACAGCACCCCCCATTGTCGTGAGCTCCTTATCATTCCTCTGTGGCAGCCGCCCACCGCTTGCCCAGCAGCGGCGGTCGCCAACTCCTCCAGATAAACGGGTGGCGGCGCCGGTCACCCCTCTCCCCATACTCTCAAAGATACGAAGCATTTGAAGGAAACCAGGAAACCCTAGGGAGGGTTTTTTAAATAGAAAAATTGAAAAAAATTACAAGTTCATCCTTGGAAGTCTTGCGATTTGCAAAAGTGCCCCCAACTCTTGAAAGTCAAGTGCTTGGCACATGATATTTGGGTAATTTGCGATTTTTTACCTGCTATTTATTATTGTTATATTTTCGGCAAGAACTTTGAGCAAATTACATTTAAGTCCCTGTCTGTTCAAACCTTGAATTGCTTGCTTTTTTGTCATAATAAATAGTTTTATTGTTCAAAAAAATTCTCATAAAATGGTATATGCTCTTGCTATAGTGTTCTTCATTGTGTAAAATTTTTATAGCTTTTTATTATCATTTGATATATTTAAAAAATCAAAACGATAACTTTTTGCCTGCCTGAAATTGAAAAATTCATAAAAATTCAAAAACTTGCCAAAAAACTCTCAAAAAAATACTGTAGGTGTATTTGGGTGTCTTTTAATTTCTGACCAAAATTTGTGCATTAACTTTTTTGTAAAAACCAAAAAAATTACGAAAAACAAAAAATCTTAAAAAATTGTAGAAAATTCTAGAAAAATCCAAAAATTCTGATCTCAGTTTCTGATTGTAGATATTGCCTTGTAGTATATATTAAAAATAATTTCAGGAATATTGGGCACTTAAAGTATTTTTAAGTTGCAAAATATTTTTTGTCGTGCACTGCTTTCCTTTTTTGCATTGTTTTTTAGAAAATCACAAAAACATCAGAAAAATTCGAAAAAAATTACCAAAAATATTTTAAATTATATAAAACACAAAAACATTTTCTTTGAACTTCTCTATATATATTTTCTACTATTCTAAAAAATTAAAAAAATGCACAGTGTTGTGTATTGTATATCTTTTGTGCTTGTTTTGAAAATTACAAAATAAAAAAATAAAAATTCAAAACCACTAAAAATCATTTTCGAAATTTGACTACATAGTTTTTAAATCGTGCTCCTTGTGTTCGACCTTGGTCGCTATATCAGGTAAAAATAATAGCAAAAATCGCTTACATTTATTTTGATTGATTTATCATATTTTGAGTGGTTTAAAATTAATTTTTCTCAATTGACCGTGCTTGGTGATTTGGGTCATTGTTTATTTACCTTCTTAACCCGAGTTGCCAGGCTCGTCATCATGCCTCATCCCAACAACAGCCTCCAGCTTAAGGTGGACAGTTCAACCAGCCTCAGCAGCATCCCCAGTTCCCTCACCAGCCATAGCAGCACGACCTTACCAGTAAGGACAGCCATTGAGGCAACACCAACAGCATCCTCAGTAGTATTCTCAGCTTTCCCCTCATCCTTCCCAGCAGAAGCTTCACTTTCAGAGAGGCAACCTGTCTGATTCTCATGGACCAGCCTATGAGAACCCATCACTCGATGATCTAGCCCTCCTACTTTCCAACCAGCAGGCCACATTCAGGTGGGAGATGGATGAGTTCTGCCAGGAGATGAGGAAGATCATCAAAAGAAAGGTCATCATACCCGCTCATATAGAGCCCAACCCGAATAACTCAAAAAAATCTGAGCAGGTGCAGTTCACAGAGACTACCACTCCTAGTGATTTATTGGGTGACCTTGCATCATATACATTTGATGTTGCCTTTGTTACACTTAGGAGCTGTAGGATGCCAATCGATGGCACCTCGTCTGAGCGATGACACCACGAGGATGCAGGAGTGCCAGATGAGGAGGATAGTGGTGCTGATGCTGCTCAGGATGATGATGACGGTGGTGCTGACGCCATCAAGGATGTTGATCCAGCCGACAACACTGAGGCTGTCACTTCCATAGATGCAAAGGGTGATACTGATGCCACTAGAGATCCAGATGTTGAGCCAGAGTGTGGTGTTGATGCCGCAGTTCCTGATGTCGTGGGTGGTACTGAGGCAACTCCTTCTATTCCAGTCACGTTTTCTCCAGTTTTTGTACCCCAGGATTTTACAGAAAATACTAAAAAATTAATAAAGGAAAGGGTTCTTCATCTTCGAGTCCATATGCGATGCATGATGATACTTGTATGGATTCTATTCCTTCTCAGTAGCAGGAACCCATTCTTAGCCCTCTGTATGAGGAGGGCCCAACCATCCCCTTCCCTCAGGCACTTCTCCTGGCGAAGGGGAAGAAAATAGAAAATCCAAAAAAATCATAGTAGTTAGAGTTCAGCCAGCAGATGATTGATAGAGTTCATATTCAACTAACTCTACAGGAGGCACTTACGCACATCCCTTTCTTCCAGAAGAACTTGAGAGAGAAGACCACCATCCACAGGAAGAAGAGGGACCATAATGCAGAAGTCTATGTTCTCACTCGTGCCACATGCTTCGCCATCCAGAATCATCTGCTAGCCAAGAAGCTAGATGCAAGAGCTCCCTATGTCAGATGCCATATTCATGAGAAGAGATTTGATCGGACCCTATTAGATAGCAGCTCTTCCATCAACCTCCTTACGACAGCCTTACTCGATCAGTTTGAGTTTGGCCCTCTTCGACAGAGCATGACAGTCCTTTATTTTGCTGATAGATCTGTAAAGAGGCCGAAGGGGTTGTTGAAGGACATCGTCGTCACAATTCAAGGCTTGAAATTCTCCATGGACTTCGTTGTTTTGGACATAGGGATCCCTGAGTATGTGACCGATACCCCCATCATTTTAGGACGATCTTTCTTAGCCACAACCAAGGCGGCGTCCGGCTATTATAGTAGGAAGGTCTATTTTCACATCGAGGGTGAGAGTATACAAATAGAGACGATCGACAAGACCAGAGAACGAGATTCAGCTTGCTCAGAGCAGCACAGTGATATAGAGCAGATAACAGAGGCAGATCGAGACATCCTCCATGAGTGCAACTTTGTGATCACTGGTTATGAAGCTGCTTGGTCTGACCCTTTTTCACGAGCCTTTCTCTCACCTTCAGATACTGCAGATTTACAGATCCCGACAGAGGATAGTTTGAGGAGCACACTCTTCGCAGAGGACACATTCTGGGATGAAGATCGTCTTCAGGACAGCGAGGTAGAGTACATTTCTTGCTATTCAGATTTAAATCCCTCGGATTCAGACATAGATTGGGCTAAATTTGATGAGATGTTACCTTGTCTCATTCCAACAGAGCCAGCAGCTAGGGTAGAGACTAAGCCGGCACATATTACAGATACACCAGCAGGTCTAGTTTCACCAGATATTCATGATCAACGAGAGTTCTCACATGCAGATCTGGTCGCATTCACTCATACATTTCAGGAGCTAGATTTGCCAGCTCCCAGTTGTCCAGAATTGAAGCCTTTGCTGCAGTCGCTGAAGTATAGATTCCTTGCGGGTGAGCATGGGATGTACCCAGTCATTATCTCAGTAGATTTGATTGGAGAGCAAGAATCTCGTTTGATGGAGATTCATGAAAAGAACTGCAAGGCAATAGGATGGAGCTTAGTTGATCTCCAGGGGATAAGTCTGGCCCTGTGCTCCCACCATATCTATCTCGAAGAGGACGCTAAGCCATCGCGTGAGTTCCAACGACGGCTGAACCCGAATCTTCGAGAGGTAGTCGCGAAGGAAACATCTAAATGGTGGAGCGCCGATTTTATCTATCCCATCTCTGACTCCAAGTGGGTTAGTCCATTACATGTAGTGCCCAAGAAGACGAGCATCACTACAGTTGTGAGTGAGTCTGGAGAGGAGATAGCTACCTGGGTACCCACTTCTTGGAGGGTCTGTGTGAACTACAGATGATTGAATCATTCCACCAAGAAGGATCATTTCTCGATGCCTTTTATTGATTAGATTATAGAGAGGCTAGCTGCGAAGAGTCACTACTGCTTTCTTGACGGGTATTCCAGCTACAATCAGGTGGCCATTGCGCCCGAAGACCAGGACAAGACGATATTCACTTGCCCGTTTGGGACTTATGCTTTCAGACGGATGCCCTTTGGTCTATGTAACGCCCCGGCTACATTTCAAAGGTGCATGTTGTCCATTTTCTCAGACATGGTGGGTGACTGTTTAGAGGTCTTCATGGATGACTTTTCGGTCTATGGCAATGGGTTTGATACTTGTCTTGACTGCCTAGACCGCGTCCTTCAGCGCTGCATTGAGGTCCATCTTGTTATATTCGGGGAGAAGAGTCACTTCATGGTGACTCAAGGGATGGTGCTTGGTCATATCATCTCCAATAGGGGCATGAGGTTGATCTGGCCAAGGTGGATATCATCAGGAAACTTAATCCACCATCCAACCTGCGACAGTTACGGTCTTTTCTGGGGCATGTCGGTTTCTACCGATGGTTCATTCATTTTTCAGCAGGATTGCCCGATCATTGACTGATTTGCTGACAAAAGACACCGAGTTCACGGTAGATGATAAGTTTCTTACGTCATTTGAGACTCTCAAGAGCCTAGTTGTTGATGCTCTTGTCCTTTAACCGCCTGATTGGTCTCTCCCATTCGAGATCATGACGGATGCCTCTAATTTTTCCGTAGGGGCTGTGCTAGGATAGAGGATGGATGGGTGTCATTTTCCATTCACTACGCCAGCCGTACATTGGATGCCGCACATCAGAACTACACTGTCATAGAGAAAGAGATGCTAGCCGTAGTTTTTGCCTTGGATAAATTCAGATCATATATTCTTGGATCTAAAGTGACTATCTTTACCGATCATACCGCCATCAGGTACCTCATGGAAAAGAAGGATGCCAAAGCAAGACTGACTAGATGGATCCTTCTACTCCAGGAGTTTAACACTGAGATTAAGGATAAACCTGAAGTCAAGAATGTGGTGGCAGATCATCTCTCCCGATTAGAGAATCTTGAGAAATTTGAGCAGACTGATCCCATTTCAGAGACCTTCCCAGATGAGGTGATCCTTGCTATCGCCTCACTCTCGTGGTATGCCGACATTGTGAACTATCTTGTTGCCAAGAAAGTTCCACAAGATTGGCCCAGGCAACGACTTGAGATCTTCCTTGCGAAGGCCAAGTCTTACCATTGGGAGGATTCCATCCTTTATCATGAAGGAGGGGATAGTGTATGGCATCGGTGCATTCCTCAGGAGGAGCACCATAGCATCCTCACATAGTGCCACAAGCTTGAGGCAGGAGGACATCATTCTGGGAGGAGAACAACACATAAAGTTCTCCAATCCGGCCTATGGTGGCCTACTCTCTTCAAGGATCTGATGAATTCGTGAAGAGGTGTACTGATTGTCAAAGGATGGGCACTTGTGGACAACGTGATATGATGCTGATGTAGCCCATTCACTTCTGTACGTTTTTGACGCATGGGGCATCGATTTCATGGGTCCATTCCCTAAGAGTCAGGGATTCGAGTACATTCTGTTGGTTGTTGACTATGTGAATCGTTGGGTTGAGGCCATTCCCGCCCGAACTGTAGATGTTAAGACTGTTTGCAAATTTTTGAGGAAGAATATCATTTCACGGTTCTGGGTGCCTATACTATTGATATCTGACAGGGGGTCTCATTTTATCAACGACAAGGTAAAGGCCCTTGACAACGAGTTCAATATAGACCATCGAGTTGCCACTCCATATCATCCTCAGACCAATGGTCTTGCTGATGTTTCAAACAGGGAGATCAAAATGATATTGTAGAAGGTAGTCCGCCCAGACCGAAAGGATTGGTCACAGCTTTTTGACTCGATATTGTGGGCATATCAGACTTCCTTCGAGACTCCTTTGGGTACATCTCCCTTTCGTCTCGTTTATGGCATGCCCTGCCATTTACTTGTTGAGATCAAGCATAAGTCACTTTGGGCTGTCACTGATATATTATTGGATCCAGAGAATATAGGTGATCAAAGGAAAGGCAGAATTGGCAGCCCTAGAGGAGCGTAGAGATACAACCTTTTCAAGCAACCTACAATATAAGGAGCGAGTAAAGATATGGCATGATTCCTACATCAGCCATAAGCAGTTTGAGCCAGATCAGAGAGTATGGTTGTTTGATGCCAGGCTTAGATTATTTCCAGGGAAATTGTAGAGTAAATGGAAAGGACCATACCTGGTCTGAAAGGTGCATGACAATGGAAGTATCGACATATCTGAAATGTCATCTGAGTCTACCTTTCGTGTTAACAGTCAGCGCCTCAAACCATATCTAGATCACGAGCCACTGATCGTTGACATCGCACCGATTCATTTTTCATGAGATGTAGTCTTTGACTTACATCAGTTGCATCTCATGCCCGGTTATACTGTCTTCCGCCTTGTATAGATTCAGATGTCCATACATCTCATTCTTTAGTCTAACACCCCATCTGCATCATGTGATTATGCTATACTTAGTGTGCACTGCACCCTAAGTATGGGGGTGTCACATTCTTGATTATTCTTTTGATTCTGTTTACCTCTGTTTTGCTGCCTATACTCAGGAATATTTTACCCTAAGTATAGGGGGGTAAACCCCGTACATCGTTTCACTTGATTTTCCCCTGGTATACAATCTGCTATCCTTAGGATTACTTGATCCTATGTATAGGGGGAAACACCGAGCCCTCTTCATTCTACTCTTTGATTAGTTATTGTAGTATAGCCTTTCTTTTCACTTTCCTATACTAAGCACGAGTTATGTCTTCTTCTTCATTTCTCTTTGTTCACTCTGAGGACATCGTTCGAGCTAAGTATAGGAGGTTTCGTATATATTACATATATTCTTTAGCCATAACTCGTACTTTGTGTGAGTGTGTTAATAAATAAAATGGCAAAAAATCAACTATTAAAAATCGTAAAAAAAATAAATTTTTTCTTGTACATAAAATTCATGCTATTTATAAAAATTATTTGTGTACAAATGTGTGAAAATATTTTGTTTGTAAAAAGTTTGTAAATATTTTTGGTATCAAAATTATGTATATAGTACAACATTTTTGTAAAATGTTTGAAAAATAAAAGTTTGCAAAAACCCTTATGTAAATATTTGTAAATAGTTTGCAAAACTTCTGCATTCACGCATGCATTCAAACATTTTCAAAAATTTTGCATATTTTCAAAAACTTTTCATAAAAAGATTTTTCTATATACTTGTACATTTTTCTGAATCATAGTTGACGTTTAAACTAGTCTGGAATTAAATTGGAAAATGGAGCTTGGTTAAGACCTTAATCCACCTAATTCTAAGAGGAACCTTATAGGATTTAGGGTTGGGACTTTTCAGGTCCATTAGTGACTTAGTTCTTTGAGTCCACTAGGCTATGATCACATGCATCTTGATGAGCCTAAGTAGAACATTTAACAACGCACACATGACTCTCACAGACAATGGCTTTACTTGCACCAGCACCTTACACATAGCTCTCTACAAATGAGGTGGTGAGGAGGCAGTTTCCTTTGGCTTGGGGTAGCATACGAGGGTAGTACTTCTAGGCAGAACCTCTCATCCTCTTTTAGGGAAGGAAGTGCGCCTCAACTTGGTCTGGCGGTGTTGAGGTCTAAAGACAGGAGTTGTGGGTTGCAATGATGCTTCAAAAGAGGGATAGTCTACTGGCTCAAGAGGAAAAAGTCCTTATGTATATATGTTGCACCTTGTAGATATATTGTACATATGCACATCAAAAAAAGTGTAAAAGAAAGAAAAACTCCAAAAAAAGTGGCGGGTCTGATAGAAAATGAAATACCTGTCGGAGTGTATATAGCCAAATAAAGCAAAGCTTTTTTTACATCGTCTCATCTCATGAAGCTTGCAGCAGGGAGACTTAGCTACACTGGTTAGGCTCCTAGGGATACATGACTACACTGGTCATGATCCATTCTCTTCTTTCCCCTCTTCTTGAGTTGGTTGAACTTGAACTTAGAAGGGAATACCCCGCTCCTCGAGGAAAGAGCTGCCGGACTAGGGTATTAGAGTTACCTTGTCAAGGGAGGTTGTTACCTTGTCATTTCTGATGTGGGGAGCTACTTATCACTTATACAGTACAAGAAAATATTCATGGTCATTAGAGTTTGTGTATGTAGACTTGTTCTGATCTAGATTATTGAGGAGTCTTGACCATAGATTAGTGGAACTTAGAGGTTGTTGAGTCTTAAACCTAGGTCCAAAAAAGGTTCCGACAAACTAATAATCTAAAGGTCTGACTAAGCTCCATACTCCAATTTAATGAAGACAAGTTTAATAATCAACCTTGATTCTCCTTCTTTTTCTTTTCTTCTCCTTTTTTACTTCTTTTTCAAATATGTGTTTGCTAAGGGACTAGCAAACGTAGAGTATAGGGGGTGATGAATCCATGATTCTCACTCTTTATTCTTTTATTTTAGCTATTTATCTTAGCAAAGCATCATGTAAATAGATGTAAATACAATAAGTTAGCATTATGCATGAATTTGTTAATATTGCATAATTAGCATGTATTTATGCAAAAATAAAATAATAAAGGAAAAGAAAAAGGAAGGAGGTATTTAGAATAAATACAGAGTGACTCGAACCCTAAGAGAAGGTCAAGCATTGACCTGATCGCCAAATAAAAATAAGTAGAGAGAGATAGGGACTATTCTATATTGTACATATTATTTGTGTAAAGAAATAATTATTCTTGACAAAATAAAAATAAAATATTCCTTTTACCTCTTTGTATATAGTCCTAAAAATAAAACAAAAATCAATAAAATAAAATAAAAATTAAAATAAAAGTTTCTCCCACTTGTACAAAATACATGTATATATGTTTCAATCTCTATTTATTGTATACTTGTAAATAAATAATAAAAATAAAATAAAAATTATTTTATATTCCAAAAATTATGTTATAAATAAATAAAATATAAAAATTGGGGTATTTATGTAAAAGTAATAAAATAAAAATAATTGTACAAAATACATAGGTATATTATACCTGTAAATAATACAGTATACTGTATAGAGATTAATTTATTTTTCTTAAAAATAATTAAAAATCACAGAAAAATTCTTTGAAAAATAATTAACATTTTTTATTTTATTCATTATTTAATTTAAATTCATTTATTATTTTAAAATCAATTTTCTTTACTTTTCTAGCAGTTTTATCGTGTAGTGTATTTAGTCCTATTCTAGCCCACTCCTGATTGGTCCAGCGGGGATTATTGACTTCAGTCAACTGGTCCCCCCGGACTCCTTTTTCGCTCGGACCCGGTTTGCTTCGATTTTTACCGAATTTTCTGGACCCGATCCGACCAAGTTTATCTTCGAGCAGCTACTCCGATTAGAGAGGGAAAATCCATGATCCATGCCCGATGACATTCCTAGGGATCCGACCCTCGGTTTGTGTGCCCTTGCTCCGATCTTTCTGGACACTCGGGTGACCTATAAAGCATCTTCTTCCGCCACCACAAGAGAGCAGCTCATGCCTCACGACTCCCTTTAGCCTTAGCCACCTCCAATTGAGTGACAGTTTCCAGAGGGACCCTTCGGATCGGAGTTTGGAGGAGCATCCACGTTGCCCAACCTTGTAGCCGATGTGCGCCACTGCGATAAGCCTCTCAGCCTTCCACAGCTTGGTCGAGGCCACTATCTCGCTGACCACCTCTGCCTGAAGCTCCAGAGTTCATCTAGAACCTCAGGAACCCCTCATTTCCCTTATGTTTTCCCATTTGATCCATTCACTTCATCTAGCGCTGTCGCACCTCTGCTAGCTCCGATTAGTGAGTCGGAGCACCGTCATCCAAACCTACCCGTTCAGATCGACTCTCTGCTTCGCCATCCACCTTGCATCGCATCCTGATCACCCTTAATCTCGTCCCTTAGGTCGAGATTAAGGACCAGATCTCCTCCCTCATCTTCGCCGGAGATCTAACCTCGCCCCACGTCGTTTCTTTCCATTTTTGTTTGAATAACCCCCGACTGGAGCTTTGCCCCGAGTCGAGCTTGCATCAGTAGGTGTTGGCACGCGCAAGGATTCCAGTTCCATCCTCCAAAGGTTTCGCCGGAGAGCTACATGTCCACCTTCACCGCCATGCACATCCGGCCAGCAGCTCTCCCATCGGACCCGTCCATTAGACGTGGGTGACTTCCACGACCTTGCCGAGCCCTTCCAATCAATCATCAGAGTCGAGGAGACCATCTGAGTCTCTAGTAAAGTTCGTATTGGCCCTGTTCTTCCAGACTCCCTCTGCTCCATTGGATCGGCCTTCGTCCACTAGATCAGATCTCAGTCGTCGATCGTCGCAGCCTTTGGGCCTTTGGATCTGACGCTTGACACATCTGCGCCCTACGTCCCTGACATTCTCTGGTGCATCAGATTTGACACAGTAGAGGATCTGAGCCACATGTCCACGCAACTCCAGAGAACACCATGTGCCCCCCACGCGCACCGCACGCGCCTGTCGAGGGTATATTGCATTATTTTCCCTACAGTTTGCATGCTTTATTTTCTAGTCTATTAATAAAAGTTGTAGTTCAAACTTTTTGCATATTAGACCCTGATGTTTCTACTATTTGCACTTTAGTCCTCCCAGTCTGAATACATGTGCACGCCCACATGCTTTTGTGGTATTTTTGCATATCTTGTCCTGGACTTTCTGAAGGTTCTTATTTAAATGAATATTATCTGCATTTGCATTTATGCCCTGTGCGTGGTGATTTGAGCATGTGCACTAATTTCATAGGCTTTTTGCGCTGATGCCCCTGGACTTTTTGTATGTGTTATTGTTTAGTCTGGAAACATTAGGATAATTGCAGATAGGTCCCTACAGCTTGTGTGTTTTGTTTTTAGATCGAATAATTACTGAATCTATTCCAAAAATTCCCCAAAAATTACCATTATCTCCTGCAAATGTGTAATGTTTTTGGTAATTTTTGTGACTCGGTTTGATTTTATTTGATATTTTCTAAAAATCAAAAATCCTTAAACGTGTCTGGTTATTTTATAAAATACCAAAAAATATAAAAATACCCTCGAAAATTCCATTAAAATTTCTATGTGTTTGTTTTAGTTTATTTTCTCTTTAGTACCATGTTGTTCCATTATCTTTTATAAAACCACTAAAAATCACAAAAGATTAAAAACCGTATAAAAATCATTAAAAATTATAAAAAATATAAAAGAGAGATTTCGGTTTTTATAATTAGGCCTTTTTATTTACTTTATCATAAAAATTGCAGCCATGACGTTTGGGTATTTTTAGCATTTTAATTTTGCTTTTTGGTCATGGCTGAACAGTGTGTTTCTATTTTGTGTTTGTTTTATTTTTATAAAATCATATAAAAATCTGAAAATACCATAAAATCACCGAAACTCTTGCATATTGTAAAAAAAGAAAAATATTTTTATTTCTAATTTTTGCGCACTTTTAGTCTTAATAAAAATTGTTGAAGTTTGATTCTCTTTTTTTATTCGTTTTCTTATTAGAAAATAATAAAAAATTGTAAATTAAAAACCACAAAAAGATGCCTTCTCTTTTCTGATTCTCGGCTGCTTCGTAGGCTTTGCTCGTGCTCCTTGTGTTCGATCATGGTCCTTATACCAGGTTAAATAAATAGCGGAGACCGCTACATTAGATTTTTGAGCTTGATTGTTTTAAGTGTGGTCTTATTTTTCTTGATTGATCGTGCATTGCTATTCGGGTCGCAATGACCTTTAGATACTACTTAACCTGAGTGCTCTAGCCAGTCTTCACAGACCAGCCAATTGACCCGCATCAACATACCCGTGATTATCCAATAAGAGTGTGCCTAAGATATGGACAAAATAGGGAAAATGACAAAAATGAGGAGAACGAGTTAAATGAAGTAGTAAAAAATCGAAAATGAATTTTAAAAAATATAAAATGTAAACAAAAAAGGTTAATAATAAATTAAAGTTAATTTTGGTGATTTTTAATTAATTAAATAATGTATATACAAGGGTTAAAATAAATAGAAGGTGTTATTTACATGTATGTATACCTATATACAATATTTGGATTTTTGATTAATTATTTATATACACATATATATAATTTAATATTTTATTATTTTACAGTATTTTACAAGGATTTTAATGATATTTTTATTTGATATTTGGATGTTAATTGATTAGGTTAATTAAATAGGTATAAGTACAGTATATACATGGCGATACATATACAATATATAACTTATTTTATTTTTGTTGATTTTTTTAATTTTTTTGTATTTTATTTAAGTTGAATACAGTATTTACAATTAGTTAAAAAATACAATATTTACAAATATGAACAAAATAAATAAGTAATTAAATAATATACAAAGTATACATAGGTATATTATACAATAATACCCCAATTGGCCTCATTTCACACCTTAACTCTGATTTTTATGAAATCACTCCATTTTAAAGATAATTTAATTTGGAGTATAATGAAAGTGAGTTTGATGAATTTGGAGTTCATGTGGAGAAGATATTGATCTTGGACGTTTGTACTTTTTGTCTTTTGGAAGGAGATGTTATTTACAAAATATACATAGATTTTGATTGGAATTATTTTTATTATTTACAAAGAATTTTATGCATAATTTTCAAGAAGAAATAATTGTTACCTATAAAATATTTGGTAATGAATAAATTAAAGAGTATGTAATATAGACAATCATGTACAAGTGATGAATATACAGGTGTTAAGTTAATTTTCTGTATTTTTCTTGTAGTTACGACCTATCTCCCCCACTTTCTTCCTTGTCGATTAGGTCAAGTCTTGACCTTCTCTCAGGGTCTGATATAGCCTGTATCTATTGCATATATGCAATCCTTTATTTTTTTTATTTTTCCTTTATTATTTATTTACTTATTTTAGGTTAAAATAGTGATAAATGCACAATATTTATACAATAATTAGATTTAGTAAAAGAATCAAATTAGTGATATTTACAGGTATTTTATAAGGGATTTTAAGCTAAATTAAATGAATAAAGATGATGAAATGCAGATTCACCAACACATAGTCCTGATTGTTGAGAAATGGGGACATGAAGTCAATGTCCCACCATCGAACACATCTGAAATATGAATATATTTCAGGGGTATTGTATCTCTCATTCCGATAGTACCACCCATCTTCTGACAGTCAGTGCATCTTTTCACGAAATCTTCTACATCCTTAAAGAGAGCCAACCACAAGAGTTTGTACTGTAGCACTTTTACTGACGTGTGCTTTCCAGAGTGGCATCCTCCCGATTCTATGGCATGACAATGTTAGAGGACATTGTGGACTTCCTCCTGAGGAATGCACCTCCTCCAGATGTAATTTGCTCCTCACGAAAGAGATGGATCCTAACACTGATAGAAATAAATATCTGATAGAAACTTGTTGACTTTTAGCTTTGGCCAATCTTGTGGAGTTTTCTTAGATACAAGATAATTCACAATAATGATGAACTGGGGAGCGAGGTGATGGACAGAATGGCTTCATTGATCGGCGATAAGCTCTGCTCAGGAGTGTCTAACTCTGGCAATCTTCACAACTGGTCTACTACCACATTTTTTACTACAGGTTTATCACGGATTTCAAGATCGAATTCGTAGAGAATAAGGATCCATATGATTAGCCTTAGTTTGGCATCCTTCGTGGCTTGCAAGTACCGAATGGCAGAATGGTCTGTATAGACAATTACTTTGGATTCGAGCAAATGAGATCATAACTTCTCTAGGGTAAAAACAACTACTAGAAGCTCTTTCTCAGTGAGGACTGTGTAGTTCTTTTGTGCTTCATCAAGAGCTCTGCTGGCATAGTGAATTTAAAATGGAAGATTGTCTCTTCTCTGTCTCAAGCTGCTCCAAAGGCATAGTCCGAAGCATCAATCATGATCTTAAATAGTAGAGACCAGTATGGCGGTTGCAGAACAAGGGCATGAGTGATCAGATCTTTCAATTGGTTAAAGGCTTGGAGGACTCTAGCATCAACAATAAAATCAACATCCTTGCCCAGAAGCTCAATAAGCGGTTGGGCGATTTTGCTGAAATCTTTGATGAATCTTCTATAGAAGCCCACACGCCCAAGGAATGACTAGACTTGCTTCAGATTTGTTGGTGGCTCTAGATTTGAAATGGCTTCCAACTTTGCATGATCGACCTCGATGACATGTTTAGAAATTACATGGCCTAGAAAAATCCCTTCGGTTACTATAAAATAGCTATTCTCCCATGAGAGCACCAAGTTTACTTCACAACATCTTTTCAGGACTCGATCTAGATAGGATAAGCACTGATCAAATTTATCGCCATAGATTGAGAAATCGTTCTTAAATACCTTGAGAAAACTACCAACCATATATGTAAAAACACCTACGAAAGGTCGCAGGAGCGTCGCATAATCAGAATGGCATCCTACGGAAGGCATATATCCCAAATGGACAAGGTGAAGGTGGTCCTTTCTTGGTATTCTAGGTCGATTGTGACCTGATTATATACCTAGAGTATCCATCCAAGAAGCAGAAATACTCCTTCACAGCTAGTCTTTTGACTATCTCTTCGATGAAGGGAAGCGGGAAATGATCCTTCTTAGTCGCTAAATTTAGACGTCTATAATCAATACAAACGTGCTAAGTTATCGGAACTCTGATTCCAATCTCCTCTCCTTTGTCGTTCTTCACAATGATCATCCTTGATTTCTTTGGCTGACATGCAAGCGAGTTAGCCATTTTGAATCGGAGATGAGATATTTGAAGCATGCATCACACCATTTTGTAATCTAATTCATAACAACCTCCCTTGAGATTCTGATTTATTTCTTGTTGAAATTCACGGGATGGTTTGTTTTCTTCTTCCAAGTAGATGTGATGTGAATATAAATAAGGATCAATCCTACGGAGATCAGAAACTTTCCAACCTATTGCCTTGCAGTTTCTCTCTAGAACCTCGAGCAAACAAGATTCTTGTTCCTGAGTCAATTGGGAATTGATGATAACATAAAACATGTTCGGTATACCTGCAAGGAAGGCATACTTCATATTTGTTGGAAGTTGCTTAAGCTCTGGTGGTGTCTGAATCTTCTCAGTGATAACCTTTGTGACTGTGTAGGGTATTGGAGGGGTCATATCTGTAAATTGTACATTGTCCACCTTTGATGATGCAATCTCTAAATCTATCGATGCACAAAAATTATCAATGATGGAATCTTGTTCAAAGAAGTCCACAATAATCTCTTTTGCCTCTGCTAAGGACAGGTGGTTATCAATCTGTTCATCAGGCACATCTGCAAAAATCTCATATTCTAAGACATAGGAGAAGTTGATTGTGCTATCCACTCCTTCCTCTACAAAGAGGAATTCATGGATTTCGATGTCATTCATGAACAGATTTGTATCTCAAATCTTTGCTAGAAAGTCACAGTCTTCTGTCTGCTCTAAAGGCACGCTCTTATCTAATGGAGATTCTGTCTATTTTGGTGCGTGGATCATATGAATGGGTACCTTGTTATTGTTCGAGCGAAAGGTAATCGATCCACTGCCATGTTGTTGTTCGAGCAAAAGTAATCAATCCACTGCCATAATCCACCATTACTTCAGTTGTTTGAAGGAACAAACATCCAGGTATAAAAGGGATGTGAAAAAGAGGAGTTGAGGTGTCCATATCGAGAACAATGAAGTACACCGGGGACTGCATTCCTTGAATAATGAAAATGACATCCTCTAAAATTCCTCGGGGTTGTTTGATTGAAGTGTCTGCAAACTACAGTATCATCCGGGTGGACGTAAGTAGTCCCAACCCAAATTTTTTTAGTAGGGAAATGTTCATCAGATTATTTGACGATATACTATCTAGAAGAGTTCGGTTGAACTCTTGATCAAACATCTGACATCGAATGAGAGGCACTCATATATCTTTCTTCTTGTTAGGGATATTAACAATTGGATTGATTGTCGTTGCCATTAGGATGTGCTTCACATTTCTCTTTCTGGATCGCCGCAACAATCTTTTTAAGTACATGTCTCTTTATGTCCCTTCTTCATGTTTGGCATGTATTGAATAGCCTTCAACAGAGGCATATCGAGAACAATATTCTGTATTATTTCCACAACGTCAGGATCTGACAAAGCTATTTTTAAACTTTTATTTTTATTTTTGTAAAGCATATGGAATATTTACATAATCAAATGTAGAAATAGTGTTCTTATTTATAGCAAAATATATGCCCACATCATGTTGTATACATGGAAGACAAAAAGAAGAATCGTCATCCCTCTAAGTTGTGGGCATACCAAAATAGCAGGCAGGGATCCATCGGCTAACTCCATATTAGTTACAGGTGTGGTCCTCCTCGTTGCTTGCTGGCAAACGCTCTGGTCACTGTTGTCTTATTTTTGTTGTTTTTGTATTTTTATTTACATTTTTTGAATTTTTGTTGGTGCTTCTCCTTCTTCTTCCTTACCCGGTACAGGTGCTAGTCCGACTGATGCAGAAGAAGATAATGACTCACCTGTGGAAGCTTTATTCTTTCCCTTCATTGTTGCAAACAGCTGCAATGTCCTACCTCTGTTGAGAGTAACAACATTAGATAAGAAAGCATCATGCACATTTGACTCTATGGGGTTAGACAGGACATCACAAACTACATGCTCATGCTTTCAGAAATTGTTGGGATTCGCCTCCACCTATGTCTGAATTGTGGTTTTGGCAGTGGTGAGGTCATCTATCTTCTAACTCATCTCTATAAGGCTATTGACTAGTTGAGCGAAGCCGTCCAGGCGGGGTACACAGGTGGGGCCTCGAATGGTTCAGCGTCCTGGTCATGCTGAGACTGTGAATAATGCTAAGGTCATTGATAGGAATGCTGAGAAGGATACTGAGAAGAAGCTAATATTTCTAATGATGAGGAGGAGGGTGCTGATATGGTACAACAGTGTACTAATGATACTATCAGTTCTGATGGTACTACGGTTGTTGGAATTGATGTTATCTTTAGCCCTATCGATATAGCAGAGACTACTGGTGGTGAGGTTGTTGATTCCATTGGACAAACCTCCCTCCTTGTTGCTGAGGGAATCGACATGAGTTTGCAGACTGGCCGTGCTAAGGTCCCCTGGACCGGCCAACTACGCGTCATTGGACAAAACTCCATTCACCTCCTGAATGAGAGGTGGTGGAGGAGAGCATGGATCTGCGAGGATATGGGGTTCTGGATGGTATACAACTAGCTACTATTATGGCTGCCGAGGCGATGATGGCTCTGGAGCTTGCACGTAATATATATGTTGAACCATTGATTATGCAGGACTCTACTGAGGAGGTTGTTGTGATGTTGGCTCCTTCATCTCAGATGGAATCGAAGCCGATGCAGACATGGATGGGAAAGAGCTGATTGTACTTACCATCAGCCCAACTTCTTGGTAATTTGATCTAGCTTGTCCAAATTCTGGGTCCTATGTTTGATCACAATGAGCTTCTCAAGGTCCTGTGATCACTTCTCAATCATATCCACCTTGGACAGGTGGCTCCTAATAATGCTCAGATTTGAGCGCCCGTCCATGTCCTGCTAGTGCGAGGCAAGCATATGTACTGCCTTCTAGTGAATCTATGGCTGGCGTTAGTATGCTCAGGACAACAAGCGGCATCGATGAGCTTCCGACTCTCCATGGTAAGTCCATTAAAGAAATGTTGGACCAAACGGGTCCGCAAAATGTCATGATGTGGACACTTCTCTTGTAAATAAGTAAACGTTTCCCAAGCCTCATGGATGGACTCGTGGGTAGCTTAGCTGAAGTTGAGAATATGGGTACGCATCTGATTTAGCCACCCGAGAGGGTAGAACTTGTGCAGAAAGTGGATTTGAGTTCCTCTCAGGTGGTGACGACCTTCCTCAAATGATTGGTCCAATGCAGCGCCTTATCTTGAAGGTTGAATGGGGATGCGGTCATTTTAATTACATCTAACAGGATGTTAGTGAGTGGTTCCACAGATGCACCCGAACTATTGGAGATGGATGTAGGGTTCTTCATTTACGTTCCCGTGGAAGGTGGGAAGCAAAGCCAAGAGTTGAGGCTTCAACTCAAAATGGGCATGGACAAGAAGAATATGAATCCATTCTATAATCTGTCCAGCATCGTGGTTGTAAATTTGCTCGTGGGTCGGCTTGGGACGCTCTCCTCTTCACTCATATGTCGATCCTTCACTGGCTTTATCTTCTCTCTTCTTCTTCTCCTCCTCCTCGCTAGTCTCTTCTCTTGAGATCATTCATCATATCCTAAAAGGTGTCCTGGGCCAATACCTTATCGGTGAGTTGCTATTGGATTGCTGGCAAGGAGATGTGCATTCACCGTATTCCTATCTGGATGATGGCATGCTTGCAGTTGTTAATGCTGACGTTCCTTTCCTTTTCCATTCGGATCCATTTCTCTTTTCTAAGTTTGAATCGGATAAAATCTCTGGCTTTAGATTGGGCTCTTGATCTGCAAAGGGAATAATGTTCCGATCAGTCTGAATTGAAGCACCAGATATGGAAAATCATTCTGTGTTAAGGTCAACACATAATTTTATTAATGATGGAGAGGTATAAGGAGTGAAATCAATCTCCATCAAAAATGGACTAATTTTGTGACAAGAGTTATCCCAGCTAATTAAAGAAGGCAGGGAATTTGGAGAGCGGTTCACAGAGTCCAAATTGTGATCTCAGGAATCGCCCTGAATTATTGGAGAGCTCGACAGCATGGAATTGATGTAGGTGTCGGCGTCCTGGCTAAGTCATCCATGGGTCACGATATGGAGGTCAAAGAGAAGATCGAGAATGGATGAATGATATTGAGGTCAACAAGAAATAAAAGGAGTGCAAAACTATAGAATGGCTCAAAGTGAGTAGGGGTCAAATGAGAATCAAAGAAGGAAAAATAGTGTCAAAATTTGCATAAGTGTGCGGGACTTGATCTTGCAGGCAAATCTTTTAACAAGTCCTTATGAGCGTTATCCCTATAGGAGCATTGTTGAACGAGAATTCGTGGGACTTTTGAATTTTTTTTTAACTTCCGGCAACGGCAAAATTTTGTTGAGCAAGGAATTTATTGCCGGGGGTTGGAAAATTAGTAAGAAAAATGTTGTCAATCGGTCGTTGTTTTTATCCCCAAAACCTGCGTCAACAAAAAATCATTTTTTTAAATTTTTGCTACTTATTAACCTGTATAGCGGACATGGTCGAACTCAGGGAGGCTATTATTCCCGAGGGTTATTCAATTAATCAGAAACTAATTAAGAGAAAACATGAATCTCAAAGGACAACTGTCCATGGTTTTTGTGAATTTTTGAATCTTTTTAATTGTTTTTCTTTTTTTTCTATTTTTTGTATTTTTTGATTTCCAAATTTTTAGTGATTTTGATTTTGCAAAATTTTTTAAATTTTCAAAAATATTGCGAAGCAATATAAACAAGGTCAAGAATATGCACTCCAACTCTTTTTGCAATTTTCAATTATACCAAAAATACTCAAAAAAATGCAAAGAAAATGTTTTTGGGTTTTAAAAGTTTTAAACTGTTTTTGAGAATTTTTGTAGATTTTTCGGATGTTTTTGTATTTTTCTAAAAATCAAACAGTGAGAAAACAAGAAAATATGCACAGCCTGGCATAATTTGTAATTTAAAAATCTTTTAAATGCCCAAAACTCCTAGCAACTATTTTTAAGATAAACTAGAAACAATTATCTACAAACATGAACTGAAATCACAATTTTTGGATTTTTGTAGAATATTTTATGATTTTTGGAAGATTTTTGATATTTTTCAATTTTTTTTGAGTTTTATAAATGATCAATACGTGAAAATTGGTCAGAAATTAAAAGACAATGAAAGGGAACTACTATAATTTTTTTGGAATTTTTTGAGTTATTTTCGAATTTTTATGAATTTTTGAATTTCAAGCAAAGAAGAATGACATGTTATTGATTTTTTATAATAATAAATTGAAAGAGAAATGTAATGGAAAATTTATGCTAATAAAATAATTACATCAGGAGCATAGTAAAATTTTCTCAAAATTTTAAAGCATGAGAAGCATTTATTTAATCATAAAGATCAAGCAAGTTCAATTGTTCTGCAGTCTAGGGACTAAAATGCAAAGATTCAATATTTTGCATAAAATAAATAACAAAGATAAATCACAGGGAAGAATGCGCAATTTTACTAATTTATCATGTGCACTACATGTGCCTTGGAGCTCTGGCAGGGACTTCTTTGAAATTCTTGTGAAACTTGGGGCGCAACTGTAATTTTCCCCTTTTATTTTTAATCAAAAGCCAAACCCTAGAGGGGTTTCTTTGTTTCTTGCAAGAGGGGTGCCAAAGGGGGGCCGCCGCCTCCCTTTCTTCTTCTCCACGCAAGGGGCGGAGGTTACTGCGGCGGGGGGACGGCGCGGTCTACGGCGGATGGTTCACGTCAGGACGGTTGTGGAGGGCAGCGCGCCTCGCGCACGCGCGTGGCTGCGGGTGGATCTGGAAGATGGCAGCGGGGGCTGGAGTCGACGGTGGCGAGGTGGCCGAGGCGGGGCTTCAGGCGACGGGTTGCGCGTGGCTTTGGAGAGAGGACCGCAGCGCTGGAGGACCGGTAGTGGAGCAACAAATGCAGACAGAGGAGCCGCTCACGCGCGGGAGGCACGGAAGTACGAAATCGCGGCTGAAGGCGGTGTCTCGTGGCGGGGGCTCCGCGCGATCTGGAGGACGGTTGCTTGCAGGTGCTGGCGGCGCCGCACCTGGGCGGCGATGGAGCGGAGGGACCTGCGGTCAGGGGATGACGATGGAGAAGGCTGGAGATGGGCGCGGGAGGTCTCGCGCGGCTGTGCGCGGTCAGGAGGTCGACGCGGCGGAGGCCGCGCAAACGGCGGTGGAGAGCATTGGTGGCAGCGGGGGGTGGCGACCCCACTGCTTGGAGATTTTTTTTATTTTAATTTTTTTTCTGATGTAAACCAAAAATGAATAAAAGTTTTTTTTTTGCAAATCCAGAAACAGAAATAGAAAGGATAATTTTTTTATTTTTATCTTTTTATAATTTTTTAATCTTTTTAATGTTCTCCTTCAAAACAAATGTTAGATAAAGAAGAGATAACAAATTTTTTATTTTTTTATTAATGAATGTTAGAGAAAGAAAAATTTTATTTATCTACAAACTCGGAAAGTGAATGGGGATTCGGCGAAAGATGAGGATTCGAATCCAATCTCCGGCCACCGTACGTAGCCGGAGTTGAGAGATCATGGGAGATAGAAATAAAAGGCGGAGAGATCATGATGATGAGGTGAAAAATCGAGTCGGAGCGGATAAGAATCGTGATGAAAATTTTTTTAGATCTAGAGGAACAAAAATGACGATGAAAATAAGATGCGACAAAATAAAATGCGATTCAACCAAGATAAAAATGCGAAGAAAAATTTGGATCTCACCTTAGGAGCGGAAAATGGATCGTAATCGCCTCGACGAAGGCCGTCGTGCTGTCATCGGACGGCTGGAAGCTAGACACCTTTTCTCGACGAAATTTCTCTCGGAGATCGGGCTCCTCTCTCTAAAGATTGATCAAGTTGGAATGAGGGAGAAGGAGCCATATAAAATAGAAGAGAGATGAAATTCGAATTTTTGAATTTTTAAATTTTTAAATAAAGAGATAAGGGAGATGAAAATTAAAATGAATATTTGAATTTTTTTTGGTGGAAGGGAGATGAAATTTGAAAATGAAAATAAAAGAGAGATAAAACTAATTAAAAAATTATCTAATTTTTTTGAATTTTCGTCACTTATTTAATTTGAATTAAAAAATGTTATTTTTTTTATTTTTTTATGAAGGTTAATTAAAAATAGCAACTATATACATATACTATATACATATGTGACACTATATAAAAGGATAAATGATGAAATTAGCCCTTTTTGTGTTTTAAGAATTTATTATTTTTATTTTTATTTTTATTTTAAAAAATCAGTGGGATTAATTTACAATATATACAAATACAATATGCACAAAATACATGGGAAAATTGCACAAACCACCCGAGAAACCGACTTTTCAACTGTAACTCCAAAAATTATGAAAATACAATCATTTTAAAGATAATTTAATTTCAAGTTCAATGGAAGTGAGATTGATTCAATTTGAGCTCATATGGAGTCGGAATTGGTCTTTCAATTAGTGCTTAGTGGTTTTTACCAGTGTGGCTACTTTTATTTATGTACATGATTTAATTGTGCAATCAATTTTAGTACTTAGAACACATTTTATTTACAACTTTGGTTTTGAATGTTATTTTGATTTGAGGTCAATTAAGGTACAAATTAGTGTTCGTGATATACATATGTACAAAATAAGGGAGAATACACTTTTTTTTGGATTTTCTAGTTGAGGACCCTATCTCCCCTACTTTATTCCTGGTCAATCAGGTCAAGTCTTGACCTTCTCTCGGGGTTTGGGTCAGCCTGTATACAGTCTTCCTTTTTTTTATTTTCTTTTCTTTATTTTTCCTTTCTTTCTTTCTTTATTTATTTTAGGTTAAAATTAGTAAGAAATGTACAATATTTACACAGATGCAAGTTAGTAAGAATATGGAGTTAGCGTTATATGCAGGTGTTTTATAAGGGATTTTAAGCTAAAATAAATGAATAAAGATGATGAATCGCATATTCATCATCACCCTATGCTTTACCTTTGCTAGTCCCTTAGCAAACACTTATTTGAAAGAATAAGTGAAAAGAAAAAGAAAAAGAAAAGGAAAGGGAAAATAAAGAAAGTAGGACAATACTGAGTATTAAACTTATCTTCATCAAATTGTAGTTTGGAGCTCTGTCGGACCTTTGGATTATTAGTGTGTCGGAACTTCTGTGAGACTTAGAATTTTAGAATCAACAGCCTTCAAGTTCTACACATCATTGTCACAGTCTCGACTCAGAAGTCATCTTAGATCAATCCTTTTCCTAAAGCACACCCTATGAACATTGAACAATCGACTCATGTGTGAAAGGTTTTAGCTATTCCCATCCAGAATGTCGGACTACCATGCAAATCTCCTCTCTAGTAACTCATCCTCGGGGAGTCAGGTATTTCCTTCTAAGGTCTGTCGCGTTGTGTTCACAATCGAATAGGGGGAGAAGTTAGAAGAAGGAGAAGAGAATTGGAGGGTGGCCAGTGTAGTCACCTCTCCTTGTGAAGCTGGCCAGTGTAGCCGAGCCCCATCAAGATCTGCAGGTTTCTTGAAGCTTGGACCTTTTTGGTCAGATATTTATTTGGTAGTGGCTTCTTTGTATTTGGATTTTTGGTGGTTATGCTTGGATCTTGTTGTGCCCCTACGGATATAGAATCTTTTATTTCTGTACATTTTTTGGGGTCTTATAAAAAATTGTGCCCAGCCGTCCATCCCTTTTCTGAAGCTTTATTTCAACCCGTACTCCAGTCTTTAGATTTCCACGCTACCAGAAAAGAAACTCACACAGTCTTCCAACATCTCGTCTGAGTTGAGTTAAGTGCATAGTGCGAGAGTACAAATTGATTCCCTATTCCAGAGTTATACCCAGAATGAAGAGACCAGGTTAGACACTAAAAGTCAAACGCTGCATATTGTCATGTGGAACTCAAAGAATTAGGTTAAAGACCTGAAGCTTCTAAAATCCTATTTCTCGGTGAAGTTCCTCTAAGAATTAGGTGGATTAAGGTCCAACTAAGCTCCATTCTTCAATTTTATTCTTGACATAGTTTAAATGCCAATACTATCCTGAAAAATGCACATGCAAATGCAACATATGAAAAATGCAAGGGTTTTTTTTAAAAGGAATGATGCACATGTGAAAAGAACACACTTTTTTTTAAAACAATTTTCTAGTTTTGAACTTTTTATGGCTTTTTTTTGAAAGAAAAATGCAAATGTGAAAGAAAGTTTTTTTTTAAATTTGCAAATTTTTATAGATTTTTGGTTTTGTATTTTTTTGTTTTTTTGTTTTTTGTTTTTTTTGAAAAGGGTTAGTAAAATATACAAGTATATACAATGTTTTTTTGTATTTTTGTTGATTTTTTTTGTGTTTTTATATTTTTTGTGTTTTGTTTTTTTTGGGTTTTTTTGGGGTTTTTTTATTTGTTTTTTTACGCACGTGGATTTTACAAACTATACACACATAACCCCCTAAATAAATGTATTTAAAAGTACGAGTTATGTCTAAAGTATATATACAATATATACGACACCCCCTATACTTAGCTCGAACTATGTCCTCATAGTGATCAGAGAGCAAACAAGGAAGACATAACTCGTGCTAAGAATAGAAAAATGAAAAGAAAAGATAAAAAGAAGAGAAGATGGTGATCCCCCCCATACTTAGGATCAAGTAATCCTAAGTATAGTAGAGTGTACAAAAGGGAAAAACCGATGATGAGAATGTACAGACTCAAAAATAAAAAGACACGATATGAACAACATCACTCCCCCTATACCTAGGGTAGAGTATCCCTAAGTATAGGAAACAACAAGAGTGATGAACATGACGAAAATGAACAACACAAATCATTCACCCCCCCTATACTTAGGATAAAGCACATCCTAAGTATAGCAAATATACACACACGGAAAAGGGGTGAATGATAAAACGGGAGAAGATAGAGTAAAGCGAAAGGATATACAAGAGGAGTGGATGTACAAAGGTCAAGAAGGTCGAAAACGAACCTTCTTGCGCGACCGCTGAGGTATGGATTTGACAAGGTGTAGGTAGATATTGGGATCATCATTAGATATGAACTGAGTAGAATCGACCAAGAATATATCCTCAGCAGTTTCAGATTGTGCAAGCCTAAACTGATTATTGGAAGTAGTATGGTCATGTCTGGCCTGGGAAGTCTCGCAAACATCAAAGTAAAATGGCTCGAAATCATTATCCGAAAAAGTAGGATCAATATCAGACAGGCGAGCCTCTACTGGATCATCATCTCTATCAAAAGGCCCAAATTCTTTTATAAAAGCAATCAAATCAAATTGGGCATGATCGGTCTCATCTGAATCAGGGTGAATAGGAACGGACTCATCAGTGGAAGTAGTCAAATCATGTCTGTCCTGTCTAGTCTCAGAGTCTGCCTTCCGCTCTAGGGTGTCTATCGTGTAAATTCCGCGGATGTCATCAATACATCGCGACATACCAGAAGGGGGAACTCCAAGGTCTATGCTTTCCGAGTCTTCCTCCTTCAAGAGGAATTCTTGGGTTTCATTATCATCCAACATATAACAAGAATCTCTGATATTATCATCGATGTCAAATTCCTTGGGTTGGCTAACACGGGTAGGTTCTCATGAGATGTAGGTTTCTGGGCAGTGGTGGGTTTAGTGATCAACACATCACTCCCTACATCAGAACAGAAGCAAATATCTCCTGAACCATAGTCAATAACGGCTCCTGCAGAGGCGAGGAAAGGTCGTCCCAGGATAATTGGAGAGTGCTCCTCAGGAGCGGAGGTCTCCATGGGCATTACAATAAAATCTGAAGTAAAATTCAGGCCCTGAATAGAAATGACAACGTTTTCTAGAATACCCTTCGGCCTCTTGATGGATCCATTAGCAAATTGAACTATCATCATGGTTTTCTTAAGAGGCCCAAGATGAAGGAATGTACCATAGAGAAGGGTATTACATTGATTGATGAACCGCCGTCAAGGAGAGCGTTATCACAAGAATAGTCAGATATGGAGCAACTTACAAGAGGTGTGGTAGTGTTCTCTTTCTTAAAATATGGACGGTGAGAGATGGCGTAGGCAGTGGCCATGGTTAAGATGTGACACTCAGATCTTCTCCTTCGCTTTCTCTTCTTCTGTTGAGGAGTAGATAAACCTGTCATGGCCTGTTGAAGTAGAGCTTTAATGATCTCATTAAGGGTGGCTACCACTTCGGGTTCAGTCAACATTTTTTTTGAATTTTGGACCTCATCCATACAAGGGAGGAGGTTGGAATCATCATTTA
This sequence comes from Ottelia alismoides, assembly GCA_037367405.1. Taxonomy (NCBI): domain Eukaryota; kingdom Viridiplantae; phylum Streptophyta; class Magnoliopsida; order Alismatales; family Hydrocharitaceae; genus Ottelia; species Ottelia alismoides. The sequence goes on from JAZKJV010010275.1 coordinate 1,560,058, forward strand.
CATGAGGATTGCCAAGAGCAGTCGGTACAGTGGAATCCTCGGGGTCAAGATTGGGACATGTGATGGATGATTGTGTGGGAAAATGATTGGGTATTTGGGTCCTCTCCTCACAAAATGAATGGATAATGTGTCTCCCAAAATCTTTTTGGATTTTTAAATTTTTCTCATTTTTTTGTATTTTGGGCGATTGCAAGCTCTCATGATTATCCTCAAATGAATCCATATCCTCAAAGAATGGAGTAGCGTTCTGGCTCGTATTTATGTTAAAGAGATTGTTGATCCTCGAATTCATATGCTCCACCATCTGGTTCAGTGTCTCAAGTGTGGAAATCATGAAAGGTGACTCCAAAATCTCAGGACCGAGTGGGCTGAATGAGGGTGGGTGAAAAGCAAAGTCCTCCGCTTCCTGAAATAATGGGTTAGGCGGATATGCAAAAAAATCAGGAGGAAAGTCCTCCTGGAAAAAGGAAGGTGGATCGTCTGGAGAGTACGAAGTATCCTCGAATATCGGATTAAAATAACTCCAGTCGGCCATCTTCGAAACAAAAAGCGGGATCGGGAGAGCACGAGTGGTCAAGTCAAAAGATATGGAGAAGAAGGCGCAAATGCACAGAAGGATCTAGCAAGCACACAAGCAATCAAACACAATTTAAACCCCCAGTTCACCAACTCAACTCAAAGTGAAGACCGTAAAGGTTCGGTCAATTAATCTTGTTTGTTTTAGAGTTAGGTGATAATCACAAAAGTTGTACAAACACTTAGGTTGAATTATGGGATTTTGGGCACTAACCTTAGTGTGTACGTGAGCAAGTTAAAACGAATACAATGAGGGGGTGACTCTCTCCAAAACAATGATTTTTCCTTGTGTTTATTTTAGGGTCGAGTTTTCTTTAGCAGTCCCAAATTTTAGGCAGTTATCACTTGGTTTAAGTATATTCAACAAATCATCTACCGAGTGTCCAATTTCCTTTTAATTTATGTGAGTGAAAACAAGGAAGGAGATCAGAAATGCCAATGCACGATTAAAAACGATGATGCATGCAGGGGTTAGAGATGTGTACCTTGTCGCCAGCACTCTACATGCAAGTGATCCGCGCAGAATTTAAATACAGAAAATAAACTAACCTATATGCAAATGCAAGTGAACCGTCCTAGATGATAACTTCTATTAACGGGCAAGAACAAGTTAATTTGACTAAGTCCAAATTACGATCTACTCTATAAGCACAGAAATTCTAGTTTAGGATGTTTGGACCTAATTAATTACCTGGCTCAAGCAAATTAATTAAAGCAATCAATAGGTGGCTTTCAAAATTCGCAGAAAACAAAGAAAAATAAAGGCGATGAAAACAAAACCGATGAGGTCCCCCAAGTGCACCGTCACTTGACGAAATAGACCCCGCAACAAATGAATGTCCTTTTACAAAGTTCAAATGGAAAAGAAAAATCTCTCTCTCTCTCTCTCTCTCTCTCTTTCGTCTCTTTCACTCTTCTTCTCTTTTTCTCACGCTATCTTGCGGCTTGGTGAAGAATAAGGTCGCCTCCACGTTGCTTGGGTGCTTCGGCTCTCCTAGGATTGCCTCCTTTGCTCCGCGGGCCCTCGCAAGAAAAAGAAGAGAGAATGTGTAAGAAACACAATTTTCAAATATGAGAAAAGAAGAGAAAAAATGAAATGGATGCAGTGGATATAAACAATCAAGTGAATGGCAGAAATGTAAACAGATATTTACAACCAAGAATAGGAGGTCAAAAGAGAAACCTAACTACCCTCGCCGTGCCTCCCCGGCAACGGCGCCATTTTGTTGAATGAGAATTCGTGGGACTTTTAAATTTTTTTTAACTTCCAGCAACGACAAAATTTTGTTGAGAAAGGAATTTATTGCCGGGGATTGGAAAATTATTAATAAAAATGTTGTCAATCGGTCGTTGTTTTTATCCCCAAAACTCGCGTCAACAAAAAATTATTTTTTAAAATTTTTGCTACTTATTAACCTGTATATCGGACAGGGTCGAACTCAGGGAGGCTACAATTCCCGAAGGTTATTCAATTAATCAGAAACTAATTAAGAGAAAACAGGAATCTCAAAGGACAACTATCCTTGGTTTCTGTGAATTTTTGAATCTTTTTAATTTTTTTCTTTTTTTTATTTCTATTTTTTTGTATTTTCTGATTTCCAAATTTTAGTGACTTTGATTTTGCAAAATGTTTTTTAATTTTCAAAAATAATGCGAAGCAATATAAACAAGGTCAAGAATATGCACTCCAACTCTTTTTGCAATTTTCAATAATACCAAAATACTCAAAAAAATGCAAAGAAAATGTTTTTGGGTTTTAAAAGTTTTAAACTGTTTTTGAGAATTTTTATAGATTTTTCGGATGTTTTTGTATTTTTCTAAAAATCAAACAGTGAGAAAACAAGAAAATGTGCACAGCCTGGCGTAATTTGCAATTTCAGAATCTTTTAAATGCCCAAAACTCCTGGCAACTATTTTTAAGATAAACTAGAAACAATTATCTACAAACAGGAACTGAAATCACAATTTTTGGATTTTTTGTAGAATAATTTATGATTTTTAGAAGATTTTTGATATTTTTCAATTTTTTGAGTTTTATAAATGAGCAATGCGTGAAAATTGGTCAGAAATTAAAAGACAATGAAAGGAACTACTATAATTTTTTTGGAATTTTTAGAGTTATTTTCGAATTTTTATGAATTTTTGAATTTCAAGCAAAGAAGAATGACATGTTTTTTTATTTTTTAATAATAATAAATGAAAGAGAAATGCAATGGAAAATTTATGCTAATAAAATAATGGGATTTTATCAGTTGTGCCCCTCCGAGATATCGCAATATCAGTTATGCCCCTATCTTTTTGGTAATATCAGTTGTGCCCCCGACTTCTTGCCAATATTTCACTTGTGCCCCTCAGAGGGGCATAACTGATAAAAGATTTTTATCAGTTATGCCCCTCTGAGGGGAACAAGTGAAATATTGGCAAGAAGTCGGGGGCACAACTGATATTACCAAAAAGATAGGGGCATAACTGATATTGCGATATCTCGGAGGGGCACAACTGATAAAAACCCTAAAATAATTACATTAGGAGCATAGTAAAATTTTCTCAAAATTTTTGGAGCATGAGAAACATTTATTTAATCATAAAGATCAAGCAAGTTCAATTGTTCTGCGGTCCAGGGACTAAAATGCAAAGATTCAATGTTTTGCATAAATAAATAACAAAGATAAATCACAGGGAAGAATGCGCAATTTTACCAATTTATCATGTGCACTGCATGTGCCTTGGAGCTTTGGCAGGGACTTCTTTGAAATTCTTGTGAAACTTGGGGTGCAACTGTAATTTTCCCCTTTTATTTTTAATCAAAAGCCAAACCCTAGAGGGGTTTCTTCGTTTCTTGCAAGAGGGGTGCCAAAGGGGGGCCGCCGCCTCCCTTTCTTCTTCTCCACGCAAGGGGCGGAGGTTACTGCGGTGGGGGGACGGCGCGGTCTGCGGCGGATGGTTCACGGCAGGACGGTTGTGGAGGGCGGCGCGCCTCACGCACGTGTGTGGCTGCGGGCGGATCTGGAAGATGGCAGCGGGGGCTGGAGTCGACGGTGGCGAGGTGGCCGAGGCGGGGCTTTAGGTGGCTTTGGAGAGAGGACCGTGGCACTGGAGGATCGGTGGTAAGGCAGCAAATGCGGGCGGAGGAGCTGCTCACGCGCGGGAGGCGTGGATGTACGAAATCGCGGCAGAAGGCAGTGGCTCGCGGCGGGGGCTCCACGCGATCTGGAGGACGGTTGCTTGCAGGTGCTGGCGGCACCGCACCTGGGCGGCGATGGAGCGGAGGGACCTGCGGTCAGGGGATGACGATGGAGAAGGCTGGAGATGGGCGCGGGATGTCTCGCGCGGCTGTGCGCGGTCAGGAGGTCGACGCGGCGGTGGCCGCGCGAATGGTGGTGGAGAGCATTGGTGGCGGTGGGGGGGTGGCGACCCCACTGCCTGGAGATTTTTTTATTTTTTTATTTTAATTTTTTTCTGATGTAAACCGAAAATGAATAAAAAAAATTTTTTGCAAATCCAGAAGCAGAAATATAAAGGATAAAATTTTTTATTTTTATCTTTTTATAATTTTTTTAATCTTTTTAATGTTCTCTTGCAAAACAAATGTTAGATAAAGAAGAGATAACAATTTTTTATTTTTTTTATTAATGAATGTTAGAGAAAGAAAAATTTTATTTATCTACAAACTCGGAAAGTGAATGGGCATTCGGCGAAAGATGAGGATTCAAATCCGATCTCCGACCACCATACGTGGTCGGAGTTGAGAGATCGTAGGAGATAGAAATAAAAGGCGGAGAGATCACGATGATGAGGTGAAAAATCGAGTCGGAGCGGATAAGAATCGTGATGAAATTTTTTTTAGATATAGAGGAACAAAAATGACGATGAAAATAAAATGCGACAAAATAAAATGCGATTCAACCAAGATAAAAATGCGAAGAAAAATTTGGATCTCACCTTAGGAGCGGAAAATGGATCGTAATCGCCTCGACGAAGGCCGTCGCGCTGTCACCGGGCGGCTTGGAAGCTAGACACCATTTCTCGACGAAATTTCTCTCGGAGATCGGGCTCCTCTCTCTAAAGATTGATCAAGTTGGAATGAGGGAGAAGGAGCCATATAAATAGAAGAGAGATGAAATTTGAATTTTTGAATTTTTGAATTTTTAAATAAAGAGATAAGGGAGATGAAAATTAAAATGAATTTTTGATTTTTTTTGTGGAAGGGAGATGAAATTTGAAAATGAAAATAAAAGAGAGATAAAACTAATTAAAAAAATATCTCATTTTTTTGAATTTTCGTCACTTATTTAATTTGAATTAAAAAATGTTATTTTTTTTATTTTTTTATGAAGGTCAATTAAAAATAGCAACTATATACATATACTATATACATATGTGACACTATATACAAGGATAAATGACGAAATTAGCCCTTTTTTGTGTTTTAAGAATTTATTATTTTTTTATTTTAAAAAAAATCAATGGGATTAATTTACAATATATACAAATACAATATGCACAAAATACATGGGGAAATTGCATAAACCACCCCAGAAAACCGACTTTTCAACCGTAACTCCAAAAATTATGAAAATACAGCCATTTTAAAGATAATTTAATTTCGAGTTCAATGGAAGTGAGATTGATTTAATTTGAGCTCATATGGAGTCGGAATTGGTATTTCAATTAGTGCTTAGTGGTTTTTTCCAAGTGTGGCTACTTTTATTCTTTACATGATTTAATTGTGCAATCAATTTTAGTACTTAGAACACATTTTTATTTACAACTTTGGTTTTGAATGTTATTTGATTTGAGATCAATTAAGGTACAAATTAGTGTTAGTGATATACATATATACAAAATAAGGGAGAACGCACTTTTTTTTTGGATTTTCTAGTTGAGGACCCTATCTCCCACTACTTTATTCCTGGTCGATCAAGTCAAGTCTTGACCTTCTCTCGGGGTTCGGGTCAGCATGTATACAGTCTTCCTTTTTTTATTTTCTTTTCTTTATTTTTCCTTTCTTTCTTTATTTATTTATTTTAGGTTAAAATTAGTAAGAAATGTACAATACTTACACAGATGCAAGTTAGTAAGAATATGGAGTTAGCGTTATATGCAGGTGTTTTATAAGGGATTTTAAGCTAAAATAAATGAATAAAGATGACGAATCGCAGATTCATCAAGCATGTATACTGTCGGGAAAGTACCTTGTACTTCTTCCACCTCCTTTGTGACATGTCATCTGTGCACTTTGAGGTCCTTGATTAGACAACTACTATGCCAAATAAATAAAAAGAGGAAGCTAATAGGAGAAACTAATACTTCGCTCGCAAGCGAGGTACTCGGCTGCAAGACAATGAGACATACAACCCCATGAAGGCATGGTCTATGCTCAATACTTCAGACCAAGTAGGATACTGATGAATCTACGTTTCATCATCTTTATTCTATCATTTTGGCCTTAAAAATGCTAGTAAATGTGCGTAAATAGAGCTAATTCATGCATTTTAGCATTCATGCATATGTGTGTAAATATTGTATAAAATGCGGTTTTTAATGCCAAAATTATAGAGTAAAGAAAAGAAAAGAAAAAGAATAAAATATTGTAAATATTTTATGACCCGAAACCCCGAGACCTAGGCATCTCGATGGCTAGGTCGACAAGGAATAAAGTAGGGGGAGATAAGGGCCAAAAATACCAATAAAATCCCTTTTATTTTATTCATTCTTTATTCATTTTGGGACCTATTTTTGGTTCTACTTTTTACACCTCAAATAAAGAAACTTTGTACATGAAAGTTGTAGATAATTAAATAAAGAAATATACAAAATTGATTTCACTGAAAAATAATACACAGATAAAAAGTTATGGTCTGAATAAAATTCTAGAATCCCAACTTCCCAGACCCGTATCTCACAAATGAAAACTCCAAATGCATCAAACTCGCCTTTAATTGTATATAGAATAAAATAAGCTATTTAATGGCGGTGGTTTCGCATTTGGCAGAGCTACGGTTTGAAAGTTGAGTTTTGGAGCCTCATTGTATACTTGTACATAATAAAATATTCAATTTATTATTTATTTATTATTTTTATAATTTTATATTTTTATAATTTTGTAAATATTATTTATAATATATTTGTATATTGAAATCAGAATAAAAATGCAAAGAAAACTCAAAATAAAAATACTCATAAATACAATACATTGGTATACTTCCTATACTTATACCTATATAAACTATACTTATATTTTATTAAATACATAAAATACATCAGAAAAATAAAATAAAAAGATATTTAAATGTATAAAAGCATTTTATAATTTCATAAAATAATAAACATAATTAAATAAATTAAAATCACAAAATAAAAATAAAAGAATAAAATATATAGAAGAATATACCTATAAAGGGTATAATAGGCAACTTGTAAAAATATACCTCTAAAAATAAAGAAAAAATACCATAAAATAATTTATAAATATAGAAATATTTTTTATTTAATAACCTAAAATTAATAAAATAGTTTACTATTTTAAAATGATTTTTTAAATCTTTTTTTCAGGCTTTTTCCTAGTTGGTCCACGTGGACCAACCAGGGGGGCTGGAGAGTTGACCCGTGGTCAACTCTCTGACCCCAGCCTGTTCATTGTCAGAGTTGTTTTTTTTGGCATTTTCTCCTATTTTTGGAGATCACGTTTTTCACCGTTTGAGGTCAATGTCTTCACGAGAAATGTAGCCCTACTATTGATCTTACACGCCCTAGCTTTATCTCGGGCCGAGCATCATCACATCACCCGTGATTCCTCCTTGAACCTCGTGCCTCGGCCAAGTTTCAAAACCAACTCTTGCAAGTGTGCATTTTCTTTTCGCTTCTAGTAATTTTTGCATGCATCTATAAAAACTCAAAAAATCCCCAAAAATCAGTTTAGATCTCTGTTGCATAGTAGTTCATCATCATATTTTTATTTTTCGATTTACTTGCATTTTCATATTTATTAAAAATCGAAAACTTGCCATTTCAGCACTGTCTAGCTTAGAAAATACCAAAAAAATTGAAAGACCTCGAAAAATTCTAAAAAAAATTCCCTATTGTCTATTTTGACCTATTTTAGTGTCAGGCCAAAAACCACTAAAAATCTCAAAAGAAAAACCTTAAAAATTCAAAAAGACTCAAAAACTTCAAAAAATATATAAAATCAAAGAAAACTCCCAAAATTGTAAACTCAAGTCCTGTAGTCTCATGTTTTTATTATCTTTATTTGAAAAATAGTGTGGAAATATTTTGTGGCTGTTTGCTATTTTTAATTTCCATTTTACTCCCAGCCAGTAGCTTGTTCACTGTTTTGGTTTATTTCAGTGTTTAAAAATACCAAAAACACTTTGAAAAATACCCAAAAATCACAAAAACAGTAACAAATTATAAAAATACAAAAACATTTTATTTCTAAATTTTTGGTTACTTTTGCATATTTTTATTAATATTCTATCTGCCCTTTTATAACATAGTTCATATATTCCAATATTGGAAAAGAAATAAAATATAAAATATAAAAAGAAAATATAAAATTAGAAAATTAAAAATCAGAATACAAAAAAATATAAAATCAAAAATTAAGTAAAAAAATATAAAAATTAAAACCCACAAAAAAAATATCATTAATAGACACTTGAACACATTCACACACTTTGAGCAATTTTGTCCCGATCTACCTGTCTGCTCCCTGTGTTCGACCTCTACACATACTTGCACTATACACATCTTGTTGTAGAGTTATAATAAATTTTAACTCCGCACATTTACTTTCATTGCTTGATTTAATTGTTGTGGGTTAATTGTTGTTCGAAGTTCGGATTTTTGAGCGGTCACCGCATCGACTGTTGATCCGCCATGTGGATCAGTACGACCGCTCGAATTTCTCGCTTCAACAGATACTCCACACAAGGCGAGAACACCATCATCTACAAGGCCCTATTTGCCCACATACGATAGAGGTGCTAATACTTTGCTAACCCAGGTGATAATCAAGGTTGCCACAGATCAGGTTTTTGGCTCTAATCCTTAGGGGGTCGTACCTCACTTGGTTGGAATGTACCTAAAAGTAAGGAGGGCTTTATGAACCCAAAACAAGGATGTCCATTACATCTTTCATTAAGGTCAAAGTTTTATTAGTAGTTCCCTTTTCTTCATTTTTGAATTTTCACTTTTTTGAATATTTTTCAAAGAAAATTGTCTAACGATTTTTTTGTATTTTCTTTTGAGTCCTAAATGTGATTTAAAATAGAGGGAGAAGGCAGAAAAGCAATGCAAGTGGACATTAGAGTGAAAATCTCACTCTCATGTCAAATGATGCTTGCAAAGTAAGAAGGCTCACAGCTTCCCGACGCTCTCCATGTAGGATACAAAACGGAATATATAAACCTATACTTCATAAACGATATGCAAAGCGATAAAGCGTCCTAAACAAGAATTGCGATTATCGGGAATAACCAAATGCAAATTACTCAAAAATGGATTCAAGTGTCCGGTCTTGGAGACTCCTCGATGCCCGCCACAACGGGTCCTGCGAGCGTTCTATGGACTCTCTCACGGCTCGTGGTTCCAATTCCAAGTACGTTACAATTATTTATTTAACTAAGTCCAAGCGAAAGAGACTATAGGTGCATGCTTCTATTAGGGCTTTGGACCTATCTTATCGAGTTAACCAATCCTAAATCTAGGCGATCAATCACATAAAACAAATGAAAAGAGAGCCAGAAAGCTCAAAACACGAGAAATAAAATAAAAGAAAGTGATGAAAACATGAAAAAACTGTGACGAGACCCCATGTGAACAAACACCCAGCCAGTGGAACTCGTGAAGTGTAGTAGTGTCCAAGTCCAAACTTATCACAAATAATATTATAAAAATAAAATAGATTTCATTCCTCACAACATAAAACAAAAAATATAGAAGAGTGGTCTTCTCTTCTCCTCCTTTCTCTACCTCTCTCCTGCTCTCTCCTGGTTGATTCACAAGAAAAAGAGCCAACCTCCTCGTGAATTGGGTGCTTCCACCTCTTAGGAAAAGACCGTCACCATGTGGTCCCTCACAAGAAAGTCAAACAGAGAAGAGTGGGTCAGAACAGATAAACAATTATAAAATTTATTGAGCAAGAATAAAAGAGAAATAATGTACACAATAATATACACAATGCTACGCTATGAGTTGCTCCCCAGCAACGACGCCGTTTGTTGAATCACGGATCAGAGCAGAGGATCATACGATCCTTACAAGGCAGGACTGTAGTCACCGAAGTGACCTGTCACAAAGATCTCAAATTCAAACAACAATCAACCAACACAATAATGTAAATCAATCAAAAGAATCAAAATTTATTATAACCCTACAATGAACGTGTATAGTGGATAAGCAGGTAGGGTGTCGAACACATGGAAAGAGGGATTTAGCAGGAATTGTTTACAAATAAATAATGCAAATGTGTATAGGTATGTACCCACAAAAGCAATCAATGTCTTTGCAGGTTTTTAACTAAACAAAATAATTAATAAATATTTTTTAAAATAATAAATATTTTTTAATTTTCTGAATTTTTATTTCTTTTAAATTTAATAATATATAATATATATATAAGAGTATATAAAGGTATATAAGGTAATATAAATAATATAATAATTATATAGAAGATATATATAATAATTTTAAAAAATCAGAAAATATCCAAAAGAATGATCTTTTTTAATTTTTAAAAGGCTTTAAAAATATAATTATAGTATTTTAGTAACTAATAATAATATAATATGTAATAATATATGTATATATAAGCTATATAGGGTATACTATTTATAAATATAGATTAAGATAGTAAAAAAGATCCAAATAAAATCTTTTTATATATTTCAAATATTTTTCTATTTTTATGAATTTTTGGGGAATTTTTACATTTTTTTGTAAAGTGAAACATGATCTTTTTAAATAGGATGAATTGATTGGAGATTTTAAAAATAGCAGAAGGGTCAAAATTTCTCAAAATCAATTTTGATACAAAAAAATAAGTATACATAAAATTATGGAACAAAAAATAATATTTTTAGGATTTTTAATAATATTTTATATTTTTTAGCGTTAGCAAGGATTTGCTAATTTTAAGAGTTTATTTTGAGATTTTTTGTGATTTTTGTTCTGAAGTTATAAAATAAGCTAATAAATATTAGGTATTTTTTTGGAATTTTTAGAAAAGGTTTTATATTTTATATTTTTTAAGTCAAGCAGGTAATAAAAGAGCTCTATTTGAATATTAATAATTAGTAAATGCAAGAAAATGGAAAATAAAATATTTAGCATGAACAAGCTGCCAATCATGCACATGCATCTATTTTTTGCACAAATTTTAGAGACACAGGAGATGTTTTTAATAAATAGATCATAAATAAATATAAATTAAGCTAGCAGGGGTATATTTGCAAATAAAATATATTCCAAGGGCTAGCATTCAAAATAACCCAAAGTTTGAATTACAACTTGATTTATATAGACTAAATAATAAATACATAACTTGTAGGGGTGATGCGAGCCGAATGACCGAATGGACTAAGGTGAATAAAATATAACTAGGGTCGTTGCGACCTCAGTCGCTCGAGAAATCAGGCTCGATCAAGAAAAAGCGAAGCAGACCACCAATCAAGAAGATAAAATAATAAAAACTAAAATAGTGGCCCTGGCTATGAGATTAGCCTGGTGTAGCACCTAGGGTCGGACTCAGGGAGCACGAGTTGGCCTTGCGGCCTACGAAGTAGTCAAGAAATAAAACAAAGCAAAAACAACTATTTTTGGTGGTTTTTAAATATTTTTATATTTTTTTAGATTTTTAATAATGAAGGAAAATGAGAAAAAGGTAAATACAAGCACAATCAACAAATTATATAATCACTCAAAATCACTCCAAAAATTCAAACAAAAATATTTTTATGTTTTTTAAGTTCTTTACTGTTTTTGATGAATTTATGAGATTTTTATAATTTTTATAGAATTTTGTAAAAATAAAAGAAGGCAAAAACAGTGGGCTACTGTCCAGCCAGGCTTCAAAGGGCCATGAAAAATATCAAATGGTCCTATAACAGCTTGGAGGTAATTTTTATGAAAAATACAAATAAAAAGGAAAATTCAGAAAAAGAATTTATTAGTTTTTGAGTTTTCTACATTTTTTTATAATTTTTATAAGTTTTTGAGTGTTTTTTATTTTTAATATTTCTATATATCCAAAAATAACCAAACTTGCACAGAAATCAAACACACAAAAACAAACAAAACTTAATTTTTTAGAATTTTTAAAAGAGTTTTTATATTTTTTTATGATTTTCTAATCTGGACAGACACAAAAACAACGCTTTTTAAATTTTTAAAAATACCAAAACACCTCAAAATGTACCAAATTTTGGGTAAAAATTTTACACAGTGGCATGAGCCACATGTTCACACGATTCGGACTTAATTTGATATTTTATTTAATTAGCACAAGGTCTCACAATGCACAGGGACCTATATGTAATAAAAAGTATTTGCATGGGGCTTAAAAGTAATAAAACCAGAAAGTATGGGGTCCCTCGTGCAAAAACACCAAGAACGCACGCGCGCTGCACCTGTACTGGGCACGGAGGGACCTAGATGTAAGAAAACTTAATTTCAAGGGCTTATTAGCAACACGTGCTAAAAGCCCAGGGAATAAGTTGCAAAATACCCAACTAATTCAGCACATGTTGAATAAAATCATTCACAGGGGTATGGATGCAAATATCATAAAATAAATTTCATTCCATAACACACAGAAACTACAAGCCCATATAATGTAATTTGTCCAAAAAGCACGTGACGAAGCACGTATATCACACAGGCAGGGACGAAAATGCAAATACAAGAAAGGTTAAGGTCCTACGTGCAATATTTCCAACATGACTATATTGTAAAAACAAAATGAGAAGGGGCCTAATAGAAATTTACCCCTTAATTATTGGATGGCTGAGGGCATGCCACGTGGCTGATCGGAAGGCTGAGATGCATGGCTAACCCTTCTCTGGATCGAACGGTCCTGATCAACCCTCGGCTGGATCTGACGGTGGGTGACTGCTCCTCAAATAAATGGTCTAGATCACACCTGGAGCTCCGAGGATGAACGGACGGTGGAGGAGGGTCCTGAAAAAACACTTCACCGGCAAGCTTCGCCGGCTCCGTGCGTGCGATAAAGGCCTCCTCTCCGGCTGCTAAGATATGGAAAAGCTCCGCCGTGATGCTCCGCAGCGACTGGGATCCTCCGATGAGACCGGAGACCACCGGAGTGGTCTGGCGACGTCGGAAGCTCGAAGCTCCTGGGCTCGAATGAGACGACCATCAGATGGGTCGCATTGACCTGCAAAACAGATTAGGGAGCTTCCTGGGTCGAGGGCAAACTGCCTCGACCCGGTTAGAGGTGGAATGGGTGGTTGGTGCGTCGAGATGGGCGACCTCCGGTGAGGCGACGTCGGTAGAGGTCGAACCTCGATTCCGGAGCGAACCGAGGTGGGTGAGTGGATGAAGAATATGAGGAGAGGTCTCGTGGTCGTGATGGTCGGGTCAGATGAGTGGAACGATGATCAGAGTGAATGGAATCGGTCAGAGACGACGATGGGTCGATTTGGGGGTAATCGAAAATTAAAGAAAAATAGGAAGAATCAGGTCTACCCGATGACGGGAGCTGACTGGGAATGAGCTCAGAAAGCTCTGGGTCATCGCCTCGAAGGGTCGTCGGAACCCGAGGCTCGGGCACAGCTCGCGGCGGCGCACGGCGGAAGACGTCGGCGGATCAATGGCGGCAGGGCTTCCTCTCCTCTCTTCGACACGCCAATCGATAGTTGTCACTCTAAGGATTAGGGTGGAGGTCCTAGGACGAAGGAGCAGCGCCAAAGATGGAGTGAATTGGCGGCCGGAGCTGGAGCTATATAGTGGTGCAGGTCTGGCTAAATGAAGTCGGGCATGGATGCATGGAGCACGGACCCCTAGAATCCACCCCGAGCGAGGGTCTTGGATAAGCAAGGATCAAATGGAGCCCGGGGTTTAAGGATTTGGCGATCGGATCAAGTGGGGAAAAGTAGGAGAAATCGGGTCGGGGCAACAAGATCCGAGTCTGGTGGTCCTGGGGGGAGAGTTGACCAGGGGTCAACATCCCCCGTGGACCAATCAGAGCTCGCCAATTATTAAACATTTAAAAATTCAATAAAAAATAGTAAATGCAATTATTTCGAGAAACTTTAAACATGAAAAATATTTATTTATTTTTAAATTATTTTTTAGTGTTTTTTATTTATTATTTTGAAATATAAATTAGGTATTTACAAAATATTATTATTATATATAGGTATATACATATGAATTTTTGACTTTTGATTTTTATTTATTTATTTTTATACAATTTATTCCAATTTTATATTTTATTTTTTTATAGATGAAAATTTGGAATAAAGGGGAATTTTTATTTTATTTTTATTAATTATTTACATAGGTGAAATAAATTGGTATATTTACATGCATACATGGTATATATACAAGGTGGGTTTGGGTTTTTATTTTATTTCTTTTTATTTTATTTTCATTTTTCTAATTTTTATTTTATTTATTTACATCATGAAATGTGGAATTTGAAAATATTTTTGTTAAATTTTTATTATTTATTTATAAGGAGAAATAAATAGATAAGTTATTTTTATACACATGGTCTATGTACAATGATGAAGGAATTTTATTTCTTTTTATTTCTTTTTATTTTTCCTATTTTTATTTTTATTTTATATTTACAAATATGTACAAATAAATAAATACCAATTTTTATTTTTATTAAGAGGAAAATAATTTTATCTATTTACAGGTATATGTACACATAATTTAGTTTCCCTATCTCTCTCTACTTGGAATCTTTTGCGGTTAGGCCCATGCTGAGCCCTCCCTTGGAATTAGGTCGCTCAATATTTATTCTAAATATTTCCCTCTTTTTCTTTTATTTCTGTATTCTTTTATTTATGCACAAAAACATGCTAAATATGTATATTTACACAATGCATGCAATATGATATTTTATTCTATTTACACCTATCTACATGTGTTTTACATAGGTATTGTAGCTAAAATAAAAGAATAAAGAGTGATGAATGGGTATTCATCAAGGGGTACGCATGCAAAATGTCCCCTCACGTGGATGTCCATGTGAGGTGATCTGGCACTAGACTGGAATGTAATATCAAAGAGTACCAAGGGCATATATAGAAAATATCTATAAAATTTTGTATTTAATTAAATAGTTACAAGTCTTTTTACTAATAAAAAAGACAAAGGTGGTACATGTAAAATATCCTATTTAAGTCTCTTTAATTTGCCCGTTCTCCGCACGCCATATGGGCGATCCAACACTCCTAAATGAGTACCCCCCTTTGAATAAAATGGACGGTCCAGATTAGATCCGGGTTGTGTTATTGATCGAACGGACTAGAAGGGGTCATGAGGAACTCCTAAAGAACACAAGTTTGACGAACTTTGAGCGGCCCTTTCTCCTTGCTCCAACGACTGATCTTGTCCCCAACATGTGGCACAGTTTCCTGGTGCTCCTACACGTGCAATGGTCCACTCAGGTAAGCTTCATATGGCTCGAGGACTAATCCGGATGGTCTTCTTACTCCGATTGACCTGGAAGTGTTCTAGGTCTGATTCATGCTTCCAGAAGAGCCCTTATGTTGATGGGGACCTACACCAAAAACCATAATTGGCTTGAGACGAGCCATCTTAGCACAAAATAAGGATCACGAACTTGGTAGAATGGAGAGGCGAGTGAGCTCCGACAAGGCAGAGGATCTGGAACTCGTCAGACCTCGATTCTTGTAGATCCAAGGGTGGATTGTTAGGCGAAATGGAGAATTAGCATCAAAGAATGAGGTGACTTGGTCGAATGAGTTAGAAACATGCGAGGGCATGATGAATCAGACATGGAGCTTGAGTTCTAGGTCAACGCATTTTTTGGATTTTATGATATTCTAATGCTAAATGCTGAAATTAAAAAGTGAAAAGGAAACTAGGGGTTAAAGGTTACCTAAGAGGCTGGGAGAAAAGGCCTCAACCTGGCCAGAGACCTGGGAAGCATAACTGCGGCAACGACCGCCAACAATGAATTTGGAATTGCTTCTCCACCGCTCCTCCTCGCTGTAGAGCCCGGCCTCCGCTTGCTGTCACCAGCCTAGGAATGAACTTGCCCTTGCGCCTGGAATTTCTTTACTATCATATTTAAAGTTATGAAATTAGTTATTTATTATTTTTATTTCATATAGATATCGGTTATACCAATTTTAAAATATTAAATGAATATGAATACATACACACATGATCCATGATTATGCACATTATATATTTACATGCATGCATGCATACATACATACATAAATACATACATGCACGAATGCATGCATGCATATATAGGAGAAATTTCATAAGACAGGGTCTCCTCTAAGTTAAGAGAAATCAATATCTATCAACTTACGTAATTTTCCATATATTCTACATTTGGTCATGCTATATAGATTTAGTAATAAATTAACACCACATGTGCATCAAGATGGAACTACATAAACATTATAATATTAAATGAAAACGTTAGTGTAACGGCTGGATTTTTTTTTTGGAAAAATCCCAATAACCTTTCCATCACACCATTATTGTCATCTTATTACAAAATTGATTGAGATTTAATGTCCAATCAATTCTCCCATTTATGTCTATAAAAATCCCAATGCCCCATCTTCTCCAACGTTGCCTTTGCAATTTGAGAAAGAGGTGAGGAGGGAGAGAGAGAGAGTTAGAGGAAGAGAAGGGAGATCTTATCGAGCGTCCTTCTTCGTCGTAGGAGAAGGCGACATCAAATCGGAGGAAGAAGAGAATGTGGATATGTGACCGGAAGGAGGCATGACTACCATGACAGAGGAAGTTACGCATTGGATCTAAGGTATGTATCGGACTAGGTTCCGTATAAATATTGGTCACATTGAATTAAATACATTGTACGCGTCGGTCCTAGATTATTACATATTTACAACGAGTCGATTTTTGAATTGACCTTGGAAGGTATGTATCGTCTTAGGATTACTATATAAATGTGAGTTTGGTTCCTAGGTTAATACATGTACGCAATGATTTGATTTCAAAAAAGACGTATGAATGTATGTGTCGGTTCATAGGAAAATGCATACATGTAACGTCTTAGATATGAGACAATATATATGACTATATGTGTCGAACCCTTGGGATTCACACCAAACATCAAGACATTTCTTAAAATTTCATGCTTACGGTGCCAACGAATCCAGTACATTATTAAAACTCGAGTCGAATTAATAGTTGCTTTTATTGGTCGAAATATAGAATGTTTCCTTCATTCTTGGTTAAATTAAATATAGAATCACATACATTCCACAAGTCGTATGTCCTTTCAGACATGTACTACTCATGAACTAGATGATTTAAATCCATTAAGTATATTATTATTCTCTATGGTTTCAAGTAAAGACAAATACATTAGAAAACAACAAATTACCCCCAATTCTTTAGTATCTTTAGTTTTAGATTCACGTAATATTAGTGGCAAGATCGTATTTGGTACTCATATAGTATCAAAATTTTCGAATATCCATTGACACCTAATGCATGCAACGTTAATTGTAAAGATACTAGTTATGGTAACAGAAATCAAGTAACGGTCTAAAACATTCTGTTTTAAGGTTATGATAAGCAAAACCATGCCATTACTTGCTCTACATGGCATCTTATATCCTCAGGATATTATTAAAAGTTTAGTTTCTTTATAAAAGGTATTCACGAGTAACTCCATCACTTGTATAATCAATATTGTTTTTTTAATTATAAAAAGAGTTTGTACAGATGAAGTTTTTATAATATTATATTCCTAGATTCCTGCATTGTCCTTAATTAAACTATGTAAATATTGCATTTCAACGTGAAATCACAATGCCTCACGTATATAACATTTTACTCATATATGAATTTTCAATGACTACGTGTAATATACAGATGAGCGCATATAAATACGTATAGCATCTGATATTGAACACCGATGTGTATAAGTCATCAAAAATAACTATAACATTTTGGCACCAACGGGATTAAGGTAATTATTCTCACCATTATGAAAAAGATGGCGGGTGGAAATGAAATAATATGTATATGTGCATATGACTATTGTATGGAAAAGAAATGCTATTAAAAGAATTTAAAATTCCTTAAGATAAATAATGGTATGATGACGATAAGCGGAGCTAAGTGCTACACCTAATGGTGGGAGCCACCCCTAGAGTCCAATTGTCGTAGGCCCCAGGGGCAACGTCGCAAGGGACGTATGGCTGCAAGGAACCACGGAGGAAAAAGCTAAGTCCTCTACGGTTGTACGTACACTGTCATGTTATCGCCGCAAGGGGCAACGTCGTAAGGGACGTATGGTTGCAAGGAACCATAGAGGCAAAAGCTAAGTCCTCTACAGTTGTAGCTACACTGTCATGTCATGGACCACTAGTGCCAGCGGCAAAACCATCAAAGCCATCAAAGCCGCCTAAGAATCTAACAATCAAGACAACTTTAAACACTGAAATGTTATGGGCATATGTGAAATTAAGTTGATGTCATGGGCATATGTGCAATTACATTAATGTCATGGGTATATGTATAGTTATGTTAATGTTAAATCATATGTACGCATGCACTGAAATGTCATGCAAGAAAATGGTTTAAAGAAAGAATAAACCATTACATGTTATGAAAGAAATGGTTTATAAAGATGAACCATTGCATGCTATGAAAGAAATGGTTTAGAAAAATAAGGCATTACATGTTATGTAAGGAAATGATTTAATCAAAGATAAATTATTATATGTTATGAGAGGAATGGTTTAAGAATACTAAACCGTCGCAAGTCATGCAAATGCTATTTAAGGGGATAATCCAAATATATGATCTAAATGATAAAGGATACACATACATATTATGAATTTCATGAAACATACCCCTTATGATGAAAAATGATATCTTATATATTTTTATGTATATTGCGCATGCATATTCATGAAAGAACCTACATTGCCTATATTAGGGAACGAACTAGACATGCATGGGAACAATAAGGCACGAAATGATGTTTTTCCATGGAAACTCTAGAGCATGAAATATAAGGTGTTAAACGACCGTTAGAATTCCCATGCATGGACCCCGATACATACTGGACATTAGGCTCATGCAAAATTATTTTTTATTTATTTCAGGTGAAGAATAAGTTTGACCAAGCACTCAACTTCGTGTGGCAGACTCAATGAGACATTCAGCGTGGTAAGGTTAATTACATGATTTATGATGGATATCTCTATACCCACTCGAACAGAGAGTTACATTGTGAATTATTCAGTTTTTCTTTTGCAAGTATACCCTAGGTGATGTTGTAATAATGGAACTCCCGATTGAGTTGGATTTTTTGGTTCTTTTCTATAATGATTTTTGTTGCTTATTGATCAGCATGCATGAGTCGGTGACAGTTCAGATCCACAACTTAATGTTGCATGCTTCTGCACTGCGCGGCCCGTTCCGTTACAGTTAGTTACACACATATATATGCTTTTTTTTACAAAACATTTCTTGCCATCATTTTTGTATGATGTACAGTTTATACTTTAGAAAATTGTTAAAACTTTTTAATAAATTAAAGGTGACTTTTAAAAGCTTGGAAAAAGACTCCACCTAATTTGAAGTCCCCCTTCTCCATGCACACACACATGCGAGCACACACATATACATATTCAAACACACATATTTTGCAAATAGTTCTGCTCCCATTACAGTATTTTGGGCACCTATTATAGTCCATTATATCAAGATTTGATGTCCATGATTTATCTTATACTTTTTATATTTTAAGACATTTCCCTTTTATCTATTAATGTACTTCCTAATTATATCTTTAAATACTGTCTACTTTTGTTTTGATATTTTGTTTCCAAATGAGCAATGAACATTTGCCATCTTCTACAAACCAATGAGGACTATCGTAGCTCGTCATCATTGCTTGTATTTCAGAAATTCTTGATAGTTTCTTTTGTTTTCGATATGATCTATGTTATTTGTAAAATTTCCTTTAATTTATTTGCTCTTGTTACAAGTGTAATAATTTTCCACATCAATACGATATACATGCTCATTTATTTAGCATAATTCAACTCAAGTGATCATACGCTCTTCTTATTGATTAAATTATTATATAAAAGATTATTATATAAAAGATTATTATTGTTATCTCCATTAGTTTTAATCATCATCTTTTTAAACTTCCTCACTAATGTCCTTTTCCCTACAACACACTACTCCAATCCACTTATTCTTTTTCCCCCAAAACTTCAAAGCAATTACTAACCATTTGTTGAATATTATAGTTCCTATGTCTATACTCACTAACACATCCTCGAACCTTACAACTTATTATGTATAACGTTTACTCTTCTTACCAGTTTTCTGTGCAATACAACATGTCATTAATAAACAATTAAAATATGCTTCAAATTGCCTATTTTTAATACCACTTAAAGAGACATTACTATCTTGTTGTGCACTCTTTCTAATATTTCGCACAAACTTACTATTCATATTTTTTAAATTTTATATTTTCTTGCTTACTCCTTATTAAAACCTTTACTTTCGTGTCTTATCCATATCCCATGCTTCATTCGCCTCTCTTATGCTTTCAAAGGTTACTACCCTATTGATGAATCCGTGTTTAATCCGTTTAAGAATAAAAAATCGAGCAAAATGACTTAACAAACACACTTATGCATGCGTTAATATTGCCTTAATATAATTTCATTTCCTTAAGTAAAAGGAAAAAATTAGCCTTCAGAAACACCTAAATAAATGCAAACCAAATTCATAAATAAATAATAAAAGTCAGGATGCATGAACGCATGTGAATGCATACTATCTTGAAAATCATAGTAAATTAGTTCAAGGACTTATATGAGAACTTGTCTATGACCCATAGAGAGTAGGAAAAATAAGGAAATAGGGAACAAATAATGTTTTGTACATAAAATAGTAAGAGCAAATATACATATACATGTACACAAACTTCAAACTTTTAAATCTTTTTTTGCATAATTTAGAATGACTTGATTTCTTCTGTATGAAACAAATAAAATGTATAGAAAATTGTAAAAATATATCAAAAAATACCATTTAAAAGAGATTGCAAATTAAACCAATTCATTTTTTCCAACATGTATGGATTCTATGATTTATCTGGAGCATATGAACTCCAATCCACCCGAATCACTTTTAAAATTATTTTTTTAAACCATAACAATACTTTGAAATTAAGAAGGATTGATTTGGAAAAAGTCATTTCTAAAACCAATTGTACAACTATATTTGATTTTTATATATTTTGTACATAATGTATATTAACTATTTTCTCTTGATTTTAATTTTATTTTTTCATTTTGCATATTCTATTTATATCCTTTATATGTTCCATTTCTCCTTAATAATAAAATAATCATATAAAGATTACAAAAGAAAAAAAATAGGTTCTCCAGGTGCAGATCTATTTAACATGTATTCTATCTTTCCCTTTCTAATATATTTTATTTTAAATAATTAAAGTAAAAAAACATACTTTGAAGCTTATAATATCTACCATAATAAATTTTAATATGGTATAGTTATTAAGTATGAAAACCAAAGAAACAACATAAAAGATCAAAACATATATTTACATACCTACAACACATATTTTATTTCATAATATTAAAAATAAAAAAATATTTTGAAGATTATAATATCTATTGTAATGAATTATAATGTTGATTATTAATAGGGAAATAATAGAAAAAACACAAAATATCAAAACATATATTTATATACATACAAACATAGATTTTTATTGTGCATCTTCCATTCTAAGTATTTTTGGTAAAAAGTTTTGTCTTAAAAATCTAGATCTTAATTTTGTTGAGAAACTTTCATTATTTGAGTTTTTTTTATTTTGAAACTATTTCATATTTTTTGTAATTGTTTCATTTTCCTATTTTCTAATTGGTCTATGTGGATAGTTGGTCATTCCCTTGGTCCCCATCACCCTCCCATCCAGCTCAAAAGACGGATTGGATCATCTACGGTAACATGAGTTACAACTGAATCTGTTTCCAAAATTTCAACCTTATAGATTTAATCTTCGATTAATGATCTACATGACTCCAAATTTTGGTCAAATCCGATGTAATTTGCTATTTTATCTTAATGGTCAAAGGTTAGGTTCTTCTTTTTTTAATGGGATTTAAGTTGCTTAAATATTGATCGAACCTTTGACCAATAAGATAAAATAACAAATGGCATCAAATTTGATCGAAATTTAGAGGACATGTAGAACATTAATCGAATATTCAATCTATAAGGTTGGATATTTGGAATCGAATTCACAAAAAATAAAACGATTACAACATCTCTAAAGCAACTCATGTTACAATAGAAGAACTAGTCCGAGTCAAAGAACCCCAACCCTCATCTCCCATTAGTTGATTGTACTCTTGGGGGTCCCTCTCCTTCCTTTTCTTTATTCTTCTGCGACTGATCTCATTTCCTCAATCTCAGCACATGCCTTTTCTTGCAAAAACATCACCATTCACCCTCGAGCACCATATTTCGGTCTTTGTAGACACCTCCAACCATCTCATACTTCATTGCCATGCCAAGAACCCCACCAGGCCTCAATATCCTTCCTCCATACTAAATGCTCTGGAGCCTCTTAATTCAAACCATCCATGACACTACACCCAACTCATCTAGCTCCCAAGGCAATGACATCTTTAAGTAAAGCCATGATGAGGAAGACAAGGAACTTTGAGGCAGTTGGACACATCGTTGCTATTGTACACATCATACTACTGCTTAGCTCCTCTTTTTCTCCATCGACGAAGAAAAGCCACAACTGAAACATTGAAGCTCCTTCCTAGGTTCCATCACATCATTTGTTTCGTGTAAACATTCATCTTCCTAAAGCACTCCAGGTGATCCCCATGTCTCTCTTCTCCATCTTAAAGTTCTTCTATCGAGATCTATCATGTTTTCCTCTCTTCAAACCCTTGTTGTGCCTATTGTGAGGCTCTAACCACTTTGTCTCACTTTAATGATCACCCAATCATCCTCCTCCCCTCTTATTTATCGCTTTCCATCTCTCTTCTAATTGATAACGGTCACCAGAGTCAATTTTCCCTTCTCCTTTGTATATCGTACTAAGTTGATCACATCGACACCAACTTCGCCACTCCCTCTCCCCACCTCTAACTCTAGCCACAAATATGGTCAAAGGCGTTCCTTCAACTCTCGCCAATACAAGGAGCTATGTCCACCTCTCTTTTAACCTAAATTTTAAGGCAGCCATCTGATTAAACCATTTAATGTTGAGTCTTATAATCCCAATGTAGGTCCTCAGCCTGAGTGCATCAAGCCACCGTCGTTCCTTCACCGAAGAATACTCCGGCTTTTGAATTCGTTGAGGCCCATCAAAGGAGCTTTGTTGCAGCATGAAGCATATGTTGTTTTCCCTTTCTTATGCACCTGCCAGAGACATATAGAAGAATAAGGAGAGAAGGTTACAGCCTCGAGCAATTGTCGATCTTTCTTCCCTCCTTTGATCATGGTCATTGAAGTCATGAAGGAGTTATAACCATATGATCATAAAGACTCATCCACCATTAAAAGCAATCTCGCTCATTATCATCTAATCATCTTCGGTTATGCCTTAATATGAGCCATGTGGGGGGTGCCGAGCTACGAGATCAAGAAAGTGCGGATGCCATCCCTATTGTCCATCACATTGATTGAGTCGCGTCTATCACATGTGTAACTTAAAATAACATCAAAATATTAAAGAAACTTAAATCTTATTAAAGAAGAACTTGAGCTTTGATCATTAAGATAAGATAACAAGTGATATCGGATTTGAGCGAAATTTGGAGGACATATAGAAAATTAATCGAATATTCAATCTATAAGGTTGGATTTTTTAAATCAGATTCACAAAAAATATAACGATCACAACACCTCTAGTGTAATTATTACAGTAGAGGATTCAATCTGAGTCAAAGAAGCCCAATCCCTCATCTCCCATTAGTTGATTGTATTATCTTAGGGTTGACCTTAGGTCAACTCCCTCCCCTTTCTTTTCTTTATTCTTCTACAACTCATCTTTATTCTTCAATCTCAACCCATGCCTCCTCTAGAAAAAAACCTCAGCAATCACCCTTGAGCACCATATCTGAATCCTTGTTAACACCTCCAACCATCTCATTCTTCATTTCCATAACCAGAACCCCATCGAGCCTCGATATCCTTCCTCCGTACTAAACCCCATGGAGCCCCTTAATTAAAACCATCCATGCTACTACACCCAACTCATCCAGCTCCTTAACTGAAGGTGACTCCAGCTTCTGAAGTCGATGAGGCCCATCAAAGGAGCTTTATTTTAGCATGGAGCATCTATTGTTTTCCCTTTCTTTCCCACCTACAAGAGTCATATAGAAGATGAAGGAGAAGAGGTTACAATCTCAAGCAATTATTGATCTTTCTTCCCTCCTTCGATCATAGTTGTTGAAATCATGATGGATTTCTAACCATCTGATCGTGAAGACTCATCCACCATTAAAAGAAACCTCACTCATTATCGTTAATCATGTTTCTAAGTGTCTTAAGATGAGCCATGTGGGGGATGTTGAGCTACGAGATTGAGGAAGAGTGGATGCCATCCTTGTTGTTCATCACATTGATTGAGTCACGTCTATCGCACACTTATGTGACCTAGTGTATGTGCAGCGTGTCTCCGTTTCATTTCTGACAATCCTAAGAGCATTCCGACAGTTGGAGATCATGTGAGACGCATGCCCCACAGGGGTGTATTGCAGTAATACTCTCGCGGTTCAGTTCAATTCTAGAGAAGCACTTTATAGTGGAATATAAAACTTTATCCATTTCAAGACTTCACGGAAACATGCTTATGTTCAAGCTTGAATATCTTGCTCTATGTTGCTTTAATTTCGTATGATTCAAATTTTGTGGTGTCTTTGAAATGATACTCTTTTTATTTAAGACTTATTTCATATAGTGATGAATACTCACTCATCACTCTTTATTCTTTTATTTTAGCTAATTATCTTAGCAAAATACCATGTAGATAGCTGTAAATACAATAAGTTACCATTAAGCATGCCTTTTGTAAATATTAATAATTAGCATGTATTTGTGCAAAAATAAAAGAATAAATAATAAAAGAAAAAGAAGGAGATATTTAGAATAAATATCGAGTGACCCAAACCCAAGGGAGGGCCAAGCATTGGCCCAACCGCCAAATAAAATAAGTAGAGAGAGATAGGGCCATTCCACCTTGTATATAATCCTTCTTATATGTACATATTTTATTTTCACAAAAATAAAATAAAAATGTGTTTCTACTACCTTGTATATATTTCTAAAAATAAAACAAAAATTAGAAATATAAATTAAAAATAAAAACAAAATAATTTCTCTCTCACCCGTGTATATAATACATGTATATGTGAATAATATATCTATTTATTTCACTCTTATAAATAAACAATAAAATAAAATAAAAATCATTTTATACTCTAAATTTTATGTTGTAAATAAATAAAATATAAAATTGGGGTATTTGTGCAAAAATAAGAAAATAAAAATAATAACATAAAATACATAGGTATTTTATACATGTATATAATATAATATAATATAATATAATATAATGTATATAGCATAATTTATTCTTCATAAAAATAAATAAAAATCACTAAAAATAGTTTGAAATAAATAAACATTTTCATTTTGTAAATATTTTAAAATAAAATCGTTCGCTATATTTTATTTAATTTACAAATCTTTTTTTATTTCCTATTTTTTGATTGGTCTGGGAGGGTTGTTGACCCCGGTGAACTGCCCCCTTGGACCAGTTTGCGCCCGAATCTAATTGTCGCCCGTTCTTCTCCTAATTTTCCTAGATCGATCCGCCCACCGTTTGCATCACTCCGAAGCTCCGAATACCGAGGACCGATCCGTGATACACGCCCGATGTCATCTTTAGGGATCCGCTCCTCGGATTGCTCACCCGAGCTCCCATCTTCTCTGACCTCGTTGAGTATTTAGCTTCAATGAGCCGCGACTTTTTCACGATCTTTGGCCATGGCCCTCGTCCCCAGTGAGCTCCTTCTCCTTCCTTAAGTGACAGCGAGTGCGGGAGAGCGTTGCCGTGAGGAGGTGAGTTGTCTAGCTCTAGGTCCGGCACATTTCTCACCGTGCTTCATCGCAAGGCGAGCCCGAGCGTCTGGAGATGTCGATCCATCGAGGCGAAGACCCCCAGAGGTCCCCGACCTCCAACACAGACGGAATCATTCATCAGGTAGCTTAGTTTCCTTTCTTTTTGCTTTAGATTCGAGTTTTTCGCATTTGGTCAACTTTGGTAGTTTAGCCTTGTTCGTCGTGGTCGGACATTCCTAGCATCATTCCGACGACACCATCATCTCCATCAGTCCTCTATCCACCTTCTACGCCCCTCCATTCACCCTGATTCGCCCAGGAACAGGACTTCAGCCCTCCTCCGCCGCCGCCTCGCCGAAGGGCTATGCCCCACCTCATCCTCCACTCCATTTCACGCATTAACGGGTCGAGGCACTTTGCCCTCGACCTAGCAGTCTTTTTATGCATGTTTGGATGGCAGAGGACCTCATTTGGAGGTTCGGATTTCAGAGCACAGAAGCTCGAGGTCCTTCACATCACCGGAGCATTCCAGGTGTCTGTGGCCTCATCGAAGCCTACTAGCAGCTGCGGACCGTCTCCAGCATCGTTTTGCCTATCCCAGCAGCTCTGGAGTACGCCCCAGTAGCTCGCATCGATCGAGCGAAGCTCGCCGGCAGTGAGTTCTTCGCTGTTCTTTCAGGAGGCGCCTCCACCGTTATATCGAGCTTCCTCGTCAGTTCTAATCTCAGCCATTCGTCTCTGGGGAGCTCTCGAACATCCGATCCATCTGAGGATCAGATCTCACACGTCCATCATCGAACCGATATCCGAGAATCCCCACCGTCCGATCTTAAGTGAGGACCTGTTCAGCCGTTGGATTTTTAATAAAAGGGTAATTTACACTTAGGCCCTCCTATCTATTTTTATTTCCGCATTAGTCTTGTAAATATTTTTAGCCGTTGTTTTTGTATGGATATTTTGCATTTAGGACCTCGTTCTTCTTTTATTTGCAAAATAGTCCCTCTGTGTGTGTGTTACACGTGGTCTGTCACATGCTTTTTGGGATATCTACACATTTCTACCTAAACTTCATGGTTGTTATTGATTAAATCTTTATAAAAAGGAATTGCACTTATACCCCGGTTTGCCTGCGTCACGTGCCACCCTCGTGCGGATTTGGGCTTTTTGCATATTCAGCCCAGTACTCTTTCTACGTATTATCATTTGGCCCCTGAAATATACTTTATTTGCATCTAGGTCCCTGTGTGATGTGCGTCTTTGATTGGTTGAAATAAATATCAAATCTCGTCCAAAACTTGTGAACTTTGGACGTGGCTCCTACCACAATGTAAAAATTTCTATAAATTTTTGGGCTTGTTTTGTTTTCATTTGATATTTTTAAAAACTCAAAAACCTTAAAAATTGTTTCTGTCTAATTTGAAAAATCAATTAAAAATATTAAAAACCCTTGAAAAATTCCAATAATATTCCTGTTTGTGTGTTTTAACTTGCTTTTGCTTTTATCAAATTTTTGTTGCATTTAGATTTATAAAAACCATAAAAATTGAAAAACACTAAAAAACTTAGAAAAATCATTAAAAATTCCTATAAAATCTAAAAATGTAATTTCTTCTTCTGTAGTTAGGTTTTTATTTTCAGTTTCTTATAAAATTATTGTTGGAATTTTATAGGCTTTTTAAGTATTTTTAAATAGCCTTTAGATTCTGGCTGCACATTGTCTTTAATTTTTACCCTTGTTTCATTTTTAGAAAATTAACTTAAAATCAAAAAAATCTCAGAAAAATATCAAAAATAGTTGAATAATTGCAAAAACCAAAAATATATTTGAATTTTGTGATCATTTTTGTTGTGTTAAATAATTACTTGTTTGTACCCTTTTTGATTTCTTTTACATTTGTCTTTTATAAAAATTACAAAAAAAATTTGAAAAACTAAAAATCCACCAAAAATAGTTTATTTTTTTTATTTTTGAACCCCGACTACTTTGTAGGTTTTTCCAAACCATGCTCCTTGTGTTTGACCCTGGTAGCTATACCAGGTAAAATAAAATAGCGAGATCGCTATTTGCCTGATTTGTTGATTTATTTTGATTGGTGGTCTTGATTTTCTTGATTGAGTCCAGCCCGAGAGGTTGAGGTCGCAACGACCATTGACACATTTTACCCTTAGTCGCTCGGGTCGCTCATCAGAATGGCGACGTTGCCGGGGAGCATGGCTTAGTAGTCAGCTTTCTTTTTCGACTTTTCGTTCTTTTCGGCTTTTCTTTTTTCCTTTATTTTATTTTATTTTATTTTATTTTTGTTTTTGTTTTTGTTTGTTTTTATTTATTTTTATTTCATTTGTTTTTTTTGCATTTATTTTATTTTATTCTTCATTATCATAATAATTTTGGTCTGACATATCTCTGTTTACTTTTCTTGCGAGGGCCCGACGATCGAGGGCAGCTTTCTTCGGGAAGCCGACATACCCGCAGGATTCAAAGGTAGCTTTTTTCTGCATAGAGCCGCAAGAGAGCGCGAGAAAGGAGAGCAGGAGTGCGGGGAGTTTAGTGTAGGCTTAGCTTAGTTTCTTTTTCAGCAGTCTATTATTGTTATAATAATACATGACCAGGACATCTCAGAGACACTTAGAGACTTGGTGATTTTCGGGGTCTGTTTTGCCGAGCACTGGTGTGCTCGGGGGACCTCACCGCAGTTTTCGTCGGATTTGTGTTTTTCGATTTTATTTTATTTTGATTCCCGAGGATTTAGCCTTAGCTTAGGATTTTCTATTTGCCTTGTGACGTAATTAATTAGAGCCCAACCTTAATTACTTTGCATGTTCTTATAGACCGAATAATTGGACCTTAATTATTCATTAATCAAAAGCTAACCTAGTCACTTCAGGGGTCACGTGCCGCTAGAGACATTATACAGCGCTGGCAGGATCCGCTGTGGCGGACACCGATCGACATCAGAGACCGGACCCCGACCCCTCCTGTTGACCTGTTAGCTATTGTGCTTCACGTATAGAAATTTCTGCTTAAGGTTGATTTCCTCAATGCATCATTTAGATTAGTTTTAATTATGTCATTTAAATTTATACGGATCATTTTGCATGTAGAGTGTTGGAGACAAGGTACGCATTTCTTACTCAGCATGCATCATCGTATTTAGTCGCACATCGGCTTTTTTACCTTCTCCCCCTGTTTTCTTGGACTTAATAATAATCAGGAGAATAGAAAATTTTGTTAGACGTTGTTTGTTTTGAAAAATACCTAAAAAAACAAAAAACTATAAAATTAGGACTGTTTAAGCAAACTTTATCTAAAATTCGCTTCACCAAGAAAGTTATCTTGGGAGAGCAATCCCCTCCTTGTATGGTTTGGATGAGCGAGAGAGTGGCACGCACCCTATGCTAGAGCCATATCCGATCCTTCTTCAAACTACTGATTTTGAGTTAGTCATTCTCCAGTGAGGATCGCTCTGGTCTCTGGTAAAGCGGGCCGCGATATCCTTAACAGAGCGAGTCGATCGAGTAGCCGATAAACGGTCTGTGGCTTGTACTGGCTGGGAAAGATCTAGCTTGGGATGGGGACAGTCTCCTGGGGGCATTGGATTCCCAACAGCTCGCTTAATCGCTCTGATAGACTATTTGATCACCTAATAAGAACGACAAGATAAAAGACCGAACCTTCACGGTCATTAGCTCTGTGTGCATAGGTGAATTAGGGGTTTTGCTTAACCGATCTTGTTTGTTTTTCCAGATCCCATCCGCCTTCTTCTCTTCCATCTATCCTCTCCAGTCATTTATCTTTTCCCCGCCCACCCTCCCTTCAGTTTTCTTCTTCTCCCTATCTACCCATGGATGATGGGTCGCCTTCCTTTCTTGCCAACTCTTGTGGCTTCCCCATCTTATTCCCATCACAGTCCACGCTCGAGAGAGTTCGGAACTCCGACCGACCTTCCGTTCTCTCCTTCTCTTACCCATCATTCTTACGGGCATGTTGTACTAGATGTCCGTGGAGATCATATTGATTAAGATACGAGACCCGGGCGATTTCATTGCTGGGATGAGAGTGCACTCCATACACGATCACAGAAAGCAGATGCGAGTTTCAGACACCTCCAACGACAGGATGAGGGATGAGCAGACAGACCAGGAAGCTCAGTCAGCTTCTACATTCAGCCGCTTAATTCTAGATTTGGAGTTCATTCAGAGACTGCCGAAATTCTCAGGAGAGGTGCTCGAGGAGCCATATCTTCATCTGTCTAAGTTTGAGGAGTTTTGTGTGACCCAAGAATATTCAGATATCTCTTCTGAGGAGATGATGTTGAAGACCTTCCCATTTTCACTTCAGAGTAGAGCTATGAAATGGCACAGACGTCTGGTAAGGAGGTTCGCTACATGGGGGAGAGCTACGATTAGAGTTTCTACAAAGATATAATCCCCAGTGTAGAGCAGGTATGATGCGGTCTTTGATCACAGATTTTTCAGTAGACCCCCAGGAGCCATTGCAGGATTCATGGCTGAGGTTTCTTGACCTCTTGAGGAGATTTCCAGATCATGGACTTTCACCAACCGACCTTATTGAGATCTCCATGAGAAGGATGACCGTTGATCAGATTGCACTGGTAGTTACCTCGTGTGGTGGTTCACACCACAGTTCCGACATTGATTTAC
The DNA here is from genome assembly GCA_037367405.1 of Ottelia alismoides. Lineage (NCBI taxonomy): Eukaryota > Viridiplantae > Streptophyta > Magnoliopsida > Alismatales > Hydrocharitaceae > Ottelia > Ottelia alismoides. Next base: position 1,590,661 of record JAZKJV010010275.1, read on the forward strand.
TTGATGCTATCTCGAGAGTATTTTCACATATTCCATCTTCACGATATACATTAGTCGGGACAGCACACGAGGGTGATGAAGTACCAGTTGGGTGTGCCACATTCTACGAGGATACACTTACTACACACCAGATTGAGGATATGGATTCTGCGGCAGTACAAATGATGGATGACATGACTGCCACAGTGGATGCTGTGACCCAAAGACTGATCGAGTTCCCGTTGGTCTTCCAGCTAGAGTTCGAGTCAGCCCGGTACTTTCGAGTTGAGGAGTCTTGGATATCAGACCTTCTGATGTTCCATAAGATGGAGGAGCCCATGCTACTACAGCCATCAGTCCAGACATTTCAGTGTCCATTTCCAGACTACTCAGCTTCTACTCTACAGAGATACTTCTCTGATTCATACAGATATCATGACTCAGCCCAGTAGCCAGAGCTCGATGTGAGATACCACTTTGGGATGACTGATATAGATAGTCTCGTATTTGAGCCTTTTGTCCTCCAGTTTGATGAGCTAGATACATTCCATGAGGACCAGATAATAGCCAGCACTGTCACAGCTCGAGGATCAGTTTCAGTCACACCGACAGCTTCCGCGTTGATGACCACTACCATTTCCTGTTTCCAGATTGATCAGAGGCAGACTTCAGCTGATGAGGCATTTTGGTGCAAGGAGTGGGTGCTTGCTAGTAGCGCAGATCTCTAATCAGATTCTGATCCTCCCTTTCTCACTGATGATCTTGCGTTACTCCCCGAGGGTTATTTGTGGGAGGATGCGACATGCTCTGTGTACTCGGTTTCACTTTCTGAGAGTATATCTGATCTGTCGGATCACGAAATCGAGTCTTCTGATCTTTCTGATTCTGAGTTGTCTCACCTCGACGACCCTCGCGAGGATGAGCCGGTCTTTGGGATATTCGATGACATTTCTGATATTCCTTTATTCTGTGCATTGGATATTGGTTCTTTTTGTGAGTCTCCTAATTTAGATCTTGCATATCTTTCTGAGACGATGATTAACATGGAGGATTCCATGACGGATCCTTCTTTCTCCACGTTTGATTTCTTCGGCTCTGCACTTCCACTCCGTTCTGATCTTGAGCCGAGGATGTCATTTGTGCTACCAGGTCCCGATCACATATTCCCATATCCTTGCTTGGTAGCATACACCCGCCTGATTGCCTACTTGGGTGTCTTCATTTACATTATTGATTTCATCGTAGTTCATCTACCACGACTACGACGATAGTACGGCATTCTCCTTACAGATGTTGCCATGAACCTTGATACTGCATTATCCTAACCTTTGCGCCTAGCTGGGGGCATAAAACCTAGCACTTGTTGAGAGGCACCTCAACATTGGCCACTTTGTATATACGTGTTTTGTCATGATTTATTCCTTGTTTCTTCCGTTTTGTTTTACACCCTAGGTCTCGTTTAGGATTATCTTTGCTATACTTAGGATGTACCTCATCCTAAGTATAGGGGGGTGTAAACATCGAGTTGTTCCCATTCATCTTGTTTCATTACTCCTGTCGTTGCCTATACTTAAAGATTCTTCACCTTAAGTATAGAGGGAGTAATGTCATCCATTCCATCTTGTATATATTTGTCTTCATTTCTGCCTCTGTTTTAGGGATATTTTACCCTAAGTATAGGGGAGGTAGACCCTGTACATTCTTCCACTCGGATTTCCCTTTGTGTACAGCCGGCTATACTTAGGATTACTTGATCCTAAGTATAGGGGGAAACCCCGAGATCTTTTCCATTCTATTATTTGATTCGTCTTTGTAATATAGCTTTTCTTTTCACTTCCCTATACTAAGCACGAGTTATGTCTTCTTCATCGCTCTTGTTTCACTCTGAGGACATCGTTTGAGCTTAGTATAGGGGGTATCGTATATATTTCATATATACTTTAGCCATACCTCGTATTTTGTGTGAGTGTGTTAATAAAAAAAAATGGCTAAAATCCTTAAAAATCCAGAAAAAAAAATAAAAATTTTTCTTGTACATAAAATTCTTTTCTGCACATACATAGCTATTTACAAAATTATTTTTGTAAAATTGTTTTAAAAATATTTTGTGTAAATAGTGTGTAAATATTTAGATATCAAAATTATGTATATAGTACAAAATTTTTGTAAAATGTTTGAAAAACAAAAAGTTTGCAAAAACCCTTGTGTAAATGTGTGTAAATATTTTGCAAAACTTCTGCATTCATGCATACATCCATGTTTTCAAACATTTTCAAAAAATTTGCATATTTTCAAAAATTTTCAAAATTACGTTTTTGTAAATATTTGTACAGTTTTTCTGAATCATAGTTGACATTTAAACTAGCCTGGAATTAAATTGAAAAATGGAGCTTGGTTAAGATCTTAATCCACCTAATTCTAAGAGGAACCTTATATGGCTTAGGGTTGAGACTTTTCAGGTCCATGGTGACTTAATTATTTGAGTCCACTAGGCTATGATCATATGTCATCTTGATGAGCCTAAGTAGAACACTTAACAACACACGCATAACTCTCACAGACAATGGCTTTACTTGGACCAGCACTTTACACCTATCTCTCTACGGATGAGGTGGTGAGGTGGCAGTCTTCTTTGACTTGGGGTAGCATATGAGGGTAGTACTTCTAGGCGGAACCTCTCTTCTTCTTTTAGTGAAGGAAGTGCGTCTCAACTTGGTCTAGTAGAAGTGAGGTCTAAAGACATGAGTTGGTGATGAATACCCATTCATCACTCTTTATTTTTTTATTTTAGCTACAAAACCTTTGCCAAACACATGTATATTCTTATAAATATCAATAATTACCAAATTGCATGCATTGTATAAAAATAAAGAATTAGCATGTTTTTGTGCATAAATAAAAGAATAAAGAATTAAAAGAAAAAGAGGTAGATATTTAGAATAAATATTGAGCGACCTAATCCCAAGGGAGGGCTCAGCATGGGCCTGACCGCATAAAAACCCAACTAGAGAGAGATAAGGAAGCTCACATGTGTGTAAATATATACCTGTAATTAAATAAAAATATTTTCCTCTAAAAATAAAAATAAAAATGGGTTTGTATATATTTGTAAATAATTGTAAATATTAAATTAAAATAAAAATAAGAAAAATTAAAAAGAAAACAAAAATGCTTTCACCCTTGTATATACACCATGTACATAAAGCCACTTCCCTATTTATTTTCTCTTTATAAATAAATAAATAAAATCCAATGAAAATTGTATATACTCTATATCTCATGATGTAAATAAATAAAATAAAAATTACAGAAATAAAAAATAAAAATAAAAATAAATCAATTTCCTATATTGTATATATACCATGTATATAAATGTACATAAGTATTTATTTAACCCTTGAAGATAAATAATAAAAATAAAATAAAAATACCTAATTATTCCAAATTTTATCTTGTAAATAAATAAAATATAAAATTGGAATAAAAATGTACAAAATTAATAATTAAAAATCAAAATTAAAAATACAATATTGTATATACATATGTATATAACACTATATTATAAATACCTAATTTTTATTTCAAAAAAATAAATAAAAATCACAAAAAAGTAGTTTATAAATAAATAAATATTTTTCATGTTTTGAGTTTTTCTTACTTCAGCCATTTATTATTTTAAATTGAATTTCCAAATCATTCTGACGTGGCCAACTCTCATTGTTCCACGGGGGATGTTGACCCCCCGGTCAACTCCCCCCCCTCTGGACCACAGACCCGCGGATCCAGTGCCCCGACCCGATTTCTCCAAATTATCGCCACTTGATCCGAGCTCCAAATCCGTAAACCCCGGGTCATAATCCATCTGTGTTCATCCCTGATCCACGCCCGAGCGGGGTTATGGGGATCCGTGCTCCGATTTCCTCACCCGACCTCCTTCTAGCCGGACCCCTAGGAATATAAAACCTGAGCTTCGTCGTGCCTTTCACTCATCTTTGGCTCTGCTCTTTCCATCCCAGGATCTCCACCACCTTCGCCTGAGTGACAACAAGCGATTGGTGGTGTCGCAGTGAGGAGGAGAAGTCCCGACCATCGATCTGATAGCCTTGCGCCGCCGTGCGCCACCCCCTGCGTGGTGCTCGAGCCTCGACGACCCTCGAGGCAAGGACCTAAAGCTACAGCAGCTCGTCCCCAGTCGACCTCGACCATCAGGTATCCTTAGTTCCCTCTATCTTTAGCTAATTTCCGTTTACCCCCAATTCCATCCATCGCTGACGACCGTCGATTTCGACCACATCCGTCCCCCTTTCGATCATCGGACGACACACACACCTCTGCCTCACTCCTACGCACATTCTTCGTCCCTTCATCCAACCCAATTCGCCACGGAATTCTCCTTCGCCGTCGCATCGCCGGAGATCCATTGTTCCGACGCATCGTTCACCCTCCTCACTTCTAACCGGGTCGAGGCATTTTGCCCTCGACCCAGGAAGCTTTCTATGTCGCTTTGCAGGTCAGAGGAGGACCATCTGAGGTCCCTCACATTTAGCACAAGAGCTTCAGCTCCGCCGTTGTCGTCTGGGCTTCTCGGAGCTCCTTGGCACCATCGGAAAGGCTCTTCAGACGCGGGAGGCTCCGACGATTCTTCTTCGACCATCAGCAGCCCCTGCGGAGGTCCAGCGTGCTCCCAGTCCTCCGGTGAAGTTTGCCGGCGAGGAGTTCCTCCAGGACCTTCCTCTGCCGTCCGTTCGACCCTGGAGGTCCAGATCACTTCTGGATCGTTCGATTAGGGTGAAGAAGAGGCCAGCAGCCACCATCAGATCAGACATGTGGCCCCTTCTCCACCCTCCATCCAGCGAGGGTTAGCGCTAGCTATTCTCGACCTTTGATCCCCCCACGTGGCGCACCCTCCACCGTTGGATCAGATCCAGGGCTTCTTCGTTGAGGCGCCGTCATCCGCAGCCGTCAGATCCACCACGCGGCGCCATCTCAGCCTTTGGATCACAATAAGGGGTAATTTCCCTTAGGCCCTCGGTCTTTTAGTTTTTAGCGTTTAGTCCTGTAAATATTTTATAGCATTTATTTAGTTGGGAACATTTGCACTTAGGACCTTGTCATTTCTGTTATTTGCTTTTATACCCCTGTACGTTGTGGGACACGTGCTTCGTCACGTGTATTTTGTGGTAAATTGCATGTAAGGGCCTGTGGTTTCTGGTTGTTATGAAATGAAAATATCTTTTTAGTATTTGCACATATACCCCTGTGAGTGTTTTATTTCCACATGTGCCGAATTTCTTGGGTAATTTGCACTTAAGCTCCTGGACTTTTAGCACCTGTTGCTAATAGGTACAAGAACTTAAAATATTTACGTTTGGGTCCCTGAGTGTCCAGTTCACGTGCGGAGATCCGGAGTGTATCCTGTGACAGAGGGTGTCATTTTCGTCGAGCGAGAGAGTGACGAGATCGGCGCGATCGTCACGACGTGAGCATCGCTCCGCCTTGAGGAGCCTCTCTTCTCGCCGGAGATTGAGGAAATAACCCGCAGGAGCTCCGTTGAGCTCTAGCATTCTACATGCGATACACATCCTCCGTTTCCGTTCATTCTCAGACGAGAATCTCGAACCTTGTCTGGAATTTCCAGGGATGTAAGATATTGGCAGCAGCATCGTCCATTCAAAAACGAAACACCTGTATATGGAGATTTACTTGAGCCTCGGAACCACGAAGCGTGAAGGAAAAGCTTATACTCGTCAGCCGCACTACTTGCATTTCACAGGTCTACTATCATCACAACAACCTCTCCAGGCAGAGCCGTCCAGTCGTTGCCATTTCCAGAATCTACAGGAATGGCGTAAGTATCCATGATCATACGACTATTATTGTGCCATGCGACGAGTCACCAAATCAGATCCTGAGAACGAGTTCGTCATACATGATTCATCATCGGCAGTGAAGCACCACACCTGATCGATAAGGATCTAAAAAAATCACCACCCGTGATCCTTTAGGAAATAAAGTTTCATGATTTGCTTTAGATTATAATATCCAGGTCACTAGCGTGCACATTTGAAATGAGAACGAGATCCTCATCATTGGATCATCTGGAAACCGGAATTCCATAGCAGAGCTATTGGGGGAAAACCATCGAAAAAAAGGGAAGAACGACCCTTTGCTCCAGATCCATTTTCAGCCGTCAGATCCAGGCCTAATCTTACGGCCTTAATTGAGCCGCGTAACGGAACTAGACCAAGTCCACCGCCTCGCCGATTAATGCCCCTTCAACGGTGCACGTGTGTTGCACGTGCACCATGGGATATGATCATTGTCTATTTTGCAATTACACCCTGAAAGAGGTTGAATTTACACACAAGTACATGGAAGGCTGGAAGAGCGTGTAGCATGTGATTCCGTGGGAATTTGGAATAAAGAAGTGATCGAGAGGTGTTTATCAGAATGGCGTCGTTGCCGGGGAACACGGCTTAGTAGTCCATTTTATTTTCTTTTATTTTTGTTTTCTTTTTCGCGGCTTTCCGTGGCTCTTTTTAGTCCGCGGCTTTTCGCGGCTTTTTCTTTTTCTTTTCTTTTCATTTTATTTCATTTTATTTTATTTTCTTTTCTTTTATTTTTATTTTTGATTGTTTTTGTTTGTTTATTTTTATTTGCATTTTTGCATATATATACCATGTTTCATTTCACTTGCTTTATCTGTTTTATTTTTATCTAGTGTTTGACACTCTATTGTATTCTTGCGAGGGCCCGAGGACCGAGGCGGCAACTTTCGAGGAGCCGAGGCAACCGCGGTGATCGTAGGCGGCTCCCTTCTACATAGAGCCGCAGGAGAGAGCGAGGAAGCAGCTGAGTGCGGGAGGATTAGCTTAGAGTAGATTAGGTTTTATTTCCAGCTTATTTGGATTATTGTAATAATACAAGGACAGGACACACACTTGGATTTTTGAGACTCTCGGGTCTGTTTCGCCGAGCACCGGTGTGCTCGGGGGACCCCGCGGTTTTTACGTGGCTTTTTCGCGGTTTTTGTTTTCTTTACTGCCTTTTCCGGTTTCTCACGATTTTTCGAGCCCCTAGCCTTAGGATTTTCTACTTGATTGTGACGTAATTAGTAGGATCCAAGCACCCTTATATATCTGCCTGCACCTATAGATCGGTAATTGGACCTATAATAAAAAGATTAATAAAATAGTCGACTCACTTCCTTCGAGCCTACGTGCCGCAGTCCACCCTGCCAAGCGCTGCTCCTGAACCCGATTTATCGGAAGGAGGAGGGGTGGACCGAGACCGGACTCTTTGGATTGGAGGCTGGTGGTCGACTAGCCGTTCTTTCGAATAGCACTGCTATTTAGGGACTCGATTTTCCGCCTGCACCATTTAGGTAGTTTATTTTCAGTCTTTCAATTCTGCGCGGATCATTTTTTGCATGTAGACTGCCGGAGTCAGGTACGCATCTCTTACTCTGCATGCATCATTGATTTCATTGCGCATCAGCTTTTTCGACTTCTCCCCCCTGATTTTTGGACTTAATAACCATGAGAACCAAAAATTTCATTAGACGATTTCTTTTTATACCTAAAAAGAAAAACAATAAAATCGGGACTGCTAATCACACTTGACCTAAAAGACACCGAATTGAAAATTCTGTCTTGGGGAGAGTAACCCCCTCCTTGTTTGATTTGGATGAGCGAGAGAGTGACTCACACCTTAGGTTAGAGCCATCCGATTTTTCTCGACTAATTACCGGCTCTTTGGTACGGGACAGTCGGTTGAGAAATATCGGATTCCTATTACCTCACGTAAACGCTCTGATAGACTGAATGATCACCTAAAATAAAATCGACAAGATAATCGACCGATCCCTTTCGGTCTTCAGCTCTGTGTGCGTAGGTGAATCGGGGGTTATGTTTTCTCATCTTGTGTGATTTCCATATCCTTTCTGCTTTCCCCCGTCTTCTTCTCTTCTTCTGTCTTCTTCTTCTCCTTTGCCCCTGGATGATGGATCCACTCACTTCGAGCCAACTCTTACGGCTTCTTCTCCATTCTCTGACCATCAGTCCAATCCACCTTCTAGGGAGGTCGGATCTCCGACCAACCTCCCGTTCCCTCCCTCCCATCCCTTTCTCTACTCTGGGCATGCTGCGCGAGACGTCCGAGGATATCAGATAGAGCAGATGCGAGACCCGGACGATGTCGTTGCTGAGTTGAGAGTGCACTCCGTTCGTGATCAGAGAGAGCAGTGGAGATCATCAGATAGATCCTATCCCAGATGGATGGAGGAGTAGATAGCACCGGGAGCTCAGTCAACTTCTACACTACGTCCATTCAGTCTGGATTTGGATTACATTCAGCGACTGCCGACATTTTCAGGAGAGGCGCACGAGGAGCCTTATCTTCACCTGTCCGCATTCGAGGAGTTTTGTAGAGCACAGAGATATTCAGACATCACTGTAGAGGAGCTGATGAGGAGGACCTTCCCATTCACACTTCACAAGAGAGCCATGAGATGGCACCGACGATTGGGGAGGACATTTGATACGTGGGGAGAGCTACGTCGAGAGTTTCTACAGAGATACTTCCCCCCGCGTAGAACAGACTTGATGCGGTCTTTGATCACCGACTTTTCAGTAGACCCCCAGGAGCCACTGCATGAGGCATGGCCGAGGTTTCTTGACCTTTTGAGGAGATTTCCAGACCACGGACTTCCACTGACAGACCTGATTGAGATCTCCATGCGGGGGATGACCGTAGAGCAGTTACTACATGTGGCGGTTCACACCGCAGTTCCGACATTCACTTAATGGATACCATCTCGCGGCTACTTTCACAGAGATCTTCTTCACGAGATACCTTCGTCGGGACAACACATGCGGATGTTGCAGTACCAGTGCAGTGTGTCACATTACAGGAGGATACATTTTCTACACACCAGCCCAAGGACTTGGATGATGCAGCACCACTGACAGAAGAGATGACTGCGTTAGCAGAGGTTCGGACCCAGAGTCTACTCGAGTTCCCGTCGGTTTTCCAGCCGGAGTTTGAGTCAGCCCCAGAGTTCCCAGTTGACGAGTCTTGGATATCAGACCTTATGATACTCCAGGAGCCGGAGGAGCCCCCACTTTTGCAGCCATTGATTCAGCCACTTCAGTTCCCAGTCCCGGAGGAGTCAGCTTCCTTTCTGCAGAGTTACTTCTCGGATACCGACAGATACCAGGACTCAGCTCAGCAGCCACAGCTCGATATGGGACACCACTTTGAGAGTTCAGATACAGGAAGTCCCATTTTCGAGCCTTTTGTCCTCCACTTTGACGAGACAGACACCATTGCTGAGGACCAGTTGACAGCCAGCATAGCCGCAAAGCGAGGATCAGCCGCAGACATTTTGCCAGCTTCCGCGATGTTGGCCAGTACCTTCTCCTACTTCCAGATTGCCTATAGCCACACTTTCGATGATGATGCAGCCTGGTGCACAGAGTGGATACTTGACAGCATCGCAGATGCCCATCTACATCCTGATCCTCTACTTTTCACTTCTGATCTTGCATCTCTCCCTGAGGGTTATCTGCGGGAGGATGCCACACTCTATGAGTACTCGATTTCACTTGTTGAGAGTGTTTCCAATTTGGCGGAGCACGAAACCGAGTCTTCTGATCTATCTGATTCTGAGTCTTCTCACCTCGACGAGTTTTAATTTTTCCCATAAAAATTAAAAATTTTTCCTGTAAATAATCATTCTTTTATTTGCACATACATAGCTATTGTATAAACTATTTTTGTAAAAATGTTTTCAGAAACTTTTTTGTGTAAAGTTTGTGTAAATATGTGTATATCAAAATTATGTATATAGTACAAAATTTTTCCAAAATGTTTTGAAAATCAAAAGTTTGCAAAAACCTTGTGTAAATTTGTGTAAATATTTTGGAAAACTTGCATTCATGCATTCATCCATGATTTCAAAACATTTTTCAAAATGTTTTGCATTTGTGTAAATAATGTGTAAATAGCATCTTTGTATATATGTATATAGTTTTTCCTAGATTATAGTTGACATTTAAACTAGCCTAGAATTAAATTGGGAAATGGAGCTTGATAAAGATCTTAATCCACCTAATTCTAAGAGGAACCTTATAGGGCTTAGGGTTAAGGCTTTTCAGGTCCATGGTGACTTAATTCTTTGAGTCCACTAGGCTATGATCACATGTCATCTTAATGAGCCTATGTAGAGCACTTAACAACACACACATGACTCATATAGACAATGGCTTTACTTGGACCCGCACTTAGCACCGAGCTCTCTACGGATGAGGTGGTGAGGAGGCAGTCTTCCTTGACTTGGGGTAGCATATGAGGGTAGTACTTCTAGGCGGAAACTCTCTTCTTCTTTTAGTGAAGGAAGTGCGTCTCAACTTGGTATGGTTGCCATGAGGTCTAACGACAGGAGTTGTGGGTTGCAATAATGCTTCAAAAGAGGGATAGTCTACTAGCTCAAGAGGAAAAACTCCTTATGTATATATGTTGCAGATGTATATGTTGTATAGATGCACTTGAAAAAAATGCAAAAAGAAAATAACTCCAAAAAAGTGGTGGGTTTGATAGAAAATGGCAATTCCACCAGAGTATGTATATAGTGCAATAAGCAAAGCTTGAGATTCATGTCCCACCTTATGTAGCTTGCAGCAGGGAGACTTAACTACACTGGTTGAGCTCCCAAGGATACATGGCTACACTGACCATGGTCCATTCTCTTCTTCCCCCTCTTCATGAGCCGGTTGAACTTGAACTTAGAAGGGAATACCCCGCTCCTCGAGGAAAGAGTGGCCAGACTAGGGTCATAGAGTTACCTTGTTGGGGAGGGTTGTCAAGTTACTACTTA